>JAOTOM010004344.1:0-268853 GCA_034440615.1 Ashinkailepas kermadecensis | reverse complement strand
AAAATAAGGACCTGGACCCACTCCCTTCGTGAGAGGTTTCCAGTCCTGTTGGCGACGATGCTATACCGTCTGATCGACTTGCTACGTTATGCTACCACTTGCCAGACCATTTTTGATGTATGGAATTTCTTGTCGAGAATGCCTTCGTTTCACACCACAATTACTGAACGGAATACCATAAACCAAAAAAGAAAGAAATGTGAGGTTTTTTTTAAAATCAATTATGTGTCGTGAAATGCCGATTCAAACCATCCACAGTCGTTGAATTAATTTGAAAAAGGCATGCACAAAATGCGTGCCCCTGATTTCAGCAGGCGCTCTGCCGGAAACTGATATCTTACATGCGTACCAGATTTGTCGAAAGCGTACCAGAGCTGGCACGATCGTACCACGGTGGCAACCCTGGAGGAAGAGGAACGGACTGAACATGTCAGTTTTTAGAACCCAAAAAATGGAAATTTACAAATCAAAGTTATATGCAGACTTGTGCTCGACTCGAGTTGAATCGAGAATCGACTCATGAATCAATCGTTTTTGGATGAGTCGTGAGTTGAATCGATTCTTTCCCAAAAACATCTTGAGTCGCGAGTTGAATCACATCTTTCTTTTTTTAAATGAGTTGAATCACGAGTCAATCATTTGAATAACAATGAGTCATTTGAGTCTTGCGACTCAAATGCAAGTTATGAACAAATGATATAAAGCATGTATCTTTGTAAATAGTATGCCATGACACAAGGTAGGGAGTAAAAACACAGTATAATTATTAATGCTTAGCATTACAATTGTCAACTTATCAGCTGCCAGTGAGTAAAGAATGAGGTGTACTTAAGTTATTTACCAAAAACGGATAACAATAACTAAAAAAAAAAGTATTAATGCTAAGCTTGGTATTCACAATCAGTATCATGCATGAGTCAATTCTAGTGCCAGAAACACAACACAGAAATTGGATGTGATTGTGAAAAATAATAGGGAACTGAAACGACAATGCACTTTTTTTTGGAACAGGCATCTGCACTGAATAAATTGCGTCGGTTTGTGTGACAAATAACAAACCCAAGTTACCTTTACAAGAAGGTAGATCAAAATTTTCCTTCAAGCCCGCATTACGTCCTTCGAAGTTTAAAAAAAAATATATGGTAGAAATTTGGTTGCAGAACTTTTCTCAAATCATACGCAATGGTCACTTTAATTTGCTTCCTAGCAAATATATTTGTATTTCGCTCACCAGGTGAGTTATAATCTTTTCCCATTCTTTCCAGTGAGCATTTGTTCCGACACATTTTATTCTCATACATAGACAACGTCGGATTTGTGCATTGTAATCCGGCGTTTGGAGAGGAATATTTTGTAGACATCCAGGATGGAGAATATTTTCATTCAAACCTTATGCATGGTAACTCAACTGGCACCCATTTCAGTGAATTTTGAGCACTTTTCCTTGATCACAGCAGTTCGTTGTCAAAAGTTAATAACTTAGGAACTTCAACTTCCAGATGAAAAAACAACAAATAATTTTCTGGAAAGGATAATGTTCAGGATCCCCAAAATCTAGGATCAGCCTATTTTTCCAAACATTTACCTACCTACCTACATTGACATACAGCAGTTGTTGAAAACAGTTTTTCCAGGCCAGCTAGACCCAGGGCATGATGCATTCTTCCTTGGTGAATCTTGCATGGATTGTTGATGATACATGCATAATTGAACATTTATGTACAACACCATTGTGATCTAGGAATGCCCTCCTGAAACTTGCAACTCAACTGAAACACTCCTGCCAATGGGGAGAAGAAGCTATGGAGCACTTAGCGCCCCCTTGACTATCCTTTCTTCCGCTCTTGAATGAGGGTGACAACTTGAACATGTGAAATGGATGGAAGAGGGAGCCTACCAATATCAGGAACAAGCCCTTTATTTTGGAGGCACTTGATGGTGAGCCTGCCGGAAATGGCACATTGTTGGGCAGGACGATTATTACTGGGTCATTTAGGATACCATTTGATGAAGCTAAAGAATAGGTCTTTCAATTAGAATACGTCAAAGTACCCTATATTGCCATAAAATATGCAAGATAGCGTAGAGAAAGTCGGTAAAATTGGGTGTAAACCAATGGTGAAGGGAAACCTTCAAGCCTGCTACCAAACAAACTTCGTGGGGGCAACAGACCAACGCAATCATATTCTGTGCAGATACCTATTGCAGTGCAGAACCTGGGTGCCATGTTGCAGTTAGGTGATGTGTGTCAGGTATATGATTCAGGTTGTGTGTGCATCATGCTGATGTGGATTGAGGTATTATGCACTCATTGCTTTGCATATGCATTGACAACCATTCATCTCGTTAATCTGTTTGAGTCAATTACTTTATGCACATGCACGTTCATTTATCTGTATATTTATCATATATATCAACCATTACAGTGCATGAAGAATGATAAATAATGTGAGGTGAAAACAAAGTTATAGCAAAAATAATATATCCAACAGATGTTTCGATGTTGGAGCATCTTCGTTAGTGTGAATAAATACTGATTCCCTTCTTTAATTAGACAGATGAAGATGAGTTGACATCAAACTGTCTGTCAAATAAATTATTTTTGCTATAACTTTGTTTTCACCTAACATTATATATATATATATATATATATATATATATATATATATATATATATATTATATTATATTTTATATATATATATATATATATTATATGTATATATATATAAATAGTGTGTGAGCAGTGCACACAAAATCATATGGCTTATGAGTCTGATACCATTGAGTCGGATCTGAATTGATTCAAATTTATGTTTGAGTCGCGAGTTGAATCGGATCTCTGTAGCTCTGAGTCTGAATTGAGTCGAATCAAATAATTTTGACCTGCTGTGAATTATGAGTTGAATCGGATCTCAAGATCTATGAGTCAAATGTGAGCCGATTAAAAAATTTGAGTCGAGCACAAGTCTGGTTATATGAAATTAAAATTAATTCTTATGTACAATATCAGTTCATACGCCCAATAACGGACCACTACTTTACTATAATTAACACAAAATGACCGTAAAAAGGAAACGTATTTGGCGTTATGCTAGCTGCTAACTTTTATACCAATCTATAAAGTTATTATACCAGCTATACTAAACACGAGCAAATTTCCGCTGTAAAACCGGCTATTGTTTCCAGGCCAGACTGTTCTATATTATAGGTTTCAGACTAAGTAATGGTGCATTGTTCCAGACGGTCCTGTTCCAGACTGTGCAATAGTCAAATAAACAGGGTAAATCAGGTTCACTATACAATCCAAGTGATAAATCAGCAAAACCCAAACGCTGTCACAAATCCGCAAGTTGAACACTCCGCCACATCGTAAAACTTACGGTTGGGGCACGCACTAATAACGTGACGTCTGCTTTCAGCTGTTACGTGTCTGATTTTTGTGTTTCATCATTAGGTTTGCAATTCGAATAAAAAACAAGATGCTTATCTTTCATAATTATACTAAATTTACTCAAAACTTAGCAGGGAATAGCTTCAAGAAGTATGAACCTTGCAGCCGTACCGTTATTTGTTCATGGTTGGCGTTTATCGCAAACTTCCACCAACTGCAGTGTAAATTTTCGTTAAGCTTTTCGCATGTTTTGCTACGCAAAAGCACGTTTACAAGATAATTATTTTCGCGAGTTTTCCTAAACGCATCGTATTCGGAAGTTTTGCTGCTCATGTAGACGGGGTAAATGTCGAGTGCTGATCCCAGGTGTGCGGCAGGTGTTGGTGGAAAGACAGGCGCGTGCAGAACTGCACCGCCCACCAAATCGAATGCTTAAAATTAGGTGTGTAATGTAGAACGGGACCACTGGGGCACTAGACCTGCCTTGAAACGACCTAATTGAACATTAACATTGTGGCGATACCTTTGAAAAACAATCAAATGCAGCCTACTTCTTTCCGTCCATGCGCATTCTCGGTCAGTGTTGTTTTCGCCAAGGAGCCAGTCAAGTTCTATATAAGTAAAATCACACCGACACCAGTTATTGTGCAGACTTGTGTGCCACAATGCAATATGTTTCTAGCCTCAAAGGCATCTCTGCTTCAACACGATATCCGACTTTTGCAATATCGCTGCTATGAATCCAATATGTGTTGCGGTAACGTGTTATTGAGCTTGGATGTGTATCGGACCACACATTCTGTGTGCCACCGGCAAAGCGGTGCACGTTGTAAAGTGTGCATATTCTGAAAGGAAAGACCAGTGAAGACGTACATTTAAGCGATTGGATGATTAAGTTAACTGGTATCTCTGCAGGCTAGCGTAACAAGGCACAAGAGGATGAGGACGTCTCCCGAAACGTCAGGAGGGTGTGCATGACGATATTGTACTTCAGCCCTCCCAATATAATATTGAGGTTGACTGCGGGCGTCAGTCAGGGTGGAGGGGCATGAGACAGCGACCAGCGGGAGCGACCTGGAACGACGGGACGATGTCGACCAAACCGGTCAGACGGAACCAACATACCTTCATCGGACGGCTCAAGCACCCGGCAATTTGAATTGCACCGGAAGCTCTGCAGGATGATGATGAATTGGAGTTTCGGGGCGCGACGACTGCCAAGGTCATTTTGTGCCCATAACTGTGTTGACAGACAATCTATAATGCTCCTATAGTAGTCAGTAATTAATAATCCTTAGCAGTGGCGATATACAACACCAAAACGCGCTTGTCGAAGGTAGGTCAAAATGTCCCCCCCAGACGACACGACCCCAGCCATTCTTCAGTGGCATACGCCAAGTGTCAGTGTTTACCCGTCCTAAAATCTGGCGTCGTAGAGGTTCCAACAGTAAACAACCTACTAAAACATGATACACGGTAGAGGGTCCGAACAGCGTGGGCATAAAGGTCGGTCATCGCCGGTCAGCATGTAGCTGTGTGTCGTGAAGGCATGCACTATCCTGAATCGGCAGGGCGTTAGTACCGGCTGTATAACCTTCAGCTTACTAGGTTTGGAGTTCCAGGCTCGTTGCCATTCGGACCGTATACATGGACTGGACTGGTCACCCTGGATATAATAAAGGCTTTGCAAAAGGACAAAATGGTTCAACAGTAAAAATCAATGCCTGATTCGGTAGACGGAAATATTCAATAACGCGTCGACCGACGCACGTGCATCCCATGCCAAATGGGGACTTGGAGTCGTCTGTATAGATGCGAGAGAACTCGCGGTACGGGTGTATTTTTTCCAACGCCAGCATGCGAAATTCTTCAGAGTTTACATTCCCTTTCTTTGAACAGGTGAAAATAAGGTCAGTCTGCACTGGGACAACCTACCAAGGGGGGGCGTGCTCGGAGTAACAGCGCGTGCCACAGAACTTGGTATAGTTTCGTATTTATGAAAGGTCGAGGCCATGCGCGAAGAAAACGGAAAGCCACGCTGATTAGGGATGACCGACGTGGCGTTGGTGATCTTGAAAATATCCGTTGATAGGCTGGATGTTTTCGGTTCTGTGCGACCTTACATGCGTATCTCGCTCCCAATAGTGTACGGCGCAACGCAAGAGGGGGCTTATCAGTTGTCACCTGCATCCAGACGAACCACAAACAACACTGTCGTAATATTCATTTTCGGAACCAAGGACATCAACCGAATTGAACCCGAACCATTACCAGCTCAGCTGACACGCAGCACGGCAACAGATAATTAGGAGGAAATGCCGACGAACAAAATCCTTCCAGAACTGCACTTGTTGTAACACTTCGAAAGTAAATGAAAATTGTTCTGTACCCTCTCTCGTAAACTGCCAAGGTGGCATACCACAAATGATACAACAGCAATGAGACAATGAACAGATGACATTAACCCGCCCCGTCTCGGGGGGAGGGGGGCATTTTACACTCCCGAGGTATTTTTTCGCGGAGAGTGAAAAAAACGGCGCGCAGCAGCGAGGCGAAATGTGGCATGCCTTTTCCAACATCAATTTGGCATGTTGCAAGCAAATTTTGAGATCAGGTCATATACGGTCAATGAGTTAGTCGAGGTCATGTGAGGTCACCTCCACACAAATTTTCAACCAGTCGTCACGCCTTAATGGATAAAGATATTTAAATTAAACTTTCATCGTTTGACTAGCTTTAGGGATGCAACAAAACGCACCCGAAGAATTTTTGAATTTATCGTTTTTGATAACTTTAGTTTTGCACATTTACCTACCAGGACTAAAATCGAAGATCCTGGTTAAAGTAAGCAATTTGTATAGGGGAAAAGTGACTAAAACAACGTTTCTCGGTCCGTTCTACCCATTAGAAGATACAAATTCGAGAAAATTGAACCCATTTTTTTTTCCAATTTATAAAATGAAATGTTGATTTTTGGGTGGGCTAGTTTTTTGTTGTCCTGGTCGACTTCGCGTTCCTTTTCTGATTCAAAATATTATTTGTTTTTACAATATCCACAAAATGAACTCCCCAGAGCCAAAAGCATTTCATTCGTGATCCCATAGGCCCTAGTAACGGCACTTCTGGGTGGATAGCATTTCTGGGGTGGTTTCGGGACCTACTCGTCGAGCGCTTTCCGATGACAACTTGTATTTTAGTGCAATGCTTAGTTTGGAAATTAGAGGGGGGTATAAAATGACCTCCCCGAGACATGATAAAAGTTATACGCAGGATTCAGACGAGATCATTCTGACAGGAAAAATATGCAAATATTCAAATGATGCAGGGCCATGGTTTTACTTCCTGCACAAACGAATGTTGACCTGTCGTAAATTACGCAATATAGTGACCCACCTGTCTTTGTGAGTGATGGTGTAGACGATGTGGTTGTCGGAGGTGCGTAGCTTCTCCATGGTCGTAATGACCTGGGAGAGGCCTTGGGCACGTGCCGAGGCGGCACCCATCTGGTTCAGCACCTCGCCAAGACATAGTCGGCTCGACGGACTGCAACATAACCCACATCACTTCAAACCTCTCGTGGACATAGACAGCGAAACCAGTGTTCGCAACCTCAGTGATTTAAAGATGATTCTCCGTTAGACGCATGCTGTCAAAAAGAACAGCAGGACGTCAAAACTTGCCGCGAAAGTTACACATTTCACATGATATGACCTAGCCTGCCGTTTCGATGCTCCAATGGTTATATGTAATAGTGTGAGGTAGTGATGTAATGCAGATCGAACAACATGCTGACATTTTGTCAGGAAAGATCAATTTGTCAATGCATTGTCAACAGAAAAAAACGACACTACATGCACCAGCAGCCTATTCTACATTCTTTGAATATTAACATTGGTATTCAACATTTTTTTCCATTGGTTATAAATGTTACCAGATAGTATATAGTGCAGTACACCTGCTTGCTTTTTAGGCCGGCTCAACATTAGGTAAACTGACACTCAAACGTTAATGTAATGGTAGAAATATTGTGGTATGGTACCATTGTAAGTGACTCGAAACTATTATTAGTGAACCTCAGTATTCAATCTAAGATTATATATAATAAAAATACAGGGGTCATTCTGATGGAGATGGGCACTTTCAGTACTTTGCCCTATACATATTCATACCAAGGTTGTCACCACCTTCAGCTTCTAGGTTAGGTGCAACCTCAGGAGCGCAGGAACGATTTTCAAGTCCGAGGGGAAAATGGTTGACACCTACACGCGGCCTATCTTCTAGCAATCATTAAATAATAATCACATTTATGATTGTATTGTACAAATTGTATGCCAGAAAAATATGAATACGCACTTCGATGATCATAGACCAAGATAATTTAGCTGTGTCGTCCACTGTCACAAGAACACCGAATGATGAGAGTAAATAAAACACCCACTCGCGGTTCCAGAGGAGGAGGCAATATGGTCACGACCCTCCTTGCCGTGAAAATGGGTGAGGGGAGGGGGGGGAAGAACGCAATTTGGTCTTTCATTTGGGTCGAGATATGGATCCTCAATAAATACAGCAAGCATGTCTTGCTCTCTCAACGGAAGGGAAATATTTTATACCTATAAACAGCGCGTGCTCATCAGCACGCACCAATTATTCCTCTGAAAGGTCTTAACTTGTCAGCCGAGCGGCGCCAGCCAGGCGCCAGACTGACAGCCGGCCTCATTGATCCTATAATCAAACTTTTGCAATATGACCACACCCCGCGCATAAAACATCGGCATGCACTCCAGATGCCCGACTCTGACAACTCGTCAAATCACGCACGCCTCGGTCTCCTTGAGCTTATGAAGAAAACCTTTGCAATTCGGCGACACCCCGCACACAGACCATCGGAAAACATTTCAGATACCAGACCATGACAGCTCATCAAACCACGCACGTCCCGGTCTCATTGATCTCATAAACCGACGCTCGCAGTACGGCAACAACCGGTACACAGAACGTCAATCACACATGTTCGTTACAAGGTCACACTAATATCTGTACTAGATCTGAGGACGAAGTCCAGTGGCTGCTCTAGTATAAATACCCCCGCGGAGGACTCTCGACATGGCACACTGCCATCAGACGCCGACTCGCTACCGACACTGCCGCCGAACACAATCCGGCGACCGATCCTCCACAAGACCTGATTTGGTTGGGGACGGACCGCTGCGCCGACGAAGTAAGAACCGGGTTTCGCAGTTGGGTGTTCCTGATTGTGCGAATCGATATAAAATTAAACGCGGGGTCCAGACTAACACCGCCATTCTTTCAAGGACAGGGGAGCGTGGAATGAACGGAAGTTATCAGCACTATACGCTTTCTTCGTCTTCTGCGGCTCCGTCTACACACGCCGGAACAAGCCAACTGCCTCAAGACCGCGGAGCACCTCCCACCCCTGCTCAACAATTGTCTCTCTAATACACCCGCCAGGATTTGGCAACTTGTCAAAGCTTGCCAGAGAACGACCGTTCTGCCGGTTTCGCCCCACATTTGAAAGTCGGCTGGATCCGCCAGTTGATACATTAAATGACAGAATGAATTGCTTTTACATTTCTGAACATGAGGATTTAAGTATCTTCTGGACATTTTCCTTGTTTCTTTTCAGGTGGATCAAATGCCATCAATCATATTTTCTTTGTTGTATGCCTGAAGAACTTCCGCTTTGGCACAAACAATTTGCATGAGGTAGCAATCAGGTGTCGGCATGATGAGCTTGTCGATACTGGAGGACAGAGGCGCATCCAAGGGGGCCCGGAGGCACAGTTTCTCTTTGCACATGAAAGAAAGGACGCTCATACAGTCACAAAAATACCTATGGAATAAATTATCTCTCGTCACTCATGTCCATGAGTAATTCTTTCGGACTTAGGCACAAAATTCAGAAACGCTGTTGTGGACGAGTTGGAAACATGTCTGAATATTCCCCATATCAATACCAGTGCATACAATTTTTTTAAACCCAAAAACAAATCCACCAATTTAAAAACCCACATAAAGACGCACCACCAAGTAAAAAGGTGGAAAGGCTAATGCGGACTATCATCACGATGTTGGCGATATATCTAGATGACAATCATTCGGAATTGGATGTTCATCTGCCGCTGTTGATGCTCGGGTATCGGTCCCAGGTGCATTCGTCGCTCAGCTATTCGCCCTACTTTCTCATGTTCGCTCGAGAGCCCCGGCTCCCAGCGGAAGCGAATCTGCACGCGCCTAAGGTGGCGAAATCTCGGACGGAGTCCGAGTACGTGGACAACCTGTGTACCAGTCTGCGCAAAGCGAGAGAGTTTGGGATCGCTGCGTCGAATAGGCGACACGCGCGCAACGAGAAGCGAGCGAGCAAGCCTACGAAAAGAAGCTGAGCGAGCATACCTTTCAGGCTGGTGATCAGTCCTGTTGTATAAGAGTGTCGTGCCGAGAGGTCAGTATTATAAGTTTGTCCGCCCCTGGAAGCCGGCAACAGTCCTAAGCCGAGTGGGTGATGTAAATTATCGGATACGTCTGCACGGGAGCAGAAAGACGATTCTAGTGCATCATAACAGACTGCAACCAACGACCGCTCAGGTGACCAGGGATGCAGTGCCTGGATGTGCAGCTGGTGTAACAGACACACCAGCAGGACGTGGCTTGAGTGTGGATGACGAGAGGCAGGGTGTCGGTGAGCCGCTCGCCCCGGCGTCCGGGGTTGGGTCACCCGCACCACCCGTTCGATGTGACATATTCCGACCTGGTGCGCTGGAATCTGGAGGCGAAGGGTATTCACATCTTTCCTCCGGAAGCACCGCTCTCGGAACTCGCGTCGTTGGGGAAAGTGGGGATCTCGACGCGGATGCGTTAGCGGCTGGTGGTGACGACAGTAACAGCGGCGATCTGGGTCCCACCCAAGCAACTTCCGTTCAGAGGGAAGAAGGGGATGGGTGCCCCGCTGTCAGGAGAGAATCGGCGTTGACGGGCACTACGGTTAGCTTAGGAATAGAAAGCCCTGATGTTGTCCCATCCGTGGGGGGAGTGGGGTCAGAGACAGGTGACCCCGGGCCTGGACTTCCCCCGAGTGTACCGCCAACTGTGTTGCGACGATCGAGTCGGGTTAAGCGAGCTCCTCGTTGGGTGTTGTTAGTATAGTCGTTAGTTACAGTGTAAACGCGTGTATGATGTGAGGTTGCGCGATGTTAGATTAAGATGCTAGTGTACGAATTGTTGTTAGAACAGTCGCTGGTTACAGTGTAAAACGTCTGTGATGTGAGCACCTGGTTGCGCGATGTTAGAATAAGATGCTAGTGTACCAATTGTTATAACTAGCGTTGGGCGGAAATGAGGATCCCGCCGGGGATGCGTTAGTGGATGGGCGGTTTGTTTCGGGTCTACACCACATTGTGAAACTGTGTAATGTCTGTGCGGATTGTGGAACGCTTCAGTCGTTGGGGCGCCTATGGCGAGTGCTAGATGCCTTGTGCTGACATCTAGTACGTACCCTATTAAGACTTGCGACGGTCTTGCGTAGTCGTGACATCAGTCTTTGTGTTGCGGATAAACCCGTTGCCATACTGCTGACGACCACTTGTGGCGATAGTTCGAACAGCGTTGCGATACATCGTGTGCCATTTCGTTCCGGTGTCATGTCTTGGTCGTGAGTGTTGGGTGCGTGTGCACTCCTTTTTTCGAGGTTTATAGAGTGTAGACGGGTGACGTCATGGTCCCGCGCGTCGCCAAGGCGACGCGTGCCTTCCGATTGGCTTGTTGCTTTCGCGCCGAAAGATCCCGGCCGCGGGCAGTGTGAGAATAAAGCTGACTGTGACCGGACGTGCGGTCCGCCGTGCGGTTGGACTCGAAAACTGTCATACCTGTCTGGAATTTGGACCCAGCGACTACACTAACATTAAAAAATCCACCTATTACACGTCCTCATTTCCGATCGCACTATATACATCTCCATAGGCAACTTTAGTAAAAATTCTTACTAAACTTCCGGAAGGTTAGTAAATATTCCTACTAGACTGACTTCCCCTCTTAGTAAATATACCTACGAAACCTTCTCGAGGATGTGTTGATTTTATTCTTGATTTGAAATCGGGGACAAATTCGGCGACAACGGCACATGGCCGGTGTTTATAACATGTTGGCCACGGTTGACCTGTGTAAGAGTTAGATGTAAAAGGCAACTTGAGATAGTTTAGTGCACGTATTTTGACTGATAAACTCGAGTTTTTTGGCAAATAGTTCATCTTGGCGACAATGCATACCTGAGCAACTTTTTGACATGCTTCAAGGTGCTTGATAGTGATGCCTGATGCCTGACTGCTTCAGGTTGAGTGGGTATGGAAGTACTTACTGTCTACATCAACCTAAGCTAATCTCCTGGTTGGTAGCGAAACTGGATGTTACAAGGGAGCACGAGAATACTTTGCAACCGGTCATCAAGGTACTGGTGTAGCCAGTTTGCATGCATTGGCACTTTGAAAACTGCTTAGCTGTCCTTGGTATTGGCATGTGGATCAGCAAGGCTTGGCTTTGAGAGTAGGCCCAGACATAGACAAAGTAGTGCTCTTGTTTCAGACTGCTCTGCTCAGTATAGTAGCATTTCAGATTCCATTAATTGGTGCATGCATGTGTGCATGTGAGCATGGGTTTGAAGTTTATGAATGTGTGAGAAAGTTTGATGGTGAACTTGTGCTTTAAGATATTTGATGAATTCTTGGAATTTATCCTTTCAACTCAATGTTTTTGAATGTGACTGAATTGAATGTGAATGGAAGCTGATGGGACCACTCATTTTCTCTGCAAGTGCTTAGTTTTCGGTTTGGGAACAAAGTAACACCATCAAGGGCTTTGCATTAGGTAACATAGCATAAAATTAATGCTTAAAAATGAAATATAAATGCAGCAAAACCAACCTAACCTAGCTTGTCTCCCTTTTGATAATTTTTTTAAAGATAGCATTTGAAAAAAAGTTCAAAAAATGTATTTTCCTAAAACTTCAAAATAAAAAATTACCCAATCTAACTGAACCTAACATAACCTGCCTTTGAAGGAAAACAATTTCCTTATTTTTTTCCTTGAAAAATCTTAAAACTTACAAAACCTAACCTAACCTAATCCATTTGTTTGCTTTATGGAGGCAAAATGTGTAATACTTGTCTTGTGAACACCTTAGAGCACAATACTACCAGTTTGAAAATTGACACTTTGATCTAGCTGCGTTCCCATTCCAATTCATGCAACCTGATTGACATCAGGCTCATCTTCACAACTCTAAAGCTGGAAAGACAGCTATATCATTGGTGAGGTAATTATATTGTCTGCAATGCCTGGGTAATTGTCAAAGCAGAATGGAATCAGAAGTGATTATCTCACAGAGTGGACACATTGCTGCTAAGTGCCAATTGTCATTGCTGCCAACACCTTGGTGCTATGACAGCAATAATAACCTAAGCAAACCTGACCTACACCCTATGTATGTTTGGTGGGAAGATAGATGTTGGACTGTGGAGAACCTATGCATGTTGAATCATGTAAAACCTATAGATATTAAATTCCATGAAGCCTGAGAATGTTTGATCATGTAATATCTATGGATATTGAATCTTCCATTCCAAGTCATAAAGTCATAAAGAGTTAAGACTTAATAAGAGCCACAGGGGCCCATCTGGGTTAAGCCTATCTAGAAAAGGTACTAGAAATGTGCATACTCTCATCCCAATCGATCCCTTACCCCAAGTACCCAGGAAGCTATATATCCCAGCCTATCTAGCACCATTCACTTGCTATTGCATAACACCCTCACAATTACAAGCTCATCCCATCATGGTGCTGAAGAAACCAGTCCACCAATATCCCACACACCTATCATAAAGTAAAGTATAAAGTATAAAGTATTAAGGCTTAATAAGAGCCACAGGGGCCCATCTGGGTTGAGCCTATCTAGAAAAGGTACTAGAAATGTACATACTCCCACCCCAATCAATCCCTTATCCCACAGGGGCAGGAAAAAGTGAGTTTAGCTGACGGTCGACCTTTTGCGAGCTCCGTATTTGTGTGCCTTTTTTCCCTGCATTTTGACGCATTGAATTTCGCCGCCGGGTGCAATTTGAACAGTGATATATTTTAGGCCAGAGGCCGCAGAATAATTCAAAATGGAACAGCACCGGGCCATATTTTCCGAGATAAGTATTGACGAAACCATGATTTTTCATCCATAAAAAATCAGAATTCCGATTGATGAAGCTAGCTAAAATTTAAAATCACGAACGTGACATTGTGACGGTCGCACTGTCAGGACACAAACCATTCGGACATCGCAACCAAAATGTTAAAATTAATAAAAATGAAGGCAAAAGAAACTAAAAATGAAGGCAAAAGAAACTAAAAAAGAAGGCAAAAGAAGGCAAGTTCATTGAGGAAATGCATCTATTTATCTAGTACCCGATGAGCCAAAATACACCCTACCCATGCGGCTTGTGTAAATTAAATGTTGGTCGGGGCTCCGCACGATGCTACCAGTGCGAGCAATGGTTCCATGGGCGCTGTGCTGCACTGAAACGGAAAGACCTGCAGGATATTGCGGCGGCCAGCATCAACTGGCGATGCGACACCTGTCGTAAAAGTCCTGTCACGCAGTCCTGCAACCAGAGGCAGCTCGCACCAGCGACAACACAGTCACGAAGCGATGGCGACCGGCGGCCTGCGTCAACACCCGAACAAACACGAGGTGTCAACGACGGCCTCAAGCACAGCGAATTGACGGACAGCTCTACGATCTATCCCGACTCTACGACACAGCAGCACAGGCAATCACAGGCTGCAGCGGCCACCGCCCACGGCAACAAGACCTCAGTCGGTTGCGCGGCCTGCACCAGTCGGAGTTCACGGAAAGCCGCCATCACATGCAGCTCCTGTAGCCAGCGCTGGCATACCTCATGCGCCAGGCTTACAGTCGCCCAGGCACGTGGCCTGCCTGTGTGGCACTGCCAACCTTGCCTCGGTCGACCAGTTGCCGGTATCTCTCCATCTTCCCAACCGTCGGAGGCTCCGGCTGGCGGTATTTCCTCGGGCTTGGCCAGGCTCCGATCGAGTACAAAGGTTATCGCCCGAATTCCCAAGGCAGCTCGCTCGGTAGTCGCCGACTCGCTGTCCAATCGGCTGAACGAGGCACTGAACGACCCTACCCCACAATCCTGGTGGATGTTTCTATCATTTGCCTTCACTGCGCTGCGTGCCCCGGACGCCGCAAGGAGCGAGGGACCCCGCCTCACCGCCGCCTCACACATAAAACGACAGATCGCCGAGATGGACAGCATGGCCACGCAGCCATCACCCGAGCAGCGGAATGCCGCCACTCCGCGCGTCACAACTACCGACTCGATCGCGCGCCGAGTTCGCGCTAAATGTGCAGATGGAGACATCCGCGCGGCCCTCCGTGTCTTAACATCTAGTGACACGTTCGCAGAGCCGACAGACGAGGTCATTGCCGCCTTACGCTGCAAACACCCGCCAGCACCGGACGACGAGGAACTTCCTCCCCCGCCCACTGTCTCTGACCCGTCACCGCTAACCGTCACGGAGGAGCAGGTAGAGGACGCCATCTTCACCATGCCACCGGGCTCTTCGGCGGGCCTTGACGGAATACGGCCACTCCACCTGCGTCAGCTGCTGTCCCGAGAGGCAGCAGAGTCTGGACGTCGCCTCCTCAAATCGCTCACTGCTCTAACTAACCTAGTGTTGGGAGGCTGCGTCCCGGAGTGCGGACGTGACGCGCTGTTCGAGCATCGCTTTGCGCGCTACGGAAGAAAGACGACGGACTACGACCAATAGCTGTTGGTAGTGTATACCGCCGTCTGCCTGGGCGCATGGGCGCGCGGCATATCTCTAGCCACCTCGGAGCAGAACTCCGCCCCATCCAACTCGGAGTCGGCACGCCGCTGGGGTGCGAGGCCGCCGTGCACGCGGCTCGCGAATATATCGCGACCACCGTCACCGACTCCTTCAACCCCCATGTCCTGGTCAAGGTGGATGTCAGGAACGCGTTCAACACGGTCCGCCGCGACGTCATCCTAGCGCGCATACGAGAACGCTGTCCTGAGATCTACCCGATGGCACGTCAAGCCTACGGTGCGCCGACTCTCCTCCACATCGGCGATCAGACGGTGATGTCGTGCAGTGGCGTTCAACAAGGCGATCCCCTCGGTCCTGCTGCATTCGCTCTCGCTGTTGATCCCTGTGCTCGGGCCATGCGGTCAGTTCTGAACGTATGGTACCTCGACGACGCCACGCTCGCCGGCCCGGTAGACACTGTCGTAACTGATCTCCGTTCGCTAGCCTCGGCTCTGCCAGGGATCGGTCTTCAGCTGAACCCCGCCAAGTGCGAGGTAGCATTTCTTGGCGCCCTATCTTCTTCAGTTCGCGACTCAGCTATGGGTGAAATACGTGACGCACTGCCAGAGATAGTAGAGACTCCTCTGGACGCCCTCACGCTCCTCGGTTCACCGCTGTGCGACGCCGGACTCACCGCTGCCACCAACATCGCCTCAGAGACCATCGCACGTCTGTGCGCCCGCCTTCACCAGTTAGACAGCCACACCGCTGTCTTCTTCCTTGTCCATCACGTGTCAGCACCACGTTTGTCATACTTATTGCGCTCAGCACCCCTGTACAAGGAGCCTGACCCCCTAAGAAAGATCGATGAGCTGGTTCGCGAGACACTGGTAACGGTTTCCAACGTCGATGTCAGTGGTACGGCGTGGAAGCAGGCAACGCTTCCGCTCAGACTGGGCGGCCTCGGGGTGCGCTCTGTCGAGGCCTTGGCGCTGCCGTGTTACGTGGCCTCACTGAGCGCAGCTCTTCCGCTGGTCCGCAGTATATGTCCAGGCCTCTCCGACAGCGACGCGCCGTCTTCGCTACAGTCAGCGGTGCAGCGTTTCACGGAGCTGACAGGGGTCAAAGAGCTACCAGACGCGACATCTGCCAGTAGTCAGCGCGCATGGGACAGCCTGGGCGCCACCGTGATTCGCGACCAGCTGATCGGCGTAGCCAACCAGGTGCACCGCGCGCGCCTACTCGCTGCCACTCAGCCGCATACCGCCGCCTGGCTGCAAGCTGTCCCTGTGCCCAACCTCGGTCTTCACCTGGACGACGAGACAATCCGTGTGGCGGTGGCGCTTCGCCTAGGGGCTGCAGTGTGCGAACCACATCGCTGTCGTCAATGCAACCGCCCGGTTGACCGGCTTGGACACCACGGACTATCCTGCCTCAAGAGCGTTGGCCGTCTCCCACGTCACACACACCTGAATGACTTAGTGAAACGAGGCCTCTCAAGTGCGGGAATCCCTGCCATCCTGGAGCCGGTGGGTCTCGACCGGGGCGACGGCAAGCGGCCAGATGGGCTTACGCTGTTCCCATACAGTGGAGGAAGGTGTTTGACATGGGACGTTACTTGTGTAGACACCTTCGCCGATACCGTACTGGTGCAATCGGCGCTAGAGCCCGGGTCTGCGGCTCGTGCGGCAGAAGCTCGCAAACGCCGCCACTATGCCGACCTCTGCTCGCGGTACAGGTTCGAGCCCTTAGCCGTTGAGACAACCGGCGTTCTAGGACCCGCTGTCTCAGAATTTCTGCGGGAGCTCGGGCGTCACATAACGGCCCGCACCGGCGAACGCCGCGAGACAGCGTGGCTGCGGCAACGCATTTCCGCCGCAATCGCGCGGGGCAACGCGGCTTCTGTGCTCGCCACAGCCCGGCCCACAGACAGATCTTCGGCTGGCCGCATAGTTGCACCAATTTCGAGAACTGGCTCAGACTCCCGTAAAGCTGTGGTTGAAACGTTTGCCGCGTGTCGCAGCGACTGTCTGATTGACGACGACGGCGGCGGCGGCGGCGGCGACGGCGACAGAGGTGGTGACAGCGCCAGAGGTGATGGCAGCGGCAGCCGTGGCGGCGGTAGAGGCGGTGACAGCGGCAGCGGCGGCGGTAACGGCCGCAGAGGTGATGGCAGCGGCAGCAGCGATGGCAGCCGTGGCGGCGGTGGTAGCGGCGGCGACGGAGACGGGAGCGGAGGCAGAGGAAGTGGCTATGGCGGCAGCAGTGACGGTGACAGTGACTTCGACAGCGGTGGCTACGACAGTGGCAGCGGCGGTGGTGGTGGCGGCAGCAGTGGTAGCGTCAACCAGCTGCGCGGCCTCATCGAGCTAAGGAACATAGGCAACGCATGCTTTATGAACTCTGTGCCCCAGTGCCAGAGCAACACGCGTGTGCTGCACGACTCCTTCCTGTGCGACCAGTACACGTCCGACATCAACATCACAACATCGGCCATGAAGGGAGCACTCGTGAAGTCGTTCGCAACACTCATGCGCGACCTGTGGCGGCCCTCCGACAAGTTGAACCGGGTGGTCAGCATGACGCCCTCGAAGTCACAGGACGGTGACGAGGCGATTTGGCGTGGCATCGATCTGCTCTGCGACCGGCTCCTGCTGTGGCCTTGCTGCACGCAGCTGGCCACGTGGTTCTGCTGCCTGATGAGGAAGCTGGCCTCTCGGAGACACACCGACGACCTCGACCAGCTCGTGATCGACCGCGTTGATAAGCTGTTCAGGGCGCTTTCTCTGCCGGCCGTTCGCCGCTTTGTCTTCCGAGTGGTTACCCTGATGCTGCTGGGTTCCCAAAACTCACCTGGAGTCTTCCATAAGGTGCTGCCCCACCTGCCGTCGCTGCTGGACCAGCTGAGACAGGAGGCCAGCCCGCACGGCGACGATTGCGCACAGCTGGCCGACGTGGCCTACACACTGATGAGGCTCCACCCGACACTGACCGCACACCATCCGACGCTGGCGCTCTCGCTACAGAGCCGTGCCCGACCGTCCCAGGCCGCATGGTCCCACCCGTCCGGTCCCGGTCCGGGTCCTGACCCCGGCCCCGACATCGACCTCGGCTGTGACGTGAGCCACACCGCCATGTCGTCGCCACCACCGCCGAGGCGAGGTCTCAAAAACCTCGGCAACACGTGCTATATCAACGTTGTGCTGCAGGCGCTCTTCCACTCAGAACAGTTCCGCTACGGAGTGATGACGTCACGGCCCAGTCCGTGCCAGCACCACCTGGCGGCACTGCAGCGGGTGTTCGCGTTCCTGGCCTTCTCGGAGCGGCCCGCCTTCTCACCGTCGGCCTTCACACGCACCGCACTGCCGCCCTGGCTGGAGGCGGGCCGCCAGCAAGACTGCTCGGAGCTGCTCAGCTACCTTTTGGACGCGCTTCACGAAGAGATGTCCGTGGCTCCACCTGGCGTTGGTCAACCACAGCCGCATACGTCCTCCAAGGCTTCGCAGTCACCGCGGCCTCAACTGGCGCCGTCGCTGGCGGACGGTGGTCAGCAGACACGACCTCCGTTTGCCCTACCTGCCGCAACTCGGGACGACAGTGCACTAACGCGCCCGTCCGCCGGCCTCAAATGTCGGCCTCGATGGTCGAGCGGCGGCGCAGCCCCGTGTGACGCTCGGCTCGCCGGACAGTGCGGCGCGCTCCAAGCCAACCTCAGCGGGGGTTGTACTTCCCAGGAACCACCACCGTCCCGCCGTGGTGGTGATGTCCTGTCCGGCGACTCTCGACAGCCGACGGTCGGCGGCGGTCGTGCCACTGACCCGCCGCCGCTACCAGCTCCGACTCTGGTGCAGCGTCTGTTGGCCGGCAGTGCCGAGACGACCTGCACGTGCTGCACGTGCGGCTCTGTGTCGCGCCACCTGGACAGCATCACCGACCTGCACTTGGCCGTGCCGGACTCTCTGCCGTCTCAACCTCGTGCCGACCTCCAGGTGTCTGATCTGCTAGGGCAGTATCTGGCAGCCGAGCGGCTGTCCGGCGAGAACCAATACCACTGTCAGCGGTGCTCTGAACTGCGCGACGCCGACCGACAGCTGCAAATTCTACAGCCGCCGCACTACTTAGTCATCTCGCTGGTGCGCTTCCTGTTCGAGCGTGGCACAGGCGTGCGCCGCAAGGTGCTGACACCCGTGGCGCTGACGGAGCAGCTGTGGGTGCCGGTGCGCGGCCGGCCGGCCGTCCAGTTCCGGCTGTATGCACTGGTGGTGCACCGCGGCGGCTCGCTGGACGCCGGCCACTACTACTGCGTGGCGAGGTCATCCGACGCCACCGGCCCGGACGCCGCGCCGTCCGTCTGGTGCCGCCTCGACGACAACTACGTGACACCGCTGTCGGTCGGTCACCTGGACGCCTGGGGTGGCCGCGGCGGCGCCGGCACGCCAACCGACGCGCCCTACATGCTCTTCTACCGGCGGTGCGACGGCGACGCGGCGAGTCCGCCACAGTCGCGGCACGAGCAGCTGCCGGCGTCGCTGTGGCTCGAGGTACAGAGCGACAACGGCGCGTACCGGCGCGGTAGCCGACCGGCGACCGGTGCCGGCTGGACGGTCGGTGGGCCCCGTGACGGCGACGACCCGCCGCCCCAGTCGACTGGCTGCGGCGGCGGTCAGAACGCTCCTGCGCCGAACTTCGTGTGCTGACGCGGCAGGATCGCTGCTGGGCGCGCGACCGCTCGCCGATTGTAATACATGGGCTGTTGTTCATATTGTTATACATCACCATTGCAGCCATTAGACCTCATTAACATTAAGCATGCTCGATAATTATTGTGTGTATGTACATATGTGTGTGTGTCTGTGTTGTGTACCCAACGAATCATGTTCTTTATTGCGACAAAATACGGAGAACTTATGAATGCCTCACAGGAGATCAAATACATCCCTTATCCAAAGTTCCTAGGAAGCTATATATCCCAGCCTATCTAGCACCACTCACTTGCTACCGCATAACACCCTCAACAATCACAAGCTCCTCCCATCATACCCATCGTGCCACCATAGACAATCTTATCAGCATCACATCCCGAAGGAAGGTGCCGAATCCACTGCTAGGCACATCCCACACAAATTCATAAAGTGTTCAGACTTAATAAGAGACTCACTTGCTATTGCATAATACACTGAACAATTACAAACTCCTCCCATCATACCCATTGTGCTACCATAGACAATCTCATCAGTATCACATCCAGAAGGAAGGTGCTGAATCCACTGCTAGGTACACCCTATATAAAGTTATAAAGCATTTAGACTTAATAAGAGACTCACTTGCTATTGCATAACACACTCAACAATTACAAACTCCTCCCAACTCCCAACTCCTCCCTGTTGATCAACCCTCCCTGGAATACAGAAAAACAATCCCCCTAGTCTGATAATGATTGTCTATGCCATTTTTAAAGATGGTCAGTGTGTTGCTACTGACAATGGTTCCTGGCAGCTGGTTCCAGTGTTCTACTACCCTGTTGGTGAAGAAAGACTGTCTTAACCTTGTCCTGCTGTGATTAACTTTAATTTTGAATTGATGACCTCTAATTGCATCATTTCTGTTAAATTCAAACATTTCCCTGAGATATCCCTGTTCCTGACCATGAACAAATTTAAAAACCTCGATGAGATCTCCTCTCAGCCTTCTATATCTAAGGGGACGAGTGGTCTTGGGGTAAGATACTCATCTCACAATCGAAAGATTGTGGGTTCGAGTCTCACCTGTCGCTACTCTTCGCCCGCGAGCAATCGGCGTGAGAGATTGGCGACGCTATATGACTCAACGGTCGACGTGTCGTAAAACCAATAACCAACCAACCTTCTATATCTAAGTGAAAACATATTCAATTTCTTCAGTCTTTCCTCATATGCCAGGTTGCCTATACCATTAACCATTTTTGTTGCCCTCTTTTGTACTCTCTCTAAAAGCCAACAATCTTTCTCATAACTAGGGGACCAAGCTTGTACACAGTATTCCAAATGTGGCCTGACATATGCACAGTATGCAACCTGTGAATTTTTGATAGCATAAGACCTGCAGATCTCTGATTACATGCAACCTATGGATGCTGGGTAAATTTTAGAAGATGCCTCAAGGGCAATTTGTGGTCAAGAATATGTTTTTCTGTCCAGTGCATGCATTTTTCCTGTTTTGTATGCATGGGCTTCTATATAAAGACAGGATGCTAGAACACTTAAAGCCTATGAATGCTTGATCATGTAAGACCTACAGATGTTGGATCACATAAACCAATGGGTGTTTGACTATCTAAGACATCTGAATGTTAGTTCATATTAAAGGAAACTAACCACCTTTATAATGGGATTTTAACTGAGATAGCAGTTTTGAAGACCATGTCAAGAAATCACTTACCTCATACTCCGTTCGGTCCAAAACATCTTCCAGCCGAAGTTATAAGGCCTTTTATCATCGGTTTTGGGACATGGACAGACTCGGTGGGCATTGTGAAAATTCCTTCATATGGAAGCAAACAGCATTTCAATGGAAATTAAACCTTTTATTTAATTAAACCTAATTAAACCTAATTAAACCTAAAGGCTTTAATTAAATTAATTTAAATTTAATTACAAATTTAATCAAATAAAATTTAACTTAAATTTAATAAAAAAATTAATTAAATTAGGTTGATTAAACTTTAATTAAACCTAAAGGCAAACCTTTAGAGGCCTATGATAACAAGAAAAAACATTCCAAAATCCCGTTTTTTTAAGTATGGGCATAATATTTTGCAAAACCAATGTCATATTCATCATTTTCAGGTGCCAATACCCCTAATTAGTATGATTGCAGTACCCCTAATATATATATATATATATATATATATATATATATATATATATATATATATATATATATATATATATATATATATGGCATACATATGTATAAAATATATAAAATGCCAATACCATAATATATATATATATATATATATATATAAATATAAATATATATATATATATATATATATATATATATATATATATATATATATATATATATATATATATGTATATATATATATATATATACCATATATATATATATATATATATATATATATATATATATATATATATATATATATATATATATATATATATATGGCATACATATATAGGCATACGTATGTATATATGGCATATGGATCATCAGCTAACCTTACAGAACTTGCAGATATAACTTGCAGATAACTTGCTAAATGACATCGTAGTCAGTGTGCCCTTAAGCCCAAATAATAAATCAAAGAACTTGCAGATGCTAAATTGTGCAATGTTCATGGCTGTTGGATCTCATAACTCTTCAAGGTTGGCTACTCACAAAAATTATCATGCATTTGTTAAAAGTTGTGTATTTCTACACACCCCAGAACAGTCAACTACACTATGATGAGGTGATGCAGCTGCCACCATGTCAGAAATGAAAGAAGATGACATTGGTAAATCTGAGACAATATCATTAAAAATACTGGTAGTGCCATGTATTTCTGAGTCTTCATATATTTCAAATTCAGGACCATAGTATTTCTGGATACTAATGTTTTTCAACATTACATTCCACAACTTCCTTTCTGATTTCTCACTGTAATGGTCAGGAGATGGCCTGCAATGTTTGGGTAAGATACATGTGTTGTGTTATCATAAAGTGTTGTATGCATAATTCAGTGCTGTCTCCCCACTCAATATCCCTAGGAACACCAGTGGGGCAAGGTAGCAACTTTCTGAAGTCATGAGTTGTCATGTGGTTGAATTTGGTCATTAACCATCTGCTTGATAAGGCACACCAGCATACTGATCTGCAAAGTACAGTAATCTCAGTTGAGTATTGTCTGTGTGTTTGTGTGATCTAATGTGCTGCATGTATGTGCTGGTGCATGCTGATGCACTACAGCTTTGAGACCATTAAGTGGCATCTACTGGTATGTAGCAGCTTAAGACTCAAAGTGATACTTAATGAAGACATGTACATCTTTAACATGTTTTGTTTTTGTTTTATTTCCATGTTAAGATTCTTGTTCTTTTAGGCAGGTGAGAAGATTTCCATATATTTCGGGCCTTAAGCACCACATTTTTTCCACTTCAACCATCAGGCCAATGGGCATATGCTGAATGGAGTTTGAATCTGCTTCAACACCTTTGCATCATTTATAAAGCATATGCCAGCTTTATAGCAGCGTGATGTTGGCTGGTTTGAAAAGTAGTCGTTTGGAATTGCTTGAGTTAGAAATATAACCATGCAGTGTGTCTTGGTTCAAGTGCTCCTGGGCGCGAATGATCAATTCTGGTCGAAGCGCCCTAAAGCCAAATAACTAACTAACTAACAACTGGTTCATCCCCCTATTCAATCTGAACATATGTCCTGAAAATAGGGTTTGGATCCCTGGCTTGGTGAAAGACCTTTAGTCTTACCTTATATATATATATATAGTTTATGCTATAGTATGTTATATGTACTATAGTATGTTATATGTACTATAGTATAAATGATATAGTATATAGTATAACACATACTATTTATACTATAGTTCATGCTATAGTTTGTGGGCTTATCATATTATGACAAAGTGGATATGCTGGGTAGCCATTGATTCTGACTTGGCAGGTGAAAACAGAGACTGCCACGGGCTTGAAGACGATGGTGGGATACATGGGTGATAGGGTCTCCTATTATGGCGTCTCCTGTGGGTCTCCTGTCATTGGGCCTCATATGGAGCTTCTGGACCGTTCCAGCATGGGCGTATGAGTTCTTCAAAAAGTGTCTGTGTGTGAGTGTGTGTGTGTGTGGGGGGGGGGGAGTCCATATCAAGTCATCATGTCTTCAGAAAACTTTCATTTTCTGGTCAGGTCGTTAGGACCGGACCCAAAGAAAAACCACTGAGTGGGGTGGATGGAGGGGGAGTGATGTGCTGTGAAAATGAAATTGTAGGCTTTTATTTCCTGAGTTCAATTTACCTCTGCTTGTCAGTATCGAAACTGTGCTTAAATTTACAAGACTTCCATGTGAATCAACTTCACTTTTTACAGTAAAGAACTTCCGGATTATTTTGGTTTATCTTGTCCTTCAGAGAAGCGAAGGGGAGGGGAAGGGCTGTTATCATTGCTGGCTTTTGCACCCAAAGGTTGGAGCTAAGCCTCCTTGGCCCACTTTTCCTATGCTCATGGCTCACAGGTCTTCAGTCACTAGCGCAATAACAATGGTGGCATTAGGAAATTATTTGTCCACTCGGAAACATCATGTACACGATGTTTAGGAGCTTTACTGCCTATAGTTCTCCCGGGGTTGCTGAAAAGTATGCCTTCTGTCAATAGGAATGTTTTTCGTCGCATTCTGAGTTCTTCTCTGATGTTCAATGCTGCAGGGTTGTCAGTTTTACCACCAAGCACGTTGAATGGTCCCCAGTAGCGCTAAGCGAGCGAGGTATAACTTTATGAATGCTCTAAGTCTAAGACCTTTGGTGGCACTAGTAGCTCTGTGGAGCCTGCATAAATGTTGTGGTGCAAATGGTCTCGATCGTTTTCCATTGTTATTCCGAGGTTTTAGTGTTCTGACTACTATTCTCGTTTAGTGCGTCAGACGGGACAGACCGTTTCGACCAGTTGTTCGTCGTCGCCGTCAGGTGTGTTGCCCTCGGAAGGGCATGTGTTAGTAAACATTTCTGCTGAACCGTATATGTCGAAGTCTTTTGGAACCGGTGGCCTTCGAACTTGGGTCTCTGGATCAGAAATTCAACGTCTTGCCAACAGCACTATTCATGGTGACAACTACGCTACTTACGTTGTAGCACGCTCAGAAAGTATGTTTTTTTGGTAGTTTCGAAGGGCTTTTGTAGCGCTTGGGTGTCTTGCGGTGTTCAGCAGTCTCCAGTAGTTCTCAGGTGACTCATGTAGCTTCCAGGGTCTGTTGTGGTGCTGTGGGGTCTCCAGAGGCGCTCATTGGACTCCTGGGCTGGGGCGGGCATGGCCGAGTGGTTAAAGGCGTTGAGCTATGGATACGAAGGTCCCGGGTTCTTCACTCGCACCACTCGGGACATCTCCCAATCCTGCTGCCCACCGGAGAAACAGTGTGGGCGGCACCATTAGCCGTGATTGTACATAAAGTGCGTCGTGAGCCACCCAATAAACAATTGACTCCTGGGCTAGTAAGGTCTGGCAAAGATCTATTGACTCTCACAGAGGCACTCCTGTATCGTTTGGCAAGTCTTTTGTGGCTTTTGGATCCCTTGTGCATGATGCTCTTCAGCGACCTTCAACGACCGTAAGAGGCCTCATGTGGTGCCCGGATTCTACTTGTGGTACTATGGATCTCCGCCTGTGTTGTTCGGAAATATCCAGTAGTGCTTGGGAATGAGGCCTCCAATGTCAATATGGAGGCCATTTTGGCGATCAGGGATCTCCTTCTGTGCCTATTCAATAGCAAGATGCCTTCATGTTTAAGCTCATAGCTTTCCAAGACAGTCGTGCTGATATGGTGGGCGTCCTGTGTCATCACGAAGGCATGTCACGAAACGCGAGGCCTCCTGTGATGTTGAACAGCCTCCATTAGTGCTCAGGTTTTCAGAGCCTCATATGGTGCTCTCAGGTCGTCGGTGGCGCTCAGGGATCTCTTGTGGTGATTGGAAGCCTGTTCGTGATGCCTGTGGTTTCAGGGAGCCTGTGCAGGTAGCGCTATGCCCTAGAGATCCGCTGTACTGTGCCGCTCGATGATCTGTAATGGCACTAAGAAAGGGACCTCCTTTGTCATTTGCAAAACCTTTTGTGATAGTCGTGGATCTCTTGTGTCGCTCCGGAAGCTCATCCCATGCCACAGTGGCGCTAGATCCGCAGTGGCGCTAGAAAGAGCCTCATTTGTTGTCAGAAAGCCCTTTTCAGGTTGCCAATACAGGGGCTTTTGCAATGGTACTTGGAAACGTCCTGTGGTAATAGCTGCTCATCAGTCTCCATTAGCACCTGAAGCAGTGATAAATTATTTGTGAAATAGGGTGGAATATACCACTTGGTGAACACTTAATCGACATCCCTTCCAAAGAAGTGTCCATACATCGTGCTTCTTCATTAGTATGAGTTATTCATATCTAATTTCTAGTAGACTCGTTGAGAAGTATCATGCTTATACCGACCATTGCAGATCATGATACACCAACATGTCTTAACACAATTCCAGGTTAAAGGATTACCTATGATGTGATCTGTCATACAACATTAATTGGTAAGCATAGGTATTTTGCATCGTTATCGTTAAAAAGTTAAACTCAATTAGGTATCCGGTAACAAGCAAAAAAGTACATGTATGAGTACACTGTTGGATCAAAATTGTGTTGAAAGAACGTGTTCAGCGACATCGCTTCCATGACAAACTTCGACATCCTACTATACTCGTCTTGACATCTCACACCTAATGAAAAACCATTATTTTAACTCTGACTTGAAGACTACCCATGTCTCTGAAGAGGATCTCATGTGGCGCCCCTAAAATATGCGGGGTACAATCCCCTTGCTCAAAGTTAAGGTGACGCGGTCACCGTCCCCGTGGTGGCGGAGCCACAGATCAAAGAACGCCGGACAGGAAAACATCTGTGGTCTTAAAACACATATTTGATCGTGTGAGGACTGGCGAAATGCTCGTTATCTATGTCTTCCTCTGCCTTAGATTAAAAAAATAGCTACTGTCCAAGTAAACAAAGATAGTGCAGTCCGTTATTCTTGGGCTAGTGCAATTTTTAAAGCAATATTTCGTACTAATATCTACTTTTCTAATAATATTACGAATTATATATGCCGCCATTAAATTTATGTTCGGTAAGAAATGTCTCGATAACGCAGCGCAGACTAAAGGCTGAGTGCAACGACACCACGCTCATGGAGAACGACAAAACTCTTTTCGAGAAAAAAACGCAGGATCGTTATTTGAACATCTGTGGTTCGTTGAGGTAAAGCAGTGATCAGGCCCGACCTTCGCAATTCGTTGTGGCAGGACAGTGATCAGGCCCGACCTTCGCAATTCGTTGTGGAAGAACAGTGATCAGGCCCGACCTTCGTGATTGGTTGTGGCAGGACAGTGATCAGGCCGGACCTTCGTGATTCGTTATGGCATGGCAGTGGTCAGACCCGACCTTCGTGATTCGTTGTGGCAGAACAGTGATCAGGCCATTAGCCAACTGGCAATTTGTAGTGAATCGTCAGCATCCCACAGAGCGTCGACAAGACCACGCCTGTCACAACCATTTAGAGCTCTGAAGTCATATTCTGTTGAAGTGGCGTGCGTATCTCCGTGTGGGTTGAAGATGGCCAAGGTTGGTCCGCGAAAGTTGGATGCCAGATAAATATGTCTGTACAGGGCTGTGGAATGTTTTATCAGCAAATATATGCTTTGCCGAACTGCCTTGTTTTCTTCGAGATATCGCTCGGTGGTCATCAATCTTGTACCGTGTAATTACCGTCTGGGGAGCTTGGTTGCTGAATCACATGATTTGTCTTTTGCGCTACCCATGATTGGGCACCTCATAGACCATCAACACCCCATGTGCTTTATGGAACATATTATTACCTGACTTCATGAAACCTGGAATGTAGAATGCGAGTTATCAAAGCTAATCTTAATCACTCTCAGATATTATTTATGTCCGTGAGTTTGTATGTTTGTGTATTACCGTATCATTCTTCATATAATATATTGAAATCGTTCAAACCTGGAACAACGGCGAATCCAGGCTGGACGCAGCAGCCGGTTCTGCTTTCTGCCTTATGTTTCCCATAATCTTGGTGTTACTTACTTGCCTTAATATTCTTGGGCATATACTCTTGCAGTAAACGAATTCAATCCAGATGATTTCAAACATAACATCAGGATAGTTATAAGTTATCGGGAAGGCATTCAACCTGGTCAAGTATGAAACCAGATCGGACATCTCCCAAGTATGCATGCGTTTTTACTTCGATACATTGACCGGGTGGAAGAACGGGAACGTTTTGCTTCGCATCATGTTTCACGTTACGATGCGAATTATTGCACACAAAACAACATACGTTGTTAAATTTAGTTATGAAATATTTGAAAACAAAGCTGACCACCAAGAGCCTAAGAGCCTATGGTGTCAGTTGATAAATAACACCCACAAGAGATCATTAGCTGAGGACATGCAAGTGAGGTCCAGTACCCAATTGACAATAGAAAGTTTGGGTAGACTGACGTGCTTACTTTAGAGGCGGGGATGGCCAAGTGGTTAAGGTGTTGAGCTCTGGGTATCAAAGGTCCCGGGTTCAACACTCGCACCACTCGGGACATTTCCCAATCCCGCGGCGCACCGGCGAAACAGTGTGGGCGGCGCCATTAGCCGTGATCGTGCGTAAAGTGCGTCGAGAACCACCCAATAAAAATAAGACGTGTTTACTTTGTGTGGTTTGTACATTTCGGATGATTGAAAAGTTGAAATCAATGAAAAGAGTGGTATGCACATGGATAGCTATTTTCGGAAAGATGACCTCTTCTCCCGAATCATTGATTTGTGTTCTTGTGAAGCATGTTTGAATTGGTTATATTTGTGACGTATATGAAGCAACGATTTTCAAGCCTGATGATATTCACAATGTAAGTAGGTATGACCGTAACATATAGCCGCATGCCATAATGCAAATTTTATGGCGGGGGGTGGCAACACTAAAAGTTTGAAGGCCTTGAGCCGTTTAGTTCTGCCTCTAAACAAAAATCGAATACGACGGTTAGCATTGTCTACAGACCTGGCTTCATGGATATTTTATTCATTCTGCTTTGCGTTTGCGTGCTTTATCAGTGTTCGCTGTGCATTTTATTATGCTAAGCACAATGATTTCATTCAGAACCCCCCCAAAAAAAAAAAAGGAAAAAAAGAGAAAATAAAAATCGGACATGCTTCAACTTGAAAGCCCATGAAAAGGATCCAGGAGGTTCATTCCTGGCGTGTGTCCAAAATTCAAAAGGGTAGTTTGAATGCACGTGGGAGAGGTATTAAGGTGTAAGGACCGATGCCAGCTAGAGCATGTAGCGTAGACCAACTATCCAATCGGGATTTTCATTTCAACTTGTTCACCGGGAGTTGAACATGTCGCCCATACCTTCGACACGGACGCCCCCTGCGGCGTCCTTGACGTGATCGGGGTCAATTGCCAGCGTATCCTTGCTGGGGGCTGATACAAGCGTGTTAAGTTAACAACCGGAAATAACTATCTATGCAATGCCCTGGAAGGAAAGCTTGATTTTGTTTTTGTTTTCCGCTGAGCAGGTATATGAAATGGAACCTAGTTCCCCTCTCCCATTTGTGAGGATGTTGTTACGCCCATGTGAGCACGTGTAGCTTCTCGATTACGGACTTGCCAGGACAGCATTCTTATTTCGCTCATTTATTTCCATGATAATTTCAAGGGTAATAAGAGTGAAATGTTTTAGGGTGCATAATTTGAGATGTAAAAATGACCCATTGTTTCGCTGCTGGGCCCCGAAGATGACCTTGCGTCGAAACGATGGAGTCTGTGTATACAAATTGCCATTCATTTGTCACAACGAAGACAAAAGGCCAGTACCATGGTAGTGGACCTGAAGCGGAAAATGTGTGTCATTGCCATTTCTTCAAATGCAGTTGGATGTAGGAGCGAAATTGGAAGAACTCGCACCGCTGGCTGTATAATTGGATTCAAATACGTCAAGTGCCCGATGTTAGATACTTACATGCTTTTTGGTTCGTCCAAAACACACGACACATCACCACACTTAGCCGACTTTTATTTGCGGAGGGTATCAATTTGAAAGGAGGGGAGCTCGTGCCTAGGCATAATTTCAACTTCAGCTGGGAATCTCGTTTTGCAAGAGTATTTTTCATACACTGTGGGACGCTGATAATGCACAAATGCTTAACTTGCTAACGTAGAAGACCTTGCCAACTTTTGTCAATGCGTGAATTTCTGACACAGTTTGACATCTAGCACAGCATGATTCGAGTATGCTGTCGGTCTCAAACTTCCGACTGCTCAAACATTTACAACTCGTGTGTAAGAGAGTTCTTGTCCTTGTGAAGTTGGAGAGGACTTCACAGACAGAGCCAGACTGTCCCGGGGAAACCTACACGCTGGTTGCCGTGTGCTCCCATAACTATTAGCCCGTGGGGTAGATGGCTCGTATGAACTACCACACGCGGTACGCGGCGTTTGACCCGACCGTCCCGTAATTTGATACAGCGCGCGCCAACCAACACTACCAATCTGGCTTGAGTGGCAATCTAGGGGAATCTAGGGGAGTGGCAATCTAGGGAATTTCCACGACAGATCGATCAATGACTTTCGCCCTCATCTCTCAGACTTTGATGAAAATTAGTTTCTATGGTAATCAAGTGCTGCGATCCTACCTGTGCAATTTGTAGGCCGATCCTACCAACAGTTTTAGAGTTATGCCCTCAGGCAGTTTTGAGAGTCGGAGTTCGCCAATAGCTGTTCTTTTCCACGGTCTGTATCTCATACACCGTCAGACATCAAATTCACTTTCTGATACATTTCTTAGACCACGGAAGTCCAAGGAATGCATCCGTGATAGTATCGGATATAGTATGTGATTTTGAGAAAATGACATAATCTATTATTTCGTGTCATCCGTGATAGTATCGGATATAGTATGTGATTTTGAGAAAATGACATAATCTATTATTTCGTGGCATTTCGTGACTGCTGGTCAACTGAAACTGACAGATTTAAATCATCAGAAAGGAAGATTCACAAATTTCCTAAAAGTACAAAAGTAGAGTACACAATTTTGATTTTGCCAATAAATATAATTTCCGGGCCAGGGAAACACTGACTGTCTGAGCTGCAGCCGTCCGGCGCCGCTGCAGCTATTCGGATGCCCTCTGCAATCTGTGGCTCTGCCGCCGCTGTCGCCTGCATTGTCGCTTCTGTCGCTCTGGCGCTCTGCCCTCTCGCTCGTAAATACCCTGGCTCGTGGTGCAACCTGTTGTAGTTGAGAAATGCAGGCGCCGCGCAGTTTTGTATTTGATTTGCCATTTGGTTCAGACAAAGGAGTGAATGCCGTTTTTCCTCAAATCTGATATACTCAGCCGCATAGTTGTCGATTTGTATGCTTTTGAGGGGGACTGCGTCTCCTCCCCAAATAATGTCAACTTTTAACATTGGACCCTGTGTGCAGCCCCCCAAATATGGTTTCATGCATTGGGCCCCTCAATGAATATCAGAAATCAGCGCCCTTGCTCAGCCGGTAGGTATATCAAATGTGCATCACTCGATTCTGGATATCTTGGTTGCAAAGTTGTGATATTTGGATGATCGATGAAAATGAGACGTCAATTGATATTTAAATTAGTAACTTTTTGGTATATTTCCAACGTTTCGACTATTGCCTTCATCAGGGAACAATCACAATTAATTGCTATTGTACTTCACAAATGATTGTGATTGCACCCTGATGTCGGCAATAGCCGAAACGTTGGAAATATACCAAAAAGTTTCTAATTTAAATATCAATTGACGTCTCGTTTTCATCGATCATCTGGATATCTTGTTATTTTTCCTCATATTTTTTCCTCGTTCACCTGATCATCAGACATTCAAGAAGATACCTTGCATTAGTCAGTATAGCCCTAAAACAAGCTCATTGAAATCGCAGGAGCGCAAGGCATCAGCGGCATCAATGCGATCAATCGCGCGACATCACCACGCCGCAACGCAAACAAAACACGAGGAAAAATCATTCGTCAGGTCGTTAAGGCGCAGTCACGCACGCACGCATCGCATCGCATCAGCATCTGCTTATTAAAGGATGTCTCCAGCTTCCTCTGTACCGCATGCTGAAGGTTCCTCCCAAAAAACTATCACCTTTTCCTTTAAAAAAAAAAAAAAAAAAAAAAAAAAAAAAAAAAAAAAAAAAAGAAATAAAAAAATAAAAAAAAAAAAAAAACTTTTAAATTTTTTGGGTGTAACTTTTAAAGAAAAAGGGGGTTTTTTTTTTTAAATTAGGACACAACAATTTTTTAGAAGCCAGTCAGATATAAACGCGTGTACATACTAGCCACATCGTGCTTTGTAGCATCAGAAATAAAACGAAAGCTTAGGCATCATGCGGTGACTTTGCTCTTACAATATACAACAACGGGATGAATTATGCACTGGGGGCATCCCAACGGAAGTACTGAGCCTGGTTCTGCACAATGAAGGAATAATTTTCGGCGAAGTCCCCGGCACAAAAAAGAAGACTTACATGAATTCTGGTGCATCGTCTGTGGTCACCCAGCGCTTATCTCTGACCTCATTATCAAATATCAAATTTTCATCAATGTCACGATCGCAGATTGAATTTAGATGAGCATGATTCCTTTCTCTCCCGGATACTTTGCATTCTTGCCACATGCATTTTTCGTTTTTCATGTCACACTGCATGAAACATCAACTCGCCACCAGTCATATCTCGTTGACCTAGCACATCAATCATGAACGTTGTGTTCTGGTGGTATGTATGCACACATACAGAATGAGTCTCACTACTGCCAGCAAGGACACAATATTTCAGCCTCAGCGGAGCAAACTTCGAAAATGATATATCGGGAGTGCTGATACCCTGATGCAAAACGTATATAAATATCGGGTGCCCCAGAATTAATGTTTTCTGCACGTTTTGTTTTTTCATCATTTTTTGGGCGTTGCCGCGTAGTCCGGCCCAGGGCACATTCTACTAACTGATTGAGGGGGTCGGTGGCCTCTTGTATTGAAAACAAAGGGACATCCCCATCTACCTGTGGAAGCAGGCCACCTTCGGTTTCAAGCTAGTGACTTTCATTGACCATGTAGAGCGTCACTGCAAAAAATGATGCAGTTCTTCCGGTTGATTATGCAGTTGAACTTATTTGGGAGAGGGGCAAGGTTCCCTCAAGTGTATACAAATCAACATCCATGCGGATGAGTGTATCAGATTTAAGGAAAGGCGGCATTCGCTCACCTGCCTGAACTGCATCTCCTGGCAAACAAAATACAACACTGCACGGGGAATGTATTTACCCAACTACAACAGCATACAACATGAGGTAAGATTCCCATGTGCGAGAGCCGTGACGGCGTTAGCAGCAGCGGCGGCAGCGGCAGTACAGACGATAGCGGCAACAGAGTCAAAGGTGGCAGCGGCAGTACATACGATAGCGGCAGCAGAGCCAAAGGTGGCAGCGGCAGTACATACGATAGATAGCGGCAACAGAGCCAAAGGTGGCAGCGGGAGTGACAGCGGCGGCGGCGGCTGGGTGTAGCGCGGACAGTCAGTGTCTCCCTGCCCTGGAAATGATTTGTATAGGCAAAACCCGTTTTTATGCTCTCATTTCTCACACAATTTGTGTGTCTTTCTTTCTGAGGATTCAAAGCTGTCAGTTTAAATCGGCCAGGGTCACGAAATGTCACGAAATAAAAGATCGCTTGGTTATTTTCTCAAAATCACGTACGCTTCGCAAATGCTATCGCAAATGCATTCCTTTGGGCTTCTGGTATCTTAAAATTGTATCAGAAAGTGAATTTATGTCTGACGGTGTAGAAAATTCAAGCCGTTGAAGAGAACCACGTTTCCTGACCTCTCAGAACTGCCCTAGTCTGTAACTCAAAACTTCTTGGTCGGATCGGTCTACAGGTTGGACATGCGGATTCGTAACATCGGATTACCTTGTAGACCAGTTTTCATCGAATTTTGAGAGATGAGGGTGTCATGGCGGCTATGTTTCGGTCGATTTGTCGTGGAATGCCTCAGCTACCGTTGGCTGGGTGAGCCTTAGAGACGCAGGACTGGTAAGGGGTATTTCTTTGCCAAGTTGCACATATGAAGCCAAGTTCACCAATTTTGTATCCTTTAGTCGTATTGTTGGTTCAAGTTTTTGTTTAAAGGTCAAATGAAAGTAAGTAATGATTGTTACATGGCATTCTGACAGCACATAAATTACAAGGTTTGGATCAGAGATTGTTGCTCGTGCCGGACACAACATAATTAACCCTCGTCGTGGGGCTTTCGAGAGTCTCTCCACCTATCATATTTTTTTCCAGGATCGCGATTGAATGAGTAGACGCAGAGATACGAGACTTTCAATATCTTCTGATGCATCCCTTTTGCATATTCGTGCGAGTTCCAGGTGAAGGCCATCGATCTGGAACGGGTTAAAGAGAGTAGTATTCCTAATTCTTCAAAGTGCCGCCATTCGGAATAGTTCCAACACTTCAACACCAAGCTCAGATCATGCTGTTCTTTCACCAAGATGAACAACCGACTCAACTCAACACGAACAACTGCTAACTCGACATTTTAATTGATGTCGAGGTTACTGATCTGAGGTCAGGTCAATGTCCGCGTTTTCCCCTCTTGAGTGGGGAAATTTAATTTGGAGTAATCTTCACACCGAAAGTGATAAAGAGCATGTAATAAGCATTCTGATTTAAAATATGTCGATGGTCAATGACATAAGATAATGTCAAGTATCATGCATATTCTACATCAGTCCATTTTATACAGAAACTGTTCCTGGTGAAGTCATCTGAATCTAGTTTCAGCTCGGCCTAAATCATGCGACATGACATTTGAGGGCAACTAAGTATCTGATGTGACCTTACCTCGTGTGATCTGACCTAATTTGATGCGATTTGATGTTAAGATGGACGTGCTTTCTAAACAGTGTACACAGGCGAAGGATGTAGTGATCGCTTTATATATATATATATATATATACATACATACATACATACATACATACATACATACATACATACATATATATATATATATACATACATATATACATATATATATATATATATATATATATATATATATACATACATACATATATACATACATATATATATATATATATATATATATATATATATATATATATATAATCCCTTATAATAACAAATATATCACAAGAATTAGCCATGAAATCATGAGAAGTTGTGTGACAATGTGACCTTATGTGACCAGTACCCACGTTGTTGCCATGCTCATAAAAGTTATACTAAACTATTGCTTGGATCAAGACAAAAAATATTATTTTTATTCCTGTCATGCACTAAGCGTTCAGCAAACCGTGATTTGTATCCTGGTGACTTCTGGCCACTAAGCCAGGATTATATCAATGCTGACAAAGTCTATCAAGATAACGGGGAAAATGAGAAATAAAAAACGGCGCCAAGTACATTGAATGGGTTGAGCAATCAGATAATGTGTTAGCAAACGGTAAGAAAGCAGACACTTCTACAAGCTTCCATAAATGTAACAAAAACAAATATGCCTTAAAAACACGACCCAGTGCCGAGTGTGCTCCAAAGGAGCCAGTTATACGACCGATGAAGACTACAAAATCCTGAGTGACGTCAATTGATGTGTCGAACAATATTTAGTGCGTACCGGAGGCCGTGCGTTGCGTATCGGAGGCCGTCCCCAAAGACCTAGTCAAGTGTCTTTCATATTGAGGTCAATTCACAATTCCGTATGTAGGAGTATGAACAGATTTTGCCTGGTGTTGATGTTCGCTACGCCGTGCTTATGATACCCGGACCAATATACATATTGTGAAATAATGCAAGGAATTGTCGCTTGAATATCAAAAGAACATGCAATTGCGAACAACAACTGGGACGATGCCCCAGCTTCAGAACTTGGGGGCCACTGCCACTCCTGCACCCCTCTCCCTCCGGCTCCCGCTTTCATGGGTGCAATTTTCCGACTGGATTATACTTCATTCGGGTTTGATTCCATAATGATAATTGAAGCGGAACCCCATCTTATAATGGTGGGATAAGCAACTGCCACGACTTGTCCTCAGATTAGTAGTGTCGCGACTAGTAACGCGATGTGTAGAACACTACTGTAGGGGCCAGATAGGCCACGACAGTGACTAGAGAACTACTGTGGTGGCCCGCACGAAGAACCACGACGCCAAACGACACGATGCGTCTGTGACAGCTAGCTTGCCCCTCAGGTGCCCAGAGGAGCACATGTTGCAGATACGGAAATTTCTTGACTACTGTGATACAGGCTTACAGGACTGTCCCGGGTTGTTTAGGAACAAGGTATTATTCAGGAACATTGTCACTCAATGCTCATTCTCCCGATGTTTTCCAAATTTAACATGGAATGAAACTCAATGAGCTTGAGGATCCAACCGAATATATATGCTTCTCCCGATCAGTTTAATAAAACACTGCCTTTTCCCCCATAGTGGACAATAGGAAGCGGAAGTACCAGGCTTACATGTAGTACTACTGGGAACCCTTAGTGTCAAAATGAGCCATGTGTGCGCGACAGGCACCGTCGTGTTGGCCATACGGAGCATCCAGTATTCTTGTAGGTATTCGTTTTGGGGATACAAAATATGTAACTATTTGACACTTATGACTCCATTATAGCAGGTTTTCTAGTAGAGGCGCTAAAGTGTTGCCGTGTGTTCCAGAACGGCAGCGTTAGAGCTGGAACAACCTTGGAATTCCCATGGCACCACTTGTGCAAATGACTGTTGTCGACGCTCCCCAAATCCCAATTGATTATCATGAGTCAATGGGTCGTCACTCGAGTGCGACTCGAGTATTTGCGGCGGTCGCGGCAGTAACCGGAACACATGCCTGCAGTATTTTGGTGGCACATTTGTATCCCAACATTTCTAGACCGCGCTTTTAAATGTTCTACACGGCATCTCAGTCGGTAGGGCGTTGGAGTTTTGATCGTAAAGATCGTGGGCTCGAATCCCACAGCCGTCGGGATTACCAAGTCCACCTGCGACCAATCTGCGTGAGATATTGGCGACACTATGTGGTCCAGCAGTCGATTCTAGGACAATACGTAAGGACAAATGTACGTATGGCAGATGTACGTAAGCAACTGTACATAAGCGCAGTACGTATGGCAATTGTACGAAAGCGCAGATGTACGTATGGCTAATGTACGTAAGCGCAACTGTACGTATAGCAAATGTACGTATGCGCAAATGTACGTCAGCGCAAATGTACGCAAGCGCAAATGTACGTAAGCGCAAATGTACGTACGCACAAATGTACGCATGCGCAAATTTACGTATGTGCCATTGTACGTATGCGCAAATGTACGTACATTTACGCATGCGTACCTTTGCGTTTACGTACATTTGGTTAGAGGCATATGCCATACGTACATTTGCGCCTACATACATTTGCTTACGTCCCTTTGCCATACGCACATTTGCTCTTACGTATATCTGCCATCAGTACATTTGCTCTTACGTATATCTGCCATCAGTACATTTGCCAAACGTACTTTTGCGCTTTCATATATCTGAGCTTACGTACATCTGCCATACGTACTTTTGCGCTTACGTCCATATCATACCATACCATCCATACCATACCATCTGCCATACGTACACTTGCGCTGACATACTTTTGCGCTTATGCACATTTGCAATTACGTACGCAATTGCATTCGCACGTACGCAATTGCACGCAATTGGTTTACGGACGCATATGTATATTTGCGCGTGCGTACATTTGCGCTTACGTACATTTACGCTTATGTACATTTGCGTTTACGTACATTTGCGCTCACTTACTTTTGCGCATGCGTACATTTGCGCTTACGTACATTTGCGCATACGTACTTTTGCGTTTACGTGCATTTGCGCTTACGTACATTTGCGCTTACCTACATTTACGCTTACGTACATTTGCGCTTATGTACATTAGCCATACGTACATCTGCGCTTACGTACAATTGCCATGCGTACATCTGCGCTTACGTACATTTGCTTACGTACATCTGCCATGTACGTAAGCATCTGCCATGCTTGCTTACGTATACATCTGCCATACGTACATTTGCTTTACGTACATTTGTCTAGTTACACCAGCAGTCCAATGCGTCGTAAAATATCCCTTCATTCTTCTTCACCGTATATTTTTGAAACAGGTGCAACTTCTCCCGTGCAGACTGGGTTTTCCGCTTAGTTATGAACAGGAACGCATCCAGGCCGGCGGCGTTCAGTCGGGCTTTGTGCTAGATGAGTGACTGCCACATCGGGAAGCGGTCCCCTGATCGTGTGTTCAATGACACGCCGAGCTGCTGCTCCCGGAGCCGTGTCTCTTGCCTCCGATAATGCGCCGGTGGCGCTCCTGCTTGAGTGTGTGTATTGCGTGACATGCCCATTGCCCACGCACAATGGCGGCCGCTGGCGCACCGTGTGATACAGGCGGTGACAGATGTTGTGTAGCCAGTGGCGGATCCAGGGAGGAGAGGCTTGCCCATTTCCTATCTAAGCCTGGTTTGATGCAAAATTGCTGTATATGGACGATTTTCTGGAAACTAGAAACATTTTTTCCTTTCTTAAAGCTGAAACTTGGATTCTATACTGTGAAAATATGATGAGTTTTGAAAATTGACTACATTTTTCACCCCCCCCCACCGAGCCGACCCAAAGCCGGCTGGCTGGATCAGCCAATGATATAAGCAATAGCATGGTGGAGAATCGTTTTCAAAGTTGATGTGACCGAGGCTGTGTCGAAGGCAGGAATTTCCCAAGGTGTACCTCTCCCTTCCCCATTTTTAAAAACTGTCCGGTTTACCCTATTGTTTGTTTTGGGAGTTTTCACAACAAAGAACTGAATAGATGGCGTGCTCGGAGCTCACCTTTTATGTTCTCTTTTTGGGCCTTAGAGGAATTTTATCGTCCCTCAGGTGCCCACGATAGGCGCCAGGTTTGCAGGGCCCCATTGGGCTTTTCCAAGGCCCTTTAGGTTTCGCAATTGGCAAGAGATCCTGGAGATCGATCTGAAGCTTGACAAGGACATTTGAAATTGTATAGGACCCCTGGAGCCTAAGAGGTTTCCAAAACATGAGAGATCCCCTGGAACGTAAGTGGAATCTGGTGCTCGAAAGCCCTTTGTCCCATTTGTCACACACCTGGGCCAGCGGCGCAGCCAGAATGACGTGTGCCAAACGAGTCATGGCTCGTGCCGAAGTATTTCTCTTTTAAAAACAAAATAAGGGCGATAAGAACGGAAAATTTAATTTGAATTTATCTCTAACTGCCGAATTTCAACAATTACTTTAAAATGCATTTTAGTATAAAATATCCGCAGATTAATACATATATAATAATCATATGCATACGATGAATGGTGAACAAAAGCTAATCCCCAATCGATGAAGATAACTGAGCTATTTATGTGCATTGGTCATATTCCAGGACTCATTGACCCGACGGCCTTGCTACCCCCACCACGCCTAAGGTTTTCCCGTGATTGAGAACACGCGAAATATGCAGTGCCTTTTTCTTTATCTTTCTTGCGTCTCATGCGGAATTCTGAACCTCAGGTCATGTAAGGTAATTGACCTAGCTCAGGTAAAAGAGGACCACCTCCAAACATGTTTCAAGATTGATAGCTCATCTAAATCAAAATATATTGAAACGAAACTTGCTACTGGAATAAGATTCGGCGGTACCTACAAAACGCATATATTGGATTTCTGTTAGAGGTCAGGTCCGGTCAGGGACCTGAGGTCATGGGCAATTTTTGACCAATTTGTCTATTTTTGTGATATGTATGTCCTTATAATAGCATTTTCCCGCGGTATGCATGTATAAATATGAGAAGTTCCTCCTTCAATTTGATTGACCTCCGTCAAGTGACCTGAGGCCAGGTGAACAAGTGCGCTGAGTGGTCGAAATCTATTTAGACACCTATTTAGACCTATTTAGACATAGACATAATAGTATTATTATGGTATATTTCTAGTTTTCATGGCTTAAATAGCATCAAACGTGCATTGCAGGATCTATGGCACTTGATGGAACTAAAACTATGAATCATAGTCAATAGCAAGGTCTATGTAGGTCATTATCCTATGACAATTTTAAGATTTTTTGGGCTCATTTACGTGAATATATATTGAAATGAAGCTTAGTGCATGAATGCAACTTGGCAGTGCTTACAACACGTATATCTTGGATTTATATTCGACGGCAGCTTAGTGACCTCATGTCACTGCCAATTTCAGCCCATGATGGATCAACATAACTACTTTTGTAATATGCGCTGTGTAATTAGCTATACAATGGCGTGCGTTTTATCTCCATTACTTTATCAGGAATGGAGGTATATGTTTTTGAAACGTCATTTTTTATTCTGAAAAACCGCTATTTTGAGTCAAACTTAATTAAAATAATAAGTGGGGCCATTTTCAAACCCTATTCATCGAGGGCGTTCGGTTCATACCCGGCTGGCGTTCGTGTACCGCTTTGTTTGAAAGTTAGAGGGGGTTCTTTAACAACAACAATCCCCCCTCCCCCAAAGCCGGGATGTGAGGATCTGACCGGAGAGAGTTTAAGGTTGATACGCTTGCCAATTTGATGCCAACTTTATATATATATATATATATATATATATATATATATATATATATATATATATATATATAAAACATACATATATATATATACGAAATGCGAACGTGCTGGACAATGAACATTCGTTAATTATGTTTCAATATAAATCACTGAAACTTGAAATGGCTTGAACAAAACTTGTCGAATTCAATGTGAGGATGCGCGTGCCGCGGTATGTTAGAAAAATATAAATTATCATCACCCTGGCGGCAACAACGAAAGCTTATAGCTACATGGTAACCGGCGGACGACACCCAGCAGCAAGTTCAGTACATGTCATCAAAACGTCGGTCGGCGAATCAACTCAGGGTGTGGAGTTTAAAAAAAATAGCAGGTGGTGCTATTTTCCTGAACAACCCCCGCTCCTGACAGCACGTAATCCGATTTAGACCACCTGTGTATCGGTTGTTGCGTTTTTAAGTGTTTTGTTCTGTATATTTCACACCACATAATAGGTTTCGGTCGGGAGAGATCGAGCCGCCGGCCCCCAAGCTCCCTTGGGTGGGATTGTACAAACAAACATTAAACAAATCTTCTATCCTCGTGAATCTTTTTCGTGCTTTGAAAAGAAGTGCAACGCACGTCGAGCAACACTATCCAGGCTCCAGCTTCTGATTTGGTCAGATTGCCGGCCGGGAGCTATTTACAGGGAAACGAACTGTCGTCTATGTAAAGAAACCTCTCCGCTTCAGACGTTTTTCGTGGCCCGGCCATTTTGTTTTCTGATTTTTTTTTGCAGTGGCTTGCTTTCTTTCGGGCCCGATGCGATTTTATGGGCCCCACTGTATTCTTAGGGTCCCTACGATAAATTGCCCCAGTACGATGCTATTGGTCCCCGGCGCGAGCATTTGGGCCCCGACGGCAGTTTTCTGGTCCTGACGTTATTTTTCGGGACGTCTTCTAAATTTTTCGTAGTCCCGGTATGGTTTTTCTTCTTTTTTCGGGTCTCTTTCGGGACCCGGTATGATTTTTCGGGATCCGGCTCAATTTTTGGGCCCCCAGCTGGGCACGAATGATCAAAGACTGGTCGCATCACCCTAAATCTCCAATTACTAACTGGCTGGAACGATTTTTTTGGGTCCCCGACACGGATTGTCGGTCTCTGCGTGATTTTTTTCGAGACCCCACACGTTTTCTTCGAGGTCCTAGGCAAATTTTTGGAAGCTGTGACGCGATGCTGGGTGCTTATTGTCGGTTTTCCGGACCGGATTGGTGTTATGGGATCTCTGCTAAATTTGTTTTGCGCCCGGCTAGATTTTTCTGGTTCCGGTGGTATTCTTGGGGCCCAACGCGAATTCTTTGTTGGGCCAGGCGCGATTTATCGGGCCCTGGTGGGAGCATTCGGGATCCCGCTGTAAGTATTTGAAGCCCAGACACGAATTTGTGGGGCCCAGACGGGAACTTTTGTGCTCTCAACGCGATTTTTTTGGTGACGCGGCACGATTTTTTCGGGCCCCGGTGCGAGTTTACGGGGCCCCGCTGGATTTATTTGAGGCTATTACGCGAATCTTTTGGGCGCCAGCGTGATTTTGGGAATCCCGACTCAATTTTCGGGCCCCGGAGCGAGTTTTCGAGGCCCGTTGTATTGAGTTTGGATTCCGACGCGAAATTTTCGGGGCCCCGATGGGAATTTTGGCGCCATGGCGCGATCTTTTAGGCCGCGCTGCATTTATTTTGGCTTTGACGCATACTTGTTTAGGCACCCACGATTAATATTTTGTGCCCGAGGACGATTTTTTTGGGGGGATTTTTTTAGCCCCTGTGTGAGTTTTGGGATCCTCGCTGTACTTAGTAGGGATTCCGACTCGATCTTTGGGGGCTCGATTGCAAGTTTTGGGCCACCAGCACGATTTTGAGTGCTCTGGCACAATTTTGGTGGCTCCAAAGAACGCGCGATCGTGGATTTTTGTAATTTCCACCGTGCTGTTTTGATCCCCATGACACATTTGCTTCCGCCGCCGCTGTTGGGGGAGGAGCACACATGCCCATCCAATGTTGAATAGCGCCACACCAATGTTAAATTGTCCCCTCTTCCAAGTGCTGAACCCTAAAGTTGATTCGGAGAAGTCCAGAGCCCATCACACTCAACAGATATATCCTCGAACAGCACAAGCAAGATCTGCAAAAATCTTGATCGAGCACGATTGTTCTTAAATGAACTTGATCTGACCACCCAATGTCTTCATGAAGCCAGGGGCGCATCTAGGGAGGGGGGAAACAAGGCCATCCCCCGAAGAGGCCCTAATTGCCGGAAATTTGCAATGGGATCGCATTTTCTCGAAATGTACGAATATTTGATGGCATAAATATTGTCTTTAACAGACGCGACAAATGCTGTTCAAATCTGATAAGAACATCGAAATCGGATGATTTTTGCATTCCCTTCATCGAAATCAGGCTGCTGGACCCGTCCATGCATAAAGCGACACAACTGCTCACAGCAACACAGGATATGAACGTAATATTGATTACTTTTCCAAAAAAAGTAATCTATATTTGCTATGCTTTGCTATCACGTTTTATGAAAAAAAATATCCAAATTATATTTAATCTGATTCGGTTCGCCCATTAAGTTTCTCATCGATATGAAAACAAGACATGGGTGTGGTTTTGTATACTTTTTGAGGGGGAAGTGCCCCTCGATGTTGGCGTTGCTCCCCTCAATAATTTCAACTTTTAACATGGGACCCTGTGGAGTGAGTCCCTCGATCCATTTGGGTCCACCCATTTCCTCCACGTATTATGCCACCCTCGACCAAGACCCCTGCAACAGGGGTATGCTCTGATTTACTGCACGAGGAAGTTGGATGATGCCAATGATTTCGTCCACGCACACGTTCTACGCACGCGCTGCGATATTTTTAAAATATGTCAGGCAGCAACTTTACAACTGTACGGTTTGGAAAGCTTTTCGACAGGTTTCGGTACTTTACTGGCTAGCTAGCTAAGCAGATGTGACTTTAATAACGAATGCTTCCCAGTGTAATAGAGTAGCGTGTGCTTTCTGGGCATTTGGCTGTTCATCCCAAGGGACTCGTCATCAAAGTAGCCGTAGTTATAAGTCACTCAGCCTCCACCTGCGCAAAGCGTAGAACATAAAATCATCTTTGGAAATGATCATGTCATGGTCGTTGGACTGCAAAGGTAAGTGCGCATATATGTGGAAGAGGAGCAGGAAAAGTGTTTTTATAAACTATATAATTGGTGTTGCCAAGCTAAGAAAGTTGGTGTTGCATACCTAATGGGCCTAATGGGGAATTTTGAAACCTCTCCATCCATGGGCAAAGCCGTAGCCCATTATGAATAATACCCAACCCCGTAGGTAGGTACTTACCTATATGACCTTGGACAAAGCAATGCGAATGCGGAGACAGTTGCTGCAAAGATGGTGTTGCAGTATTCAAATTGGTGTTGCTGTTGCAATTTCTACCTCCAGCAGTACACCATCCGCCATGAAAGTGCACCAGGCTCGAATCCAGGAATTTTGATTGGGGGAGGGGGCACCTGTCTGGAGGGCGCGCCATTTCTCTGGAGGGGGCCACTTAAAATTCAAGGGTTACACTCGAGCGTTCTGGAGGGACGCTTTTTTCCAGTCAGAGGGGGCGCGCATCTCCATAGGGGTGGCCACGTGCCCCAACTGTCCCTTGGCAATAGTCGATCCGAACATTTGTATCGGGGAGGCGGGTGTGGCACTTGTCTGCCTTTTCTACCCAGAGATGTGCATTTTTCTAGTCTGAGGGGCGCCGTGTCTCCGTGGGAGAGGCACGTGTTCCAGCTGTCCCCCTCTGGATCCCCAGTGAAGAGCACCAGGCATCTAGTTACGTTGGGATGTACGAGTGCCTTCCACCGTCATCGGCGCTCTGGCGGATCCAGACATTGCTGGGGGGGCACCCGTCTAGTGATAGCCGTGTCTCCGGAGGTGCTTCACTAAGAATTCGACAGGCGCAATCGGATCTTCCCAAGATGCACCAATTTCTTTCAGAAGGGTGACCTTTCAACGGCGTGGCGCAATCAGGCCTACGGATGGACGTCGCCTTCAATCGAAAACTTTGAAGAATACAACAATGCGCCGTTTTCCGATCTGGGGAGGGGCACATGCTTCAGTCTCCCCTCCCCCCCACTGCATCCAGCAATTTATCGGGATAGCCAGACTTGCTGGAAGAGGATCAAAGGCTGGGGTGTTGTTTTATGCACTTTTGACTGGGCAAGTGCTCCCTGAATGTTGTATTTTATTCCTAATATTTTACACTTTTAACATGTGACCCTATGGAGTGTGCCTCCCCCCCCCCCACGAATCCATTTGGGCATGCCCATTGCCGGTCACGTATTCCTCCAATAATTTTCAGAAATCAAGACCCGTGATGAAAGGTGTAGGTATAGGTATTCGGGGGTATTCTTGTTTTCATAATTCAGGTGGATTAATCCATCCTTGCGTGCCGAGCGGAGGAAGAATTCCTTTTCCCGAAATCCAGAGGCAAATACTGAAATACACACCCCTGAAAATGTCACAGGTGAGAGAGGGGGACAAATGCATGGTTTGAAATACTGGACGTGGGAGGATATGTCTCCCAATCCCCAGGAATACACCCACAATGTATTTTGGGACAATAATATCTGGTGCGGGATTTGCCTAAGCCTAATGCGATATTTGATTCGGGTAGGGATCCAGAATCCCAAAATCTCCGGTGTTGCCACTCACGCTCAGGATCAATGGCAAATAATCCACCGCCTAAGGTGTGGAGGACGTCCTTTGATCATGTTCCGATCGGTAGCGCCAGCTTGAGCATTTATAGATACATTTTTTTAATTATGGGGCTAGATACGCTAAGGTATACATACCTAGATATGTATGTAGGTACCTACCCACTTCTATTAGGCAGCTTGTGTCTGGACCCTGCCTGTGACTGGACATAATAATTTGTACGAAGCACGACATAGCCACCAGGCGCTATTCTAACACGCCTTGTGTTAGAATAGCGCCCCCCTCTTGCAGCGCCCCCCTCTTCCACTCTTGCAGTGGAACGTGAAGTCTACATCATTGCTAAATATGCAACCAGGCGCTATTCTAACACGCCTTGTGTCTGTTGCAGTGGGACGTGGAGTATACACCATTGCTGAATATGTCACCAGGCGCTATTCTAACACGCCCTGTGTCTGTTGCAGTGGGACGTGGAGTCTACACCATTGCTGAATATGTCACCAGGCGCTATTCTAACACGCCTTGTGTCTTACACTGGGACGTGGAGTCTACACCATTGCTGAATATGCCACCAGGCGCTATTCTAACACGCCTTGTGTCTTACACTGGGACGTGGAGTCTACACCATTGCTGAATATGCCACCAGGCGCTATTCTAACACGGCTTGTGTTTCTGTTACAGTGGGACGTGAAGTCTACACCATTGCTGAATATGCCACCAGGCGCTATTCTAACACGGCTTGTGTTTCTGTTACAGTGGGACGTGAAGTCTACACCATTGCTGAATATGCCACCAGGCGCTATTCTAACACGCCCCGTGTCTGTTGCAGTGAGACGTGGAGTCTATTCTAACAGGGCTTGTGTTTCTGTTACAGTGGGACGTGAAGTCTACACCATTGCTGAATATGCCACCAGGCGCTATTCTAACACGGCCTGTGTCTCTGCTACAGTGGGACGTGGAGTCTACATCATTGCTGGATATGCCACCAGGCGCTATTCTAACACGGCTTGTGTTTCTGTTACAGTGGGGCGTGAAGTCTACATCATTGCTGAATATGCTGCCAGGCACTATTCTAACTCGCCTTGTGTGTCGATTACAATGAGACGTGGAGCCTACACCATTGCTCAATATGCCTATCAAAAAGCAAGGTCAGTATTTCGTAGTACCTACCTGTCTTCCTCTCTATCTCATGACCTGCGTTTTTCCAGTATTAATTTCGTGTTTAAAAGATGCACCTACATCCCATTGACCTGAGTGAATGTAAACATGGGCATGAAGATGTATTGATGTGAAACTTACTACGTTAGTGGAATTGGACATTGCTTCAAAATGTATATCTTTGATTTTATTTGAGGTCATGTCAGCGACATGAGGTCACGGACAATTTGGCCTATTGATGGCAAATTTTCATATTTTCGTAATATGTATGTTTGTAACACCATTTTTACCTTGGTATGCATGCAAAAGTATCAGAAGTTCCATATCCAATTTGCTTGACCTCGGTCAAGTGGCTTGAGATCATGTGACGATAAATTGCGCAATGTGGCTTTGGCCTGCTTAGACACTGCTGTTAAAAAAACATCATTTCTTTCGTGTTTGCATGACCTAATAGTGGCAAAGTTGCATTGCACAACCAAAATTTCCCTAATATGCAGATATAAAATGTCTGAAAAGTAGATTTTCCCCAAGACCGCCATTTTTATTTTCAGATTTTCCAACATTGAACAATAATACCCATTTCGAACCCAATTCGTGGAGGGCTTTCCGATGGTACCACGTCCATTTCCGTGCAACGCCTAGTTTGGAAGTTAGATAGTTTCTTTAGGGACCCTCCCCCGAGATGTGGTATGAGGATCTGACCGGAAGGACTGACCGGAATAAGTGCGTATTAGAGGCTTGAGGCTAGCAAGCCTTGCTCGTAATATGCCAACAGTTCGTTCGTCTTCTGGTTACACGGGGTAGGGTCCGTCTAAAATCTTCCTCGACTGCGGCAGACGATATACATAGGGAAATGACTGTGTGGGACGCGTTCGCAACATACCACACGGTGGTGCCACCGTTGGATTTAGCGAGGAGGTGGTGTAGTCGGAGTTCAGCCAACAAGCTCAGATTACACTATGCGCAAGAAAAAGCATGCTGGGAAATGCAAAGTAAGAAACCATTATGTCAGTGGTGATCTTTTCATACCGTAATGGCGTTCATATTTTGCGTACTCGGTATCTGCCGCGGTCAGGTAATACGCCTGATGTACGATCAAGACATATCTTCCGTGTTTATGTGCTCAGTACTGTTTTCCAGATTCTTGTCCACATCTGTCGCGTCATGTACCTTTGAACTTTTGAGCTATCCCAATCATTTTCATAAAATGACATCCCTGGCCTGCAGTACTGGACATCAGCATGTTTAGCTATCCCCTCTGGCCCTAAGCATTGTTTGGGCTTATCTCGTTGTACAATCCACTTTCCCTAACCACTGCTAGAGGTAAAGAAGTGTGATCCGAATACCTATACGGATGACCTGGCCCGCCCCGGACTGCTGCGAATAACTGCTGGCTCGGTATCTAGTATCTCCATGAACTGTGCAGACACAGGGACAGGTAACACAGGGAACCTCCAAGAATAAACACAGGGAACACAAGGAGCCTCTAGTCATAATGTGCCCAGTTATCGAAATTCTTTTCGCTGGAAGTCAAATGCAAAATATTTTTATTAGCGGGTGTTTATCAAAGTGGGAATATAATATAAGATACCATTATATATATATATATAAATATAATTTGCATAACATGAGGTACGCAATTTAAATACTTGATTATCACCCAGGTGATTATTTGACTTGCTTAATTTATTGAGTGTGCAATAATTGAATTAATAAATGTAGTGCATTGATTGTGATTGTGAATTGATTGAATCCATAAAATTATCATTTATGCAACTAATGGCAATGCGTGTTGTTTTGTGCAGTTCTCAGCAACATTACACAGACACGAAGCTGATTGGGGGTAATGTTATTTGCCTCTTCTACATGGCAGATCTCTCGGATGCATTTGATACAGATCGGTGAAGGATGCAAATAAAAAGACAGTATGTGGCTAGGATGTAAAAATGTTTCTCATTATATGCCGTTTTCCGCTGAAATCAGCGAATTTAGGAACATTATACTGCCCAATTATGCTCAGTGAGAAGTACAATTCGTACTTTAAAGATTTATTTAATTTCTTCTCATGCCTTTGGCATATGCAAAAGTACAACCTAGTAGTGCCTAAGTACTACCTCAGTACTACCTAAAGGTACAACCCTTGAAAGCTAGGGGAAACATATCTGTCGTTGCATTCTGTTCTTTGCTTTCCATGTTCAGTAATGTTTCGGATGCGCCAGTGAAGCTGAAGTATATTTTGCATTGCTTCAGGGAACCTACCGACTACATATACACACTGCCGTGGCGCCTGAACGCAGCATTATTTGCATCGTAGCTCCAGGATATGGTAGACGTGGTGAAAATGCCTATTATCTCTCTTTCAATAAGACAACTGGTTATTCGCACAACTTTTTGTTTAGTTCTCCGACCCCTCCTATGCTAAGCTCACTTGTTTATTATCCCTGTGGCCCGTATATCGAAGTCTGGCTAGATTATCCCTGACCGTTCTGGAGCGTCTGTGTGGATTATCTCTTTAGAACCGTCTGATTTGATCCAACCTAATCTGAACAGAGGCATACCGTGCGCTGGAGCTGTTGGAGAGCTATCGACAGCAACTGGTAAACGTTCATCAACTGCCTCTGGCCGGCACCATCGAAAGGCTCATCTTCGTCTTCAAGTCTCGGCTCTTCCACGCCTTGATCGGTGAGTAGCGGCTATTCTGGGTGTGCGTCAGTGATAGCCAGCTACTTTGTGCGTGTATTGGTGGGTACCGGCTTCTTTCGGCGTGTATTAATGGATACCGGCTGCTTTGAGTATGTATTGATGTCTGGTGTGATTACTGGCTGTTTTCGGCGTGTATCGGTGAGTACCGGCGAGTACCGGCTACTTTGAGTACGTACCGGTGCCCAGTGAATACCGGCTTCTTTGAGAACATACCGGTGTCCGGTGAGTACTGGCTGTGTTGAGTATGTACCGGTAACTACCGACTGTTATTGGTGTGTAGCGGCGAGTGCGGTCCGTTTTTAGCTCATCGGTGAGTGCCACCCACCTATCCTGCGCGTATATCGGTGGATGCCGACTGTTTTGGGCGTTTATTGGTGAGAACCGTCTGTTTTCGGCGTGCATCGCGCAGTCCCGGCTATTTCACACTGTTGCGATGCCCAGCGACTTGAGATTGTCATCGGCGCCTGTTTGTGTGGCGTCCCCATTCGGGGCGGGTAAGTCCCTCGTATGTGTGAACGGACGACAGCCTCGTTTGTTGTTGGTGCGGCCGACGGTCATAGCTGTTCTTGGCGTACTATGGCCGTCGGTCATAGCTGTCACAAGTATGGAGAAAATGTGCCTGGTGTTGTAGCACTTCTCTCATATTACGGAATTGCGTATCGACTCTACGAGGAAGGCAATCCATTGGTGATATCGAGACACGGGTGGACTCGATTGGTTAGTTTATAGCTGAAGCTGAGACTGTGTTCGGGAAATGGCGGCCACGCTCGAGTCAGATCAGAACAGGCGGGGAATGTGTGCCAGATTGAACGGATTGGGGAAGAGTGGGTGTCAGTTCAGCAGCAGAATTGGGGGAATACACGTTGGATTACAACGTTCTAAGAGAATGCTTATCAAATCAGAACAAACTGGACTATGTGTGTCAGACCACAGCAGACTGGGGCTGCATGCAGCGTTTCTTTATCAGATTTGGGTGGGAAATGACACTAAGCTGGGAATAATTCATACCCCCACTATCACGAATAATTTTCCACGTTTTTTTCCCGCTAAGCTCAACGTAGCAATTCATCTGAAAGCATCAAAGAATCAGGATATAACTGATGTATTTTGTTTTGTCGCAGTGATTAACTTTATGGTACTCTAGGTCTTGGCTGGAAAGGCATACATTTTCTGAAATCTGACTGTACTTTGTCTTGCCTTAGCTGTTCGCCCTTGCATTACATTTGCAACAATAAGTTAGCACTAATGCATCCAAACTCAGGGATTACATGTGACACTGGCTGTGCGTGTACCAGTTACCAGTTCAGGACTTGATGGGGCCGTTCTTGTCAGATCAGATCAGAACAGAACGGAAAGGAACCGGTGACTGGTAACACCACTGTTAACACAACGGCATCATGCGCGATAGGGCCTACCGAGCCTCGTCTAGAGACTGAAACTACTCCAGTGTGCCGATATGTTCGATGGTGGTTTACGTTTGGGCTGGTCGTCGCAAAACTTGTTCTTTGGATTGCACCAAGCAATAGTGAAATTATGATCCGACATGGCACGAAATGTCTGCTGTTTTTTTTATTGTTGAAGGAAATTTTAATACCCGCTCGCGGTTTATAATGTCGGCGATTCTGAAGTGTGAGCAGCGTTCTGGTCTGGTAGCGTTACGCCCTGGTACCAACACCCCATGCAATCTATGCAGTCGCTCAGCGAGTTTGCAGGTCAATACATGCTTCTGAGTGTGAAGTATGTTGATGTGACCTTAGCCCCAATGACTGCTTTCGGTAAATGTCACCCTGCTTCCCATAACAGTTCACTTTTTTTCACAACATGGATTTAGCATGTCTTAGCCGTGCATGCATTATTGTCCAGACCACTCGTATGACATCGTTCTGTTCTTGGTTATTTTTCTGCAAAGAAGATAACACTAGCACACAAATGTAAAATATGTTATGAATTGCATTTAGTAGCTCATGTTATCGGCACCTGGTTAACTCGGGCATGACTTTTAGGGAACACGTCAAGGCAGTTCTCACATATCGGTCGTTAGTTTCTTGCAAAATTTTAGTCGGTATTCGTGCATGTTTTGTCGCGTGTCACTCGGGCGCGTACTCCGTTTTCATAATACGTTTCCTAGTGTACTTTGTGTTGTACTTTTTCATGAAAAAAAAAATCCTTTGTGATATTTTCTTATGTACTCATGGTGTGTTTTATACTCACATGCCTCTGTAGAACTGTGGCATAACAGCCAACGTAAATTTGGATGCCATTACAGAACGCAATACAATGCAATAAATACAGTGCAAATCCTATTTTCCTCCGGAAGTGCCCCGACAATTTCTTGCATAGGTATTTAACGGCATACGGAGGCGGTATGTCAGGTACCAGATTTGTGTTTGTGCGTGGTGTCTCCTGTGAAGTGATCGTGCCGGATGGGGGCTGGAAGTTGGGGAAGGGGATGTGTTCCTGGCAGTGCTCTAAGTGTGCCAATGTTAGCGCAGCTTCAGCAGCGACACACAAAGGCAAAAAGCAGCTCGTTAAAGCTCGGCGATATCTGGCGGATTTAGTCTCGCCGTGGCCGGGAGTCGTATGTCAGCCTAGATAATGGATGTGGTCCGATTACAAATTGCGTGGTGTCGTTTACTCGGCAGTTACGTCTTGTCTTGACCTTTGGCTTCGTGATCTTATCTAACCAGTGATAAATTATTCGTGAAATAGGGTGGAATATACCACTTTCTCAACACTCAATCGACATCCTTCTCCAAGAAATATCGACATCCTGCTCCTTGATGCGTGCTTATGAAGTCTTCATGTTTCCTTTCTAACAGTATCTCTCTTATAAGTAGCATGTTCATGCTCTCGATAATAACGTAAATGTACACTTGTCTGCGCTTTGCTTGCAAAACACTCGCTTTAAAGGCGGCTCAAATGACCTTTATGGTCCGGCACATCTTAAAAAAATCACTCCCCCCACTGCTCTCGATAAGGAATGGAGTACACGAACATTTCGCAACGCAATTTCAGGTAAAGGGATAAACTATAATGTGATATGGCATACAACGCCGACAGTGGCAACGCTGGGCTGGCGCAGTGTCCGTGACCTCATCACTCACCGCGACAACATCGCCGTGTTCAGAGCCCTGAATGATCCGCGAGCCCCCGAGGCGATCCGTGCTCTGTTCCGCCGGCGGTCGGATGTCTCCCGGCGCTCCACTCGTGCGACGGTGGCTGGGGCACTGGAGCCACCGCCTTTCCGCCTCAGCATGTCACGCAGAACCTTCTCCTTCCGGGCAGCCTCGGCCTGGAACCTACTGCCGCCGGCCACTTCCGCTTCTCGGACACGGGGCGAGTTCGTCGCGATGCTGAACAACATCTTATAAATTGACTTCACGTGTTCGGTTTTCCCCTGTATACTGTTAAAAGCAAGACAAAGTCTTGCCGCTTTCATTTTTGCTCATGTTTGTGAAATGTATCCGACTGTATTCTGACACAAACCAAATATTAATCCATTTTATGGAATCGGTTTGTTAAATCTCGCAAATACAAATACAATAATAGTTTACAGCATAGGTATTATTCTCCCTATCCAGAATATAGCTCTTCCTAACTTATATATCTCAAAGCAAATGATAAAGGTACAGTTATAAGTACCTATTGACCATTGGCTCAACTTTGAGTCTGAAAGACATCAAAATAATTTTATATGGCACTAATTCCATGACAAAATTCGACATCTCACACCTAACGAAAAGCCGTTATTTTAACCCTGTGTCTAACCCACGACTTGGGAACACTAGGATTCAATTCGGTACCTGCGAGTTGGCGGTGCGGGCGCGCCATGCGCGTCCCACGCGTCATTTGGCGGCCAGAGCTGGTAACGCCAAGGTCAATTGAGAGCTTCGTGGCAGGTCAGTCGAGTTATTTGCTCGAAAACGTTTTTTTTTTCAACCGGTAAAAATATTGACTGTCTGCGGAAAGTGCAAAATGACATGCGGTCAGCCAGAAGCAAACCTTTACTTAAGCCAACTGGCGTCACCTCTGTCACTGGATGTACCCTGCCATTGGGTCTAAAGATCCATGGGATAATTTTTAATTTGACATCCTAACTTTTGCCGACTTACAACGAAGTCGACAGCACTTGTGAAACCCTGCAACAGGGTGAAGTTTCAGCGATTTGTAATCACTAGGCGGCTACAATTAGTGACATCGAGCCGGTTCAAAGTATGGTTTTAGCCTCTTAATTCCACGCAGCGACACACATAGACCGGATCATCTAGTTTCGAATCGTACCAACGTTCATCACAATATTTCCCCTGAAGTATTCTGAATCATACGTGAAAGAAACGTTTCGTCGCGGTTCTAGCGCCTGTGTAGATGACCCGACATTTGTATCCACGAGCTGCCACGAAGGGATGGTTGTGGTCGGTCCACAACCTCGACCGAGGACAGTGTGATGCTGAAACCTGTGCTGGCAGCACAGCAGCCAGGAGCGCGGCCCGGGTAGTCTGTAGGGAAGAGGAAAGCCAAGTTATAAGAGCCGGAGGGTAATTGGTAGCTTCCAATGGGAATGAAAACAAACAGCTCTGGAGTCATACTGGAAGAGGCTTGTCTTTAGGTGGCTTGTCATTGCTCTTATAACGCCCTTAATGTTTTAGTTTTATTTATATCGATATCAGCTGTACACACAAGATAGGACTAGGATACATGTAGACGAGAATGCGCATATCTGTAAACTAGAAAACCACAAGTGTAATTTTGACGGAATGTTGTCCGTCAAAATATGTACTTGCCTGCTCGGAGCGCGTCAAAATTATTGTAGTATAAGCTTAATTGCAATGAAATTGCTTCGAGGGGTGCTTTGGTATCAACATGCCCAATGCTGTTTTTTTCTTCTTCAAATGTGGCGCTCGCGCCACTGGCTCAGAGCGGCATTCCCCAGTTGTGACATCCCTGAGCAGGAGGAAGCTACATGGGGGTGAGAGATCCGAGTAGCATGCAGCATCCACCTGGGGACTGACCCGTCGGCGTCGTTTATCCCCATTAGACAGACGTGGTGACGTCACACGCCTTGTGTGGCGTCTCGCCGGCGCCTCTTCGCTTCCTCTCGCCGCCCACGGCACCACGCAGTAATGGATGACCGCGCAGCGAGTGCCCTCGAGCCATATCCGACGCAGAACCGGGCGCATTTAGCTTGTCGGCTGCGGCGGCGGCCGCCGGCCGGTGCGATCTGGCTGGACGGATAGGCGTGGGCGGCCCCTGGCGTCCCCTGGCCTGGCCCCCTGTGCAGTGTTCCCCCGTGGTTATCGAGGATTGGGCTACCGCACCTGATACACAGCACGTCTCTGTTGGATTGTCTTGGACGCTGGGTGACATGACCGTGTGTCAGGGATGTTAGGGAGTCTGTGGTCGGCTCCGGGACCCTGCCGGGTGTATGCTGGGACTTGCAGTTGTCTTACTAACTCATTTGCATTGATGATACTGGACAGGAGATTACTAGGCTGGAAGAGCCCACTGTAGTGGCAGCGCAAATGTCAATTTTCACCTTGCTTATTTTGCTTCTATTGTTGGTACAATGTACCTATTTTTAATCGGTAGGCATTAGCTATTCTCCATCGGTAAACGCTACTTGTGATCTGGTTTTGATACATCTTCAGTAACGCAGCGAAGATCAGACTTGTCCGGACATGATGTGCCGGTCCGCATGCCCGGCCAGGTCTCGGACCACGCTCCTCAGTCCTGATGCCGACTCTTCGTTAATGTGCTGAAACCACGCCTGCGGACCAGATTAGTACCGGGCCGCATGCCAGAGCACATCTCTGGCCATGCTCCTCCTGAGTCCTGATGGAAGGTGGCGCCCCTTCGGCTGGAAAAGGCGCCCCTCCGGGAATAATCGAGTGCACCCTCTCAAATTTTTTCAACCCGAAACGTTCCTCTAGAAAAGGCCCTTCAATGTGCTCTAGTGCGCCCCTCATTTTTTTTTCAGCCAGAGGCGTCCCTTGGAAGAAATAGTCCTTAAGTGTGCTCGATTGTTCGAGTGCGTTTCCTCGAATTTTTCAGCCAGAGGCGCCCCTCCAGAGACAAGGTGCCCCCATGGCAATTACTGGATCCGCTCCTGATCTCCGTTAATGTGCCGAGACCGCACCTGACGACCAGGCTGGCGCTGATCTGCATGCCAGAGCAGGTCTAGGGCCGCACCCCTCCTGAGTCCTGATGCCAGCTCTCCGTTGATGTGCTAAGACCACGCATGCTAACCAGGCTAGTGCTGATCTGCATGTCAGAGAATGTCTCGGACCACGCCCCTCCTGAGTCCTGATGCGGACTCTCCGTTAATGTGCTGAGACCACGCCTGCCGACCAGATTAGTGCCGGACACGGTACGGCCTGGCACTGGTACCGTCTCACCGTCTCCTTGTTCAGCTCCCATGCGATGGACTGTGAGCGATCAGTGTGGGCGGTGACCATCTGCATAATGCAGCCATCAGTTCAGTCCGACTGGGCTGTTGGCGATGACCGGCGGCTCTGTTTGTCCGGTCGCCGGTTTTTAATATAAGCACAACCAATGTCATCAGAGCCACATTGAATTTGAATGCGCTTATGCAAGATAATTACGTTCTTGTTGAAATTTGTACTGTAATGCCGAATATTGTGCACTTGCATCATGCCTGGATGTTATTCACCAATTTTCGGAATGGATCTAGCGTATTGCTGATTCGGGCGCATTTGTTTCCTCTAAAATTGCCCATGAGAATGACGTAGTTGGTGCGACCAGCCATCAGTTGTGGTATTGTGCCATCAGAGCGGCCGGTCAGTCAGCCGACATGTGCCCCAGTCAGCGCTGCGGCGGCCGCCTATTGCGTGGTGTCATGGCGGCCGAATCTGCTGACGTCTCCGTGTAAGCGCCAGTCCGCAGACGAATACACGGGGAGGGGCGGCCGCGTCCGAGTATACGGGGAAAGGGATACGTGTCAGACTATAGCTACACGGGGAAAGGCGGCCTGGTCCACGGGGAGAGGAATGCTTGTCGACTACAGCTACACGGGGAGAGGCGGCCGCGTCCGGGTTACGGGGAGATGAATATATGCCATCAGACATACATGGGAAAACGCAACCGTGTGGGGAGTACACGGGATGCTGTGTGTGTGTGTGGGGGGGTATGCGGGGAGAGGAAACAGAAGTACACGGAGAGAGTTGGCTGTGTCAGAGATACAGAGATACAGGCAGTCATATTGGAGGTACAGGGGAAGAGGCGGTATCAGAGATCCCCGTGTCACAGATACACGAAGGCAGCTGTGTTGTGGATACGGAGAGAGAGAGAGAGAGAGAGAGAGAGAGAGAAAAAAAAAAAAAAGAGGCGCAGTTTTAGAGAGCAGAGTTTTAGGATTCATGAGGAGAGGAAGTCGTGATACAGGTACACGAGGGGAGGCAGCCATGCTGGAGATAAATTGAGAAAGTTAGAGGGGATAAGTACAATGCGCACAATACCGAATTAACCCGCGCACGTCCGGGGGGGGCAGATATCTGCCCCCCTGCGGTTTTTCCTACTTTGCCGCCATACTAATCGGGTTAGCAAAGCCAAACCTCGCATGGCTGCTCATTGGTCTTTTCCGCATGTCCTCAGAATGTTTGACCCTGGGTCATCTCAAGTCAGGTCACCAGGTCAGGCGAAGTGACCTAACGTCCCTCCGAGTTCTAGGTGGCATCACTCCCACAATAATTGGGCGATAGATTTCAAACTTATATCACGTCATGACCTTATCAGGGTCTATAATATGTATATCACGGTTTTTTCGTAGCGTTGACCTGAGGTCAGGTCGTGGCCATGGCTTACCCATTATAGGCCTATGGAAAAATATACAAATGTTTCCTGGTTACATATTTGCTCTCGGAATGACCTCCAACCGTTATGGCGTGTAGTTGGAAGCTATTCGCAATGTTATCGCTGACATTTTTGCTCAGTGGCCCCACCAAGGTCAGCTGAGGTCACCTGAAATCACTAGCACATTTATGCGCATTATATCGCAATGCATTGAGCTAGAAGGCTGAAATTACCGTCATTGTGCTTGTATCGCCAAGACGTGTCGATTTATATATTACATGACCTCCCTACTCTACCCCATGACCTTGACCTGAGGTCATTGTTTCGGTGACCCATCTCTTGACCTTAAATTACACAGCGTATGTCGATAGCACATTTCAAGGGCTGTCGAATAGCATTTGCAGTTTGTTTCTATCTGTTACAGGTCCTGAGATATGTGCCAATATCTGAGGGTCCCACCCGATCTGGTCGAATTTGACATATGATGACCCAGTGACCTAAATATTGACCAGAGCGAGAAAATAACCGAAATACTTTCGATAGAGCTTGTCACCAGCTATCTAAAGCCGTTTTCCGTTTGTCGCTACCTAGCATAGTTCTCTAGATCTTAGGGGGGGCAGACATCTGCCCCCCCGGACATGCGAAGTTGGCGCGGACCGCCGGACGTGCGAGGTTAAGATAACGCACAGGCTATTGATGGATAAAACTGATAATGGACACATTGTATGCCTGACATAGCTGACATGACTGTGACTGAGTAACTGACATGACTGTGACTGAGTAACTGTCATGACTGTGATTGATATATGGCCAACCCGTCTTGTAGCACACCAGCCATTGGTGGCTTGCTGTGAATCATGGAAATGTTGTGGGACTGATATTGGTGTTAGCTGTGCTGAAAGGACCCAATGCTTTCTCTCAGAGCTAAGCCTATGCTAGCTCTAGCCTAGCGTTACGGCGTACACGCGAATTTTAGGTGGCCACGTGGAACTGTAGAGGAAGTTGCGTACTTTCGGCGGCATACTTTGTTACCAACTCTGTTCTGTTACCTCGCAATATACTTACCCAAGTTACTAGTGTGTCGAAGTTCGCGATTTTAGGCTTTGAGGCCAAGATGTAAATCCAATTTCATATTGATATAGCATGCAAATCCTGATAAATATAGTATCAAAATTGGAAATTGAGCTCATTTCGAGATAAGAATTCAGTTGAACGCCGTTCCATTCTCATTTCATATCACAAACTCTCCAGGGAGAAGCTATTTTATTTGCATCCTGAAGCCTAGCTGAGCGAATTTGGACGCCCTGAGTTACCGTGATGGTAGCAAGCTTCTTGTCGGGTTACCCCAGTTCACTTTCTCAGTACTATTATATATACAATACCTACTATACAGTTCGCCAGTGTCATTTGTGGCAGCCAATCAGCTTGCGAATTGTTCCCACTATAGTAACAGTGCGTGAACTTAATGATATCCAGCAGCGTCTGCCATATTGATGGTACATATCGAATAGCATTCGAGGCTCCCTGTTTTGGAACAAGGTGAGATCTTCGGTTGGCCTCGCCATATATATATATATATATATATATATATATATATATATATATATATATATATATATATATATATATATGAGGTATTAATAAATGCGAGGTACCGGCGAGAGACGCTACCCCAACGGTATTGGTCATTGCCGCGTTGGTTATCATACAGCCTAAGGTCAACAAATTGATCTGTCCGGGAGAATCCTCTGTCCGTTCTAGTGCTGGATCATCGTGTGTTCCAGTATCAACAATACGAGCTGGACTAACGATGAATAAAGTTAGAAGCGAACGATTGATGTTGCAGGCGCAAAATTCATGTTCTATCGCGGTCATTAATTCTTGCCAGTATGAAATTCCTCTTGGAATGTGCTATTTTTTATAGAAAATCGTCCGCAACGGGGAGGGGGCAGCAGTCCTTTTAACCATTTGGATGTGGCGTGTATTACAGTGTGTGTGAAATCTGATAACGCGTATATATGTGAGCAGTATTTGGTTGGACCTGCCTGGGTGCCCGTGACCTGCCTGGGTGCCCGTGACCGTAAGTTCGCACCCGGCCCCATGACAGTTTCATAGCTACGTCAATTTGGGATGGCTGGTCTCGTAGTTTCGTTTCCTCTCCATGCTTGCGATTCTTGGGGATTGTTTCTTTTTTCTTTCATGAAGTGTTTTCAGAATACATGAACACGTATAACTGCTTAGCTATATCGCAATGTTTTTCGTACAATATCCCATGCTCTTCTCAGTGTGACATATGGTAGACTTTGCAGTTATTCATCTGTGGTGTTGATTAATGGTAGCTTTGGAAACTATCTATGTTCCGTGGGTCAATGCATCCGTTTTGTACCAAAAGTTGCTATTGATCCCAATTGTTCACGATTGGTTCTACCCGCAGACCTGTCGCACATGCTATACAGGTACCTGTCGCAAGTATTTACTGTTTGCATTAACGGCCTGTTGCGAGGTAACCAAACGTGTTGTGCTGGGTCATCCGGTGGTGCGGCTGCCAAGTAACTGTCACGGGTCCGGTCAGGCTGACTGATCAAGGTGTTAGTGGCCGAGGAGGTCTCACAGGTCCAGTCAGGCTGACTGATCAAGGTGTTAGTGGCCGAGGAGGTCTCACAGGTCCAGTCAGGCTGACTGATCAAGGTGTTAGTGGCCGAGGAGGTCTCACAGGTCCAGTCAGGCTGACTGATCAAGGTGTTAATGGCCGAGGAGGTCTCACAGTTCCAGTCAGGCTGACTGATCAAGGTGTTAATGGCCGAGGAGGTCTCACAGTTCCAGTCAGGCTGACTGATCAAGGTGTTAATGGCCGAGGAGTCTCACAGGCCCAGTCAGGCTGGCTGATCAAGGTGTTAGTGGCCGAGGAGGTCTCACAGGTCCAGTCAGGCTGGCTGATCAAGGTGTTAGTGGCCGAGGAGGTCTCACAGGTCCAGTCAGGCTGGCTGATCAAGGTGTTAGTGGCCGAGGAGGTCTCACAGGCGCAGTCAGGCTGACTGGACTGACTGGCTGATCAAGGTGTTGGTGGCCGAGGGGATCTCACAGCTCGGTAAAGCTCACTGTGCAGGACCGGCGACCGAGCAGTACTTAGTAGTCATGTCAGCAATAGTCAGTAGGCCTCAGCAGTCAATAGTTAATTTTTGGCTTCAAGCTGACGGAATCGAAGTTTCAGAAGCCAAGTTTCAGACTGGATTTCAGTCGCATGTAATTAGTTCATATCGATCATCCTAGGTGCTGACGCACGCTTGCTGGAATTTGTGATTACTGGCTGCCTTTTTAAGGAGCAATCTGTCGTTCAGTGGCACCGCCGACATATCCAATGTTTCTCCTAATCATTGATTATTGTTCCGCGAGCATGGTGTTATTGTGATGCATTGATTATTGGCGCTCCTCGGAAGTGGTGCGACGGCTAGTGAAGACGCCAGAGGATGATGTTTTTTTATCTGGCGACGTTTTTGTCCGTGTTGCCAACGTGCGCATAATCGGACGGCCAATGCTATCCCTTCAGTCCGGTGACGGATGGCAGCATCAACGCACCATTTGTGCCGAGGTGGACGGTCTGTTACGAATTGGCGCGGCGCCAGCCGGGACGGCCCACGGACGACGCTGGTCGCCGGCGGCATCGGCGCTGACGTGGCCGCCCCCGGCCGGCGCCAGCTGCCGCCGGTCGTTGGCTTGGCCTCCCTCTGGGTCACGGTCGTCGGCATGTGTGCCCTGGCCGTCGGCCTGCTCGGCCCACTCGGCACGCCGGCTGGCTGGTGGTGTGTGCTGATGCGGCAGACACTCGTGGCCGCCGCCGGCTAAGTGGAAAGTATGCCCGTGTTGTCGCCTGATGGCAGCTTGTCGAGGTGCCGTGTGCGACCGAGGTCCAGCGGAATTAACGGCCGTCAGGAACCCCCGGCCACGTCGCCTCTGGCCGTATCTCGATTGGTTGGATTCTGCCGGTGCCATTCGCAGGATATGTTAAATTCAAGAACGTTGGAACGGTTTTGGTTTCGCTAGAGAAGCAGCCGTATTAAAGCTGATTTGTATGCATGCAACCATATGATGCTAATGTTAACATCGTCCTAGGCTGGCAGTGTGGACTCGCCACCACTCGTGGATTTCTGTGGTAAGAGGAGTGATGCAAGAAAAGACTCGCCATCATGGCGATTTTAGCGCCCTTTCGATTGTAGCCGTTCCCTGCATTTTTGGGAGGGGCTTTGTATCTTATTTTTGGCGCCTCTCCAGGCAGTTATGATCTCCAGGCAGTTCGTCCCCCTTATCAATCCTGAATCATCTCACTGTCGGATCCTGGGATGGGTACGGAGGGAAAGTTCCCCTTCCCAAATGTTGTTGTCTCGGGACATACTTAGAATGTTCTCAGTTTTTATCCATCTGAGAGTGAATATGTAAGTACAGTAAAAGCTCCTTGAGCCCCAATGCACCCAATACAGAGGTCTTAAGTTGAACATTATACAAAATCCTCATTGGGGCTGCAAATTTTACCCTTCCAAAAGCGAGCCTGTGACCAACTCAAGAAAATCGCTCCTGTGACCAACTCAAGAAAGTGAAAATATGTAAAGTGAACTGCCTCCCCCTCCCATATATATAAGTGAACCATTCTCGCGCCGTCGCTTCAGCAGTTCTCTGTATCTAGGAGCTGCGCTTCCGTCATGAAATAGTTTTTGAAGGTCATATATCGCTGCCGAGCGGTCCGGGGCGTAATTTGGACGTATGGTTTGAACGTTATATCGCTCTCAGGCGGTCTGGAACGCAGCTCGGACTTGCCATTTGAAGGTGATATCGCTCTGGGACGGTCCGGGGGCGTAGTTTGGACTGTGCTTTGAAGGTGATCGTGCTCCCTGACGGTCCGAGGCGTAGTTTGAACGTGTGGTTTGACAGCTGTAGCGCTTCCGGACGGTCCGGGGCGTAGTTTGAACTGTGATTTGAAGGTGAAACCGCTCCCGGACCGTCCGAGGCGTAGGTTGAACGTGTGATTTGACAGTTGTAGCGCTCCCTGGCGGTCTGGGATGTAGTTTGGACGTATGATTTGAAGGTGACAGCGCTCCCGGACGGTCCGGGGCGTAGTTTGAACTGTTATTTGAAGGTGATGCCGCTCCCGGATCGTCCGAGGCGTAGGTTGAACGTGCGATTTTACAGTTGTAGCGCCCCCTGGCAGTCTGGGATGTAGTTTGGACGTATGATTTGCATGTGATAGCGCTCCAGGGTGGCCTGAGGTGTAGTTTGAGCTCGTGTGATTTCTACTTTTTCGAAATGCGCTGTTAAAATGTTCGCCTGGGCTCCTCAATACCGCATCCTTCGGTTTATAGCGCGTGAATAAACAGCTAATATGAAGATCGTGACTTCTGGTGTATTTATCAGAGCCGACCAAAACTTGTCCGGGTGTCACAGGTTACCAGCGGTGCAGGCTGATTTCATAAACTGAGGATTGCTTGCACAAACATTGCTCGCTAATCACGACTGCCAACAATGGCGACGTAATGAGTCAAGCTGTTGATTATTAGGCTATCCAATACTTTTGCTCCCCGTTTTGATTTGTTCGGTGCATCATTCTGTCCAATTTAAGAAGTGGGGGAAAAGAAAACACGGGAAGAATATTTAGATATAAACGTGATTATTTTCCGGTGTGCCATTCATTGGTCAATATAAATTGCATCTTGACGAAAAAGATGATCTAGCATTAACATTGAGATGTTTTATGACACGCACTCTAACGTTTAATGCTGGATGGATTGAGATTCAGCTAAAATTGATTTCCTTCAGATTCCGGATTGTGTTGGACAATCATATGTTGTATTGCACATTTGCACACCGGATTATGTTGGACCGGATTATGTTGTATTGCACCTGCACAATTTGTTTTCGAATCTGCGTCTGTGAGAGCGAACATCGAAAGCTGCCATTCGCATCCAACCTCCATACTAAGGTCCCACAATTTATGTTGATTTTGAATGTCGGAGTGGAAAATTATTGTTGAATAGGTAGTATATGAGTGGAAAATTGAATATAGAAAACAGTGGAAGACAACACTTCAGAACAAACTATCCTTTCCACCCCATGCTTAATGTGCAGTAAAATATGTGGCGGGAACATGCGTTTTCAAGATGCTGTCTCATGATTATTGGATGTTTTTAGTTTAGTTGCCATTTTTGAAGCAGGACGAAACGATGGGAATATATAATTATAATGTATTGAGGTAGGAGTGAAGGTTGATTTCTACCTCAATGCTATGTTTAATTAAATCTGGATATTGGGTGGCGGGGGGGGGGCACCAACCCAAACCAAAAAAGGTCAATTTGAGCACACTGCGCGGCATAGTATGTCTCCAGGGGCCATTCACTGTTTACCACCTTTCTCTATGGAAATCCCGAGATCAAAGCTGGGGAATCTTAGTAGCGGAAGCTTCAGGCCATGGCATACCGTAAACACAAATATCACAGATGCATGCACACAAATGTTTCATCGTTGCAGTACATCAAAAGAATTCCCTGCGAAACGAATGTGAATCAGAAGTAGACATCCGACTGTCTCCCTCTGTCCAGGACTGGTACGGATATCCCATCCCAGCAGCTGATGGCTCGCAGGGCCGTGACCGGATGTCCCGCTTCCTCCGCGCAATGCGACGTTGTGCCCGTGCCAAAGGACCTCCTGCCGCACTGGTATGTCGCCCTGAGGTGTCTCTGTGACGTACAGCGTTTACCAGTCTCGCTGAGCTGTTTGGCAGCCGCAAAATTGATGGAGTTCGGTGTCAGCAAACAGTGCCGTCGAGAAGTCTCACTGGCACAGACGTGGCCGACGTATGTTAGTGCTGCTGCGACGCAGGAAGTTGATCTGACTGCGGTTTATTGTGAGGCAGCCGGGGTTGCGGTGGAGTGGAATTGGTTCGCAGAAGTCGAACGGGTTGCACTGAAATGCCGCGCTGTGACTCAGTCCCCTGAGAAGTGTCGTAAAGCGGAGGAATTCGTGGCAGTTGTCACACACAAAGAAGAGAGGAATGTGTCGGTCCGTGAACTATTCCGAAAATATGACGATGGCTTGGGCGACATCTGCTTTACTCTGCGCTCCGGCACCTCGACATCTGAATTTTTTGAAAGCCGGAATTTGCAAGTCCTTATTATTTCTTTTTAACGACAACCACTCATTAGGTGGCCATGAGTGCCTCCCGTGATATACCTATGCACAAGTTTTTAAGAACCCGGCTATGAACAAAGCAAGGTGTAACTGGCGTGATTACGAGTACAGCGGAGCTCGAACGAGTGCTGTGTACACACTCAGAGGCTGATATCAGCAGCCCTGCCTGACCCGGCCCAACATTCACGCCTTTAAGACCTTAATCACTCTTGTTGCAACGTCTCGTGCTATGATTTTTATTTGTGATTCACTAGACCTGATGTTTAAGTTTTCGTTTCCTTTCGCCAGCTTCATCAGAATACTTCCGCGCTGAAGTACTTGCAATCCTCCATAGTCAAAGGAGTTGCACGCGAGTGCAACCAAGAAGGGCCCTTGTGGCTCATAGTTGCACTGATCTTTTATGTCTTTATGTCTTTATGAGTTGTGTGGCTGAACTTCCCGCGCAGCCTGTGCAGCTTGCCATGCATTTCTCACCGCAGCCGGTCGCCGGTCGCCCAGTTAACACAGTCGGTATGTAGTCGTTATTGTGCTCCGAGGCTCTGGGCCGGTCGCCGGTCGCCCAGTTAACACAGTCGGTAGGTAGTCGTTATTGTGCTCCGAGGCTCTGGGCCGGTCGCCGGTCTCCAACCGCCCAGTTAACACAGTCGGTAGGTAGATTGTGCTCCGAGGCTCTGGGCCGGTCGTCGGTCGCCGGTCGCCCAGTTAACACAGTCGGTAGGTAGTCGTAATTGTGTTCCGAGGCTCCGGGCCGGTCGCCAGTCGCCGACCGCTCAGTTAACACACGTTTACGTGCTAGGTGATTCTCATAAATCTCATGGATTCATAATCGGTAGGTGGTCGTGATTATGATCCAGATGCTTTGCTTTCGAACGCAAGGACACACGGTTTGATCAATGCTTTTGGCGATGCAACGGACGGTTACAAATTAATTGAACAGCATTCAAGCTGCATTTTTCTGCATTTTGACATGAACAAATAATATTCGGTGCAGGAATATATCGCACTGTATGCGTCCAGTGCGAGGGTCTGCTCTCATCGAAATGGTTAGCAGTACGCACGTGCTACTGGATCACATTCATCATTCGTCGAGGAACGTCCATGTTGCGTGATATCAGAAATGTTCGGGTTCGACGCTTAAACTGCTTGTCGGAGGTTGCAGCCCATCCTCTTTGTATACCCTCTGCTTGACGACGCCTCGTAAGTCTTCGATGGGGCGTTACTGGGGCACGTTTGGAGGACTGTTGTCCAGTTTTACGTAGGGTACGCCAGCCTCTTCAAGTAGTGCGAGAGTGTCCCTGGCGTAGCAGGCCGCGGCCAGATGCGACCAGAACACATGGCCTCCTTCAAAGTATTGTTCTACTATATAGAGCAGCAGAACCTCGCGGATGCACTTTTTCCGGTAGGTTTCCCCGAAGGTTAGCGGGGCTCGGCATCATTACCGGGTGAGATATCCGCGTCAGGGACATCGCCCAGACAATTGATTCTCTGGAAAGCTTGTTCAACGGTCGATACTTTGCGTTCTCTGGCATATCTCCACTAGTGCCCACATCATACCCCGGTAGGGTGGGTCATACTTTTTTTTTTGTAAATCAATTGCGAGGGTGTTCAAATAATGTAGTTTGGTGTATAGAACACAAATCTGACTTTAATTTTTAATTCTGATAACCCTATCCTACATCAATATGCAGTTGAATATTGTAAAATTTGGGATTATCTTGCTATTTTTCCCGGATGAATTCAATTTTATTTCTTGTCCATCTAGCTCAGCAATAATCATAATATGGGTCTTTTGAGAAGGTTTATCGAGTGAAAATAGAATTTTAAATGACTTACCCTATTCAATTTTTATAATTGACGCAAGCGACGCTCTAAGGGGCCTACATTCTTAGCGAACAAATTATAGGTGGTGCGGGGATATTTGTGGCGCAATTTACAAGTGAAGCCACTACGCGACGCTCTAAGGGGCCTACATTCTTAGCGAACAAATTATAGGTGGTGCGGGGATATTTGTGGCGCAATTTACAAGTGAAGCCACTACGCGTCGCTCTGTGTGGTCTGTGGTTATGGGAGGTGGAGTCCAGTCCGACATTTTGTTCCAGGAGGGAAAGGATGGAATAAGTGCGAATTGCATTAACATTTCATGATATATTGTATTGAGTTATCAACTAGTTAAATAAATGTTTAAATCAGGACAATGAAGTCATCAAGTTCTCATCTGAGTAAACTTTTTGGCAATGGGTGGAAGTTGTTCGTCTCTGGACCGCCAACTAGGGGGATATCCTGGGGTATGGCATCTACTTGAGGGAGACACTTGAGGGTGAAGATGACAGGATAACTACCCAGTGGACCAGGTTGTGAGTGACATCTACCTGGTCTGATTTGTCAGTGGGGCAAAGCTAATGCTCCTTTCAGGCCACCTGTTATCAATGCAAATATGATCATCATGTCCAAGCTCATTGAGGTCTGGAATTCGACAGTGCAGTGCTCTCCCAAGCTCATTGAGGTCTGGAATTCGACAATGCAGTGTTCTCTTGGGAAGGGCAAACTTGATGCCAAAGAGAGGTCCGTAGTCAAGTTAGACATGGTATTTGATATTTTGACTTGCAAGTGTCAAACTACCAGTTGTGTCATCCAAGTCCACATTAACTGCTCCAGTAGCAGAGATAAAAGTTTCCTGTGAGAGATCTTGACTTCATCAAGGGGCAAAAGAGAAGGCTGGACATATGATGATGGTCATGATATGATCATAATCATTATCGACGGGTCAAAATCGTAGTCTTAGGTCTTTGTAGAAGGAGATGACTGCGTTTGTTGTGTTGCGTTCATTGTATTGACAGCAATGGCTTGTGGTGCCTCTTCCCCGGTCGATAGGCTTATGATTTCGTGCTTACATTGCAACTTTGGCCCACTTTCCTACCTAATTCGTAGCTAACACTACGGCGTTAACACACATGGGAGACAGGATGGTGTATGTCGCCAAGATTCGTGGCTGGTAGAATGACGTCTCTCTGTGGATAGTGTATATCGCCAAGATTCGTGACTGGTAGAATGGCATCTCTCTGTGGATGGTGTATTTCGATAAGAGTCGGCTGACAGAGTGGCGTCTCTCTGTGGATGGTGTACTTCGCCAAGATTCGTGACTGGTAGAATGGCATCTCTCTGTGGATGGTGTATTTCGATAAGAGTCGGCTGACAGAGTGGCGTCTCTCTGTGGATGGTGTACTTCGCCAAGATTCGTGACTGGTAGAATGGCATCTCTCTGTGGATGGTGTATTTCGATAAGAGTCGGCTGACAGAGTGGCGTCTCTCTGTGGATGGTGTACTTCGCCAAGATTCGTGGCTGGTTAAATTGCGTTTATCTGTGGATGGTGGACTTCGCCAAGATTCGTGACTGGTAGAATGGCGTCTCTGTGGATGGTGTATTTCGCCAAGATTCGTGGCTGGCAGAATGGCGTCTCTGGATGCACAGTGGCAAGACGCGCCAAAGGACAAGACTGCTGCCGTACATTACACGGAAGTCAGTGGTTGGCCATTGATGGATGGGAAGTGCAGGAGGGGAGCATCGCCGACGGGTATTGATGCCGAGTCAGTTAAAGCAACAGTGTAATTCAGGCAAATTGTTGGTGTGTCGAAAATGAATTCCGAATGCTTGCGTCCAAGTGCAAAAACGGTAGTACGGTTAGAAAAGTTACTTCTTTTCTCGAATGCTGCGATGTGAAATCGGACAGTATGCCAGGCATCTTTTTCAGATAATTGTGACGTGACAATGCCGGTGGTTTTACTTGTATGTACAGTTCTGCCGTACCGCACGCCATGGGTGTAGCACCACACAAAGCAGGCGAGCCTGCACATTTTTTTGCAGTTGTGAATCCGAATTGATCCAACCAATTTTCTATTAATCCTACGGTGCCGCATGCAAAGGAACGCTTCATCACGCCATGCAAACGCAAAACGTCGTACACTCTGACGGTTGCTGGTGTGTCACATTGGAGAGCGCAGGGATTTTCTCCCGTTGGTGTGGAACAGACAGCCATCAACCATCAGGGCGGGGGCATGACGAGGGAACGCTCTCCGGCGACTGGACCAGGACCAGTTTCCAGGCATGCTTGAGACGACTGCGGTCATTAGCTGTGTCGCAGCCACCAACGGTGCATTCAGCGTCCCAGCACGGCTACCACGCCCTGATTGGCGCACCATCGACAAAACATCGTTCATCTGGGGGTGTCGCTGGTCGCCGGAGCCTGCGTGAGGAGGGGGCGAGGCGAGATAGCACGGCCGGCGGCGTCGGCGCCGCCATAAATACGGCGTGCTCGGCGTGGCCCGCGCCAGTGACGACGCCGACTGCCGACGAGTCGCACACGTCGCCGCCATGGCACTGTTCGGCATCATGGCCTGGATGAAGGACTTGGCGCACGAGTGCCCGCTGTGCGACGAGGAGCTGCGCTCCACGCGCGCGCGCAAGCTGTCGTCGCCGTCGCGCCAGGGTCCGTCGCCGCCGGCGTCGGTGCGCTCGGCGCTGCTGTGTCAACGCCACCGGCGGCTGAGGAAGCGCAGCCTGCCGGCCACATGTCCGGATGGCCGCGACCGATGTCGTCAGACGCGGCCAGCCGACGGTCCACACATCTCTGAGTCATCCAGACGGCCTCGCCAGGCAGGCGGTGCCTACCGGCCGACCGACGGCCCAGACGGCACCGGCCATGTATCGGAGCCACGACTGCCACGCCAGGCAGGCGGTGCCTACCGGCCGACCGACGGCCCAGACGGCACCGGCCATGTATCGGAGCCACGACTGCCACGCCAAGCAGGCGGTGCCTACCGGCCGACCGACGTCCACGTCAGACATATTCAGGAGCCAGACGAGGTGCACCCGTGCTGGGACGCCCGCAAACTGTGCGGCAATGACCGACAGTGCACGGAAGCAGTGCCGCACCCACAGGCGGGTGGCGCGTGCGGCTTCGACGTCGCGCAACCGCCCGAGGAGCATCAGCCCGCGGGCGATATGGTCCACGCGATGGGGACGCGCCAACTGCCGGAGGACGAGGTGGTTGGCCGTCACGCGCACAGCCGGCACACGTCACGCACCTCGACGCTGCCAGCGTCAGAGAGCTGCGGTGAGAGTCCGGCGCGCCGTCGTCAGCCGTCGGGTCGAGGCAGCTCACACGACATCAGCGAGGACAGGGTGCTGCGGCTGAACGCCGAGATCGCCGCCGAGTACGACCGGGTGTTCGCCGGCACGTTCGGGACCGTGCGCCGGTCCGTGCCGGCCGCCGGCCGAGCGACCACACCGCCGCCGGCCGGCCACGACGCTACCGTGCTGGCCAACGGGCCGCACCTGTTGGCCGCGCTCGACGAGCCCACCTGCACCTGCGAATGCACGTGCGTGTACTCGCCGGACGACGTGTGGCGTGCGATTGCCGGCCCGCCGGTGCTGGAGGTGCAGCGGCTGGCTCTGGTGGCGCCGGAGCCGCCGCAGGAGCCTCCGACTCAGCCGTCGCTGGAGCCGGCGCCGCAGCTGCTGCCACAGACATCGCTGGAGCCGCCGTCGGAGCGGTCGCTGGAGCCGCCGCCGGAGCCATCCGTGGTCCAGACATGCCTGCTACCCCAGTGGGACACGGTGCCGCGTCGGCGACCAGTTCGCGGCCGCTGCGACATCGCCTCCCAGTCGGTGGAGCGAGGCGAGCATGACGTGCTGCCACCGTAGGCGGTCGGCAGCGTTTCAACCAATCCTCGGCCGGCGAGATCGACGCCACGGCCGCCAGCCGACTGGCACTCTGCTTCTGCGGATCTCGCTCGGAACATGACGAGCCCTTCGCCCACATTCTGCGGCCGCGGGCTGTACTTAGCGCTTGCCACAGCCTTCGCCGGCCTTCACTTGTGGCGACTCGAGCATGGTTTGGCGGGTGAGATGAACTGCAGTTGACATGTGATGATTGTATCCGCAGCTACGTCGTCTACAAGCTCTCTTGGTTTTGTGCCAGTGGTTTGTGACATGGTTTCGACGTGACTTCAAATGCAATACACTGACGTGTCGTTGTGCTGTTTTGTTGGGGAAGAAGGCAGATGCGTGGCGCGGTAAGCATCGCGCATGTGACGTATATAGTCAGCGCGCACGGGGCCTGACATTGGCACCGTCAGTAACATCATCGAACTGGAGTATGAACGCATTCAATAATTGACTGAATGAGGCTTCACACGAATAAACCCAAGACACGGTTTTCAAAAATTAAAGCTTTCGCATATCTTGTGTATATCAAAGATTCTTGAATCCTTACCAGGGCCAGTCCCTTGTTGCCGTTGTCTTGGAAGCCAGCGATGCGAAACAGTATTGCATCCTGTTGAATCAATAGCGTGTTTTTTCTTCTTCTCGCGATGCCGTTATTCCTGCGCCGGGCTGCGGGTGAGCTGACCTGGGAGTCACTGCTGTTGTGATGCCCGCACTTGGCTGTGGGTGAGCTGACCTCGGAGTGACTGCTGTTGTGATGCCCGTACCAGGTTGTGGGTGAGCTGACATCGGGGTGACTGCTGTTGTGATGCCTGTACCTGGCTGCGGGTGAGCTGACCTGGAGTGACTGCTGTTGTGATGCCCGCACCAGGTTGTGGGTGAGCTGACATCGGGGTGACTGCTGTTGTGATGCCTGTACCTGGCTGCGGGTGAGCTGACCTCGGAGTGACTGCTGTTGTGATGCCCGTACCTGGCTGTGGGTGAGCTGACCTGGGAGTGACTGCTGTTGTGATGCCTGTACCTGGCTGTGGGTGAGCTGACCTCGGAGTGACTGCTGTTGTGATGCCCGCACCTGGCTGTGGGTGAGCTGACCTGGGAGTGACTGCTGTTGTGATGCCTGTACCTGGCTGTGGGTGAGCTGACCTCGGAGTGACTGCTGTTGTGATGCCCGTACCTGGCTGTGGGTGAGCTGACATCGGGGTGACTGCTGTTGTGATGCCTGTACCTGGCTGTGGGTGTGCTGACCTGGGAGTGACTGCTGTTGTGATGCCTGTGCCGGGCTGTGGGTGTGCTGACCTCGGTGTGACTGCTGTTGTGATGCCTGTGCCGGGCTGTGGGTGAGCTGACCTGGGAGTGACTGCTGTTGTGATGCCTGTACCTGGCTGTGGGTGAGCTGACCTCGGAGTGACTGCTGTTGTGATGCCCGTACCTGGCTGTGGGTGAGCTGACATCGGGGTGACTGCTGTTGTGATGCCCGTACCTGGCTGTGGGTGAGCTGACATCGGGGTGACTTCTGTTGTGATGCCTGTGCCGGGCTGTGGGTGTGCTGACCTTGGAGTGACTGCTGTTGTGATGCCTGTACCTGGCTGTGGGTGAGCTGACCTCGGAGTGACTGCTGTTGTGATGCCTGTGCCGGGCTGTGGGTGAGCTGACCTCGGAGTGACTGCTGTTGTGATGCCTGTGCCGGGCTGTGGGTGTGCTGACCTCGGTGTGACTGCTGTTGTGATGCCCGTACCTGGCTGTGGGTGAGCTGACCTCGGTGTGACTGCTGTTGTGATGCATGTACCTGGCTGTGGGTGAGCTGACCTCGGAGTGACTGCTGTTGTGATGCCGGTACCTGGCTGTGGGTGTGCCGACCTCAGAGTGACTGCTGTTGCGATGCCCGTCCAGGTTGTGGGTGAGCTGACCTCGGAGTGACTGCTGTTGTGATGCCCGTACCAGGTTGTGGGTGAGCTGACATCGGTGTGACTGCTGTTGTGATGCCTGTGCCGGGCTGTGGGTGTGCTGACCTCGGTGTGACTGCTGTTGTGATGCCTGTGCCGGGCTGTGGGTGAGCTGACCTCGGAGTGACTGCTGTTGTGATGCCTGTGCCGGGCTGTGGGTGTGCCGACCTCGGAGTGACTGCTGTTGTGATGCCCGTACCAGGTTGTGGGTGAGCTGACCTCGGAGTAACAGTGCACAGTCAGCGAGTCAAGCTATTTCGGGGATGGCCATCTGGCCTTTGTTGAACCATCGTTTGCGACAAATGATGATCCAGTGTTGTGGATAACACTGCTATGCACAAGTGGACATCGGACGAGTAAGGTGGATAACGACGAAATTGTTCACATATGCAACATTAATTGGTGGACCACTCGCCAGATTGTGTGCCGTTGCGAGGCCCAAAAACGGTCGCCTTAAAGAAGGCGGAATGTCTTGATGCGGGAATATAATTTCGTCTCCCATCCTGTTGATGCCCCCCCCCCCCCCAATCACAAGGCCGATCAGTCTGCCAGTGTCAGCTCGCTTGACATCGCCTCCGCCACGATGATAGGATACTGCATGCACTCGGCTTGTTGGGTGGGAAGGTGGTCCGACGATGGTATACAGCAGGAGTGTTATTTTTGTCTTTCTATCGATTCAAATGCATCTACAAACCTATTGTGTGCATCTACAAGGTTGTTATATGCCCTCACAGAGTAGCATTGCGAATTGTGTTCACTATTGTTCTATTTGCAACATGAAAAGCAGGCAGCCATCGCCTGAAGCTACCCCTAAGCTGCCAATATTCTTGAACTCACCTCCAAAATCCGCGGAATTTTGATCATGTAGAATTTGGGATATTTTTGTTCTCATAAGATTGATGATTATGCGGTACTGCACTGGGCATTGTTAATAATATTGTCAGAATAGCTTTCAACGTTATGCTCATTATAGCTGAAAGATATAAATTAGGCCAAAATGACCTGTATATTTCGACGGCGTCTTTTTCGACAGTGAAAGTTTGAGGGTGAGAAAACAACAAGTGCAAAATGACATGGAACGTGTCACAGCACGCACTCTACAAATTAACGATCTCAGCCTGTGGAATCCGATTGACATGACATGATTTTGATACATGGTATGATATGATATGAATGCAATTTATATGTTAATGCTCCACCGCTCCATAACACTGCGTTTGATCTCCAATATATGTCGCATTCGTGTTTGTCTGTTGAGAAAGTAGGCACGTGATGACATGCTGCATTTTTATAATGGCATTTTCCTTCTAAGTCTGCATGACACGTGCGGCAGTGCCTCTGTCCCCCCGGACATGGAGGAAGGCACAGGGCAGACCTGGTAACGATGTCACCGAGCGTTCTCCCACACTGCCATGCAACTTTCAAGGGCAAGCGTGATGATTTTACGACGGAATTTACTCTTCTGGTTAGCATGTCGTCTACGAAATGTAAAGAAATGTAGGTTAGTCTACCATTTTGGTCTGCTTGCACCAATTTCCTACCAGGGTTTGATATACGTATGGAACCGTGCTTAGACTGTACTTAAAATTTAGTGCGTTTAATCCGTATATGTGGATAGCCATTGTCCAGAAATAGGCGCCCCATTTTAGCCATGCCCCTTTCCCGTCCAGTTCGAGTTTATCCTATTCGATAAGCCCTAAGCATTTGTGGGTACAAAACAGATCTTTTCGCTTTAGTGAGTGAGCCGACTAGTAAGGGAGGACTCCATTCGCAGCCATCAGTTTAACGTATAATTATGTGGTGAAGTACCCTGTACTTTGCACTATCAGTAGGGTATCTAAGAAAGGTATTTGTCCAGAAGGTGATTGATCGGTTCTTTCACAGCTAAATTTCAAAGATGGATGGAAACTGTTAATGCGTTTGAGAAGCTCGTCCAAAGCCTGCGATCCAAATGTAAAAACACCAATGTCGTCCATATATATCATGTACGTAACCAGTTGTTGGTCTTGAGAGCTCAGATGTAGTGATTCTACTGCGTCCATCAAAACGATGACAATTGGTGGGACTAGCTGGCTACCCATTGCAATCCCATGAGACTGTTTGAAGAAGCGTTCGCCAAATCGGACAAAGTTATTTTTCAGACAGTGTTCGGGCAGCTTTTGGAGGTAGTTTACCGTGAGACCAAACAAATGTATCCTATCTACATGTTTCCGGATCATGCCTACTGTTGATGCTATGGCCTCATCAATCGGTATATTACCGTAGAGGTTGGCTACCTCTACCGTAAAGACAATGGATCCTCTTGGCATGCGAGATGCCAATTGTTGATGTAGTCGGCTTAAGTAATTATACGTGTTGTTCAAATGAGCTGGAACACAAACTAGAATTTATCGAGTGGGTTCCCACAAGTTGAAGCTATAGGGCGGATGGGAATGTCATTCTTATGACTTGGGTAGGCGTAAAACTCTGCTGTACGAGATCAGCATGGTTTGATGGAGCGAGTAGACTTTTCGGAAAGTTTGTCTTTCATAGTCTGGCTTATGATGACTTTAGTAGCAGCTTCTTGGTTGGGTATCGGATATTTTCCTATTGGGTCATGCTCACGTAAAATTGCTTCCGTTTTTTTGGCATAACTATCTTATTTTTAATCAGGAAAAACTCTACATTTGTCATATTTTTCACCACTACGCTATCGTCATGTACTAAGTCATGCAGGCTCAGACGCTCATCTTTCGTATGATGTGGAGCTTCTTTAGTACGATAGCTCTTAACAGATTCTTTACTTTCTTTTTGAGCTTCTTAAGGGTATTTTCTGTCTCGAGATCAGCTCAGCAAAAAAGCTTCCGTGCGGAAAGATGTCTTGATGCACTCGTTTAAACTTTTGCGATGAAATGCTTCTTTAATCTTCTAGACTCCAGCAAAATCTCCAAACATGTGGTTTACTTTTGCTAAGCAATTCAGGATAAACTTCGGTACCACACTTGCACGTCTGCATTGCTGTAGAAAGTTGTTAGGCTCCATGCACTTCACTAGAATGTCTATAGGTCTTCCGCCGAATTTCATTACATTTTTGGAATATGTGACCCGGAGCGGAGCTAGGCGCGCTGAACAACTTCACATATTGCAATCTATTGCAATCTATATAATCAATATCGTTATAATTTATATCGATAAAATATATCGATATAATCGATGCCGATATAATCGATGCCGATATAATCGATATCGATATAATCGATATCGATATAATCGATATCAATATAATCGATATCAATATAATCGATATCGATAGAAGATATTCAATCTAGAGTGTGACAGAACTGCGTAGCCTACCGAACTTGAACGTAAGCATGTGTTACCGGCCAGTACAAAAATTCGCACTGCGGACTGCATCATTTGGACGGCGGAACTTCACCAGTATTTCTACGTTTTCATTCCTTCGCGTGTGCCCTAACGCCTCCTACCCATTGATAGTGAATTAGGCAGCGTGTTTATCTTACCACACGATATGAGTTGTGAGAAGGATGTGGGTTCCAATATCGCTGTCTGCTCAGAACTTATGGCTTCCTCTGTGTCCATTCGATATCAATGAATGCCGATAGTCAGGAGCTTGGGCCGGCTGCCAGGGTCCCTGGACCCCAATTTTGTGTTCATGAGGGTGGCCACATGAAGCGACATGACGAAATTTTCCGTATGAGGCACCCATTTTCACCGATAATAACCCATCAAAAGGGTGATATGACACCGTTTCCAGTGGGCGTGAAACTGAAAATGGTGGGGCTTTCCGTCCGATGGTTGGACAACCTCTTCGAAGTGCCGGAAACCTTTTCACAGCAAGTAGCACATCCCCTACACGTGAGTGCTATCCTATTTGCAGTGGCGTGCTGCCTTTCTAAGCAAGGGGAAACTTCCTCCGTAGGCGACCTCACTTCCTCAGTAGGTGACCTCACTTCATCCGTAGGTGACCTGTTCAACGATAGGAAGCACCAATCTGAAACATACGATATTGTTGTATTGGTTCGAGGCCGGGGGTGGCTGAATTACCTCCAGGGCCAACTTTGGACTCCAGGAAATGAAGCATAAGAATGTGCAGACAGTAAGCTATAAAATAAATGAAGATTAATACAACGAAGAATGGTTCTTAGATGCTCCTGGGTTTTAGACATTACGTGTAAAGAAAATATACGACCTTCAATATACCAGGAGGTGCTGAGTTGATATCAAAAGTAACGTTCTCCTACCAGCAGGGCATGGCGGCATTTCCAGGGCTGAGCGGACCAGGTAAGATTTCAGCGATTTCAGCCTGGACTAGCGGACCTACGCTGAAATCTTACCTGGTCCGCTCAACCCTGGAAATGTCGCCATGCCCTGCTGGTAGGAGAACGTGCCACACCTGTATCAACGGGCTCAAAGGTGCACACTAAAAAACTTAGTTTATAAAATAACGTGCAATCGCTGTCTTGGAACGTTTTATGTCGGTGAAACCAAACGTAGCATCAGGGATAGGTACAATGAGCACTTAGGAGATTCCAGACTTCGGAAAGCATACACACCTTTAGGCGAACACATGATCGACAAACATTCTAACATGGAACACAGCGACACTAACACAAACTTCAAAGTATAAATTCTAGCAACATTCAGGGACAACGCTGATCTGAAGGTCCTCGAATCTCTACATATACGTAATCTACGACCGCAACTAAACACGCAAACGACGTCTTGGTATGTCACATAAAATATACATAAACAAATTATATATAGTATGTATTACGCGTTATATTGGATATATGTCTATATATGTGCGTGAGTTTATGTATCGATATGTATATGTACACATGGCTCGGACCTCCCCAGAGGATTCCTTCTTGACATAGTTTGTTTTTTGTTTGGAGTTTCTGTGAGTGTACACCACTGAGGAGGCTTTTCTGCATTCTACGTGTCTTTTGCACGCTTTTTCCCGCGTGCCTTTCTCAATTTTTTTAAGCTGGAGCTTTTCATCCATGGCCCTTTTTTTCCCGTATAAAGATATTTTCTTTACACGAAATAAAAGGATTGCAAAAATGTACTTAGATTACAGCTGAGCTTTTTCTCATCACTCCTGACGATGGCCCCTGGCCAAAACGTTTGACTGTGAAATCCAGGTCCTCCTTTTGACTGTGACATACATTTGCGACCGTCTGTACAGTTTGGTTAAATTGGGTTGCTTCACTTCGCGGAATAGAACGAAAATGTGACAATCCTTACAGTTTGGTAGACAGACGGATGGACGCACAGATGACCCTGAAGACAATGTGATAACCGCCACATGCCACATTTCAGCTGAAGACAAGCAATGCTACATGGGCACTGGGTGCATACGTGTGGTGTATCAGTTGGTGCTGGGATGTTGCTGATGTTGGTGGTGCCATCTGCGATATCGATAAGCGGTCCGTCCTGCCCCGATTACCAATGCGTTGGTGCGGTAAATGGCAGTTCCGTTATCTGTGATGGGCGGGCTGCTGACGAGGTCCGACCACCGCTGATGGAAACCCATTGATTTACCGGGCTTCTGATTACCACCGGTTACTGCGTGTTGGGGTATGGCGGCGTGTATGCTCGCGGTGAATACTGGACATACGCTGACTACTGTCTGATCACTGGTCACTGTCATCTGGCATGGAGGTATGGCGGAGTGTAGGCTGGCCGGTGGATACGGGACAAACGCTGACCAATGTCTGATAACTGGTCACTGTCACCTAGCCTGGAGGTATGGCGGCGTGTAGGCTGGCCGGTGGATACTGAACATTTGCTGACCACTGTCTGATCACTGGCCACTGCTATCTGGCCTGGAGGTATGGCGGCGTGTAGGCTGGCCGGTGGATACTGAACATTTGCTGACCACTGTCTGATCACTGGCCACTGCTATCTGGCCTGGAGGTATGGCGGCGTGTAGGCTGGCCGGTGGATACTGCACATATGCTGACTACTGTCTGATCACTGGCCACTGCTATCTGGCCTGGAGGTATGGCGGCGTGTAGGCTGGCCGGTGGATACCGAACATTTGCTGACCACTGTCTGATCACTGGCCACTGTTATCTGGCCTGCACACACGTGGAGTTCAATCCAGGGTCTTGTGAACTTTGATCCAATGTCTTGTAAGCTTAGGTATGGCCTTTTTGAGGCGTGGTGGGCCTTTTCAGTGCAATGCCTTCTAATAAATTGGTGGTCTCGGTTGGCTATAATTGGTGAGTATGGTAAGTCTGCAAGTGGTGCAATGGAGGGTCTTAATTTCTCCAAGTCAACATATCAACAAAAATGATACGATAACTTTTCAAAAGCGTACAAAATATTGGGAATACGATGGAAGTTAAGGGATGGGGTGCTGAGGTGCAGCAACAGCCCGGTGTGACCCGGCCAGCCCAGGTATCGGAAACAGCCTGCTCTAGATGTGCATATATACCGTATATACCGTAGATGTGCATACGTTATCAGCCCGTGGTACGCATAGGAAGTAAGAAGTTGGCCGATCAATAGGGCAGCTAGGGGAGGGCTAAGTGAGCTGTAGCGGGTAACTTCTCTCCCCATCACCTAAGGTAGACCCATTTTTGGCGCACGAAAAAAAAAACGCGTGATGGGCTGCTCGGCGCGATTCAAGGAACTATTTGGAAATGCTCCCATGATAAGCTATATCTATAGTTCTTTATCACCGCGTGCCCCGAGTTTTCTTGAACCCCTTAGTTATACCCCTTCCAGGTACCTGGGTTCCCTTCGTCTTCTGCGCTTCTCGTGATGTAGGGGCCCCTCTCCTGATCGATCCTACGGGGATCGAGGCCCTTCCAGTGCCGGGGCCCCTTTGATGTTTGGTGCCCGTCCGCTGTTCCGGGTTGTCACTGTTCGGGACAGAGCAGCACGGATAGATGGATTACAAACGAAAGTGAACCTGGATTTGAACGTACGGATTAATAGGAAAGGGAACTGGATTTCAACGTAACACATGTGAGGTAATGCATCGAAGAAAAAAGAATACTACGCATGACGGTATTATGAAAGCTCAAAATTGGCCCATCATCTGGCGTAATAACTTCGGAATTCTGAGGAAACCTACGTTTCCCTGGAAAATCACAGGAGCAACAAGGAAACCAATCGGCAATTGTTCAGATTGACTGGTTTTGCATCTGATATCTCCGAGACGTGAACGATATTTCCAGGGGTGCTAGCTGGATGTCAGAATTATCCAGAAATCACGAGATATAAATTGCATACAGTTTTGCAATTGCATACGGAAAGTGATCCAAATTAGTCGAATACTCCAAAGCCAAAAGACACCATATGTTCGATAGTGGTGGCTATTTTACTGTTTCCAGAGGGTTTGGCCTCATCCAAGCCATCCGTCTGGATCCACCCGCCTGGCCTCCAAACTCAGAGGCTGGTCACACGCCCGCGGTCGGGGACGCGTTCCTCTTCGGACAGTGTGTGTGTGCGTGTGCTTGTTCGTATGCGTTTTGGTGTGAGAGACCAAGTGATCCAGCGATCCAGTCTGAAATTCATCCGAGTCTGAAAAAGCAATAGATTCATGATGGTATAATGCCAAAGAATAGTTCGTCCACGTAGGATCGATGATTAAGTTTGAAGGACCGAGGTCCAATTGAGTCCGGCGCTTCCAAAATGTGATTAAAGCTTGCAAACTATGCCATGATTATTGGTCATGGTTAATGTCGTGGATAAAGCGATCTTAGTATATGTAATCGCATTTGTAACTCCTTAATATTGTGGTTTGTCAAGACCCAGTGAATGTAAAAATTGCGTTTATCTGTAACCAGCGTTCAGCCTGAGTTCTCTGGGGTTCAGTAGGGGACGAGTGGTCTAGGGGTAAGATGCTCGTCTCGCAATCGAAAGATTGTGGGTTCGAATCTCACCTGTCGCTACTCTTCGCCCGCGACCAATCGGCGTGAGAGATTGGCGACGCTATATGACTCCACGGTCGACGTGTCGTAAAACCAATAACCAACTGTGGGGTTGAGTGTTTAGAACTATAGGTTACATCGCTGGAACCCTATGCTAGGTTTGTGGAAATGAGGATTCGGTGTGAGGTAAACATTAAAAACAGGACATACTGAGCGATTCCGTTCCCCAGCTGTTTTAGTCTTTTCTTTTGCAAAGTGCAAGTTACCTTTTGAGCTACGATTGTGTTTCATCTTAATTGTCTATCCCTCGCGGTGCGGCAGAATTTCCTATCCCTGCAAGTGTGTTTGTCAGCTGCTAATTTATATAACTGGTTCCTTACTTCTGTGCAGATGACTGTTAGATGTCAGTTTCTACGGCTTGCCGATGCTAAATGTACATATAAAATCCGCATTAAATCGAAGTCGTGATCCGACTGATCTGCCATAGTTACGTGCTCCTGGCTAGACCTTCATTTTTAGCACATTATGCGCCCACCAGTTGGAGAAGGGTAAGCCAGATTTCAAGGCGGTGTGTTGAAACCGCTTTGGATTTATTTCAGAAAACGTTAGGGGTACGGTCATGTTAACCCTCCCTCACCGCGAGGGTCAAAGCCTCTTAATAGAGGGAAGGTATTTCACGGCCGGGGATAATTAAAACCCAGATAGATGAGCGCATGCCTAGGTGCATTCCCTAGGTGTTAGTTAGTTAGTTATTTGGGCTTTAGGGCGCCTCGACCAGAGTTGATTATTCGCGCCCATGCATTCCCTAGGTGGTCCCTAGGTCATTTGCTACATTGCCGTAGTTCCTTTGCTGGGGGATAGAGGAACTAAAATGTTGTCATGATTGAGAAGGATATGAGCCGACGAGGAAATTTATGTGTCGCTGCTCTCGAAGCACACGCTGTGCATCTGTAGCTCACTGTATTGTTTTCGAAAATTATAGTCGCGGGGACGAGTGGTCTAGGGGTAAGATGCTGGTCTCACAATCGAAAGGTTGTGGGTTCGAGTCTCACCTGTCGCTACTCTTCGCCCGCGACCAATCGGCGTGAGAGATTGGCGACGCTACATGACTCAACGGTCGACGTGTCGTAAAAACCAATAACCAACCAAAATTATAGTCGCTTAAGTCATCGGAAGTCATAAATGTTTGCCCTGTGTGAGAGTGGGAGAACTTCATGAAATGTACATCAATGTCTGTAGGGCGTGTAACAATGATACCATTAGTATATAAGACATACATTTGACTGCTGATATTGTTAGTAATCTCGTAGAACATAGAAGGATGGGATGAATTATGTCATGGAATCATATGAATGTGGGGAAATGTGATGTAGAGACTGAGCAGAATTCCGTTATTATTTCCAGATTCCATACCTACTACAATATGTTCACAGATATCCAGGAAGTTTACGAGCAAACATTGCTGGATGAAAGTAAGACGGTGCCGCACAAGACGTCGGAAACGATGCGGGTGGTGGATAAGTGGAAAAACAGCTCGGTGCCCATCGGCTCCTGCTTGATCGTCTGCCAGGTCAGTCCCATCTAACAACATTAGCGTCAAATCTGCCCTGTGCCATGTTGACGGTGGAGTAGAAAAGGCGAGACCGTTTTCGGCTAATGGCCTGGCATGTCGTGGCATGGCGTGCCCGTCAAGCCTGGCCGAATTCGCCGCCTTTCCGCTGTCCGTACTGCATGGCTGACGTACTGTACGGACCAGTCAGTTGCTGGCTGTATATTCCGACCCGGGAATGATGCGCCTGTGAAGGTGGCTAGCTCCCAGCCCACGCGCCAGTCACTATTGGGGCGAGCTGCTGATGTGGTGCTGGAGCAGCTGTGCACACTGCAGGTGGCGAGCTCCCAGCCCACGCGCCAGTCATTATTGGAGCGGGCTGCTCATGTGGTGCTGGGGCAGCTGTACACACTGTGAAGATGGCGAGCTCCCAGCCCACGTGCCAGCCGTTACTGGGGCGGGCTGCTGATGTGGGGCAGGAGCAGGTACACACACTGAAGGTGGCGAGCTCCCAGGCCACGTGCCAATCACTACTGGGGCGGGCTGCTGATGTGGTGCTGGAGCAGCTGTACAGACTGAAGGTGGCGAGCTCCCAGGCCACGTGCCAGTCATTACTGGGGCGGGCTGCTGATGTGGTGCTGGAGCAGCTGTACACACTGTGAAGATGGCGAGCTCCCAGCCCACGTGCCAGCCGTTACTGGGGCGGGCTGCTGATGTGGGGCAGGAGCAGGTACACACACTGTGAAGGTGGCGAGCTCCCAGGCCACGTGCCAGTCATTACTGGAGCGGGCTGCTGATGTGGGGCGGAGCAGGTACACCTGTGGAGGTGGCGAGCTCCCAGGACGTGCCAGTCATTACTGGGGCGGGCTGCTGATGTGGTGCTGGAGCAGCTGTACATGTGAAGGTGGCGAGCTCCCAGGCCACGTGCCAGTCATTACTGGAGCGGGCTGCTGATGTGGTGCTGGAGCAACACACTGTGAAGGTGGCGAGCTCCCAGGCCACGTGCCAGTCACTACTGGGGCGGGCTGCTGATGTGGTGCTGGAGCAGCTGTACACACTGTGAAGGTGGCGAGCTCCCAGGCCACGTGCCAGTCATTACTGGAGCGGGCTGCTGATGTGGTGCTGGAGTAGCTGTACACACTGAAGACGGCGAGCTCCCAGCCCACGTGCCAGTCATTACTGGAGCGGGCTGCTGATGTAGTGCTGGAGCAGCTGTACACACTGTGAAGGTGGCGAGCTCCCAGGCCACGTGCCAGTCATTACTGTGGCGAGCCGCTGACGTGGGGCTGGGGCAGCTGCACACGCTGCCCGATACGTGGGTTGTCATTTGGAGACGAGGCACAGCCACACAGGGTGCAAGACATCGTGCGATCGCATCGACGGAGCAACGCTTCTTTTCCTCATGTCGTTCATAAACATGTTGCCCATATTGTTGTGTGGAAAATGTCTGGAAAGTCCGCTTTGATCATTGCTTTATGTATAGTATGTACATACATGGGTCCGTGTTGCTAGGCTTTGAAATGAACCAACACCAGCATTTTTATTAAATGGTTGTGCAACTCACCGCTGGTGTGGTACGTTGTCGGATGTTTAACTGAGGGATGAGGTTATCACTTGTTGGTTCAAAGCTAGCCTTTCCACTTGCATTTCCATTTCCTTCCTCACGACTCGTCGCAGCCAGTTCTGTTTGGCGATCACCGTAACGGCCTCAAGTGAAACGAAACAATGGTGACGTACTGTCAGTGTCAGACTGAGGACAGTTTCACCTAGTTCGTGTTTGACGTCTTGCTGCATGCTTCTTCAAACGCTGTGTGTTTCTTCATTTTCGCCAATGTACATATATGTCTAGAATAAACAGGTGGATATATTTTGGCAAAGAAAGAATCGTTTCCGTGTATAATGCAAAAGCATACAAACATGGCAGTCATTCAGTGCTATTTTTCCAACATAGATTGGGAAGGCACATATTTTCCAGTTGTAATTTATGATTGTAGAAAGATAAGGAACGAAGTTGATCTTCACTGTCCAGTGAAGACGTCAAGTTATGAAAGTTGTGAAGTTGCATTCCTGACGTTTCGATCTTAGGTCATCGTCACGGACACACAATCGTTTTTTGTTTGCGGTGGCGATGGGCGAGCCTTCGGTTCGCCGTCACGTCGGTGTACTATTACTGAGTGGATGAATCAGCTGCTGCCAGTCTATTTCGGCTTAAGAATGGTGGACCTACATACGTGGCGTGCTCCCAGTCCACGTTCCAGTCACTATTCGGCTGATCTGCTGATTTTTTCATTGATTCCGAGTTGTTCATTCCATCGCACTAATAGTTAACACCTGTGGTCCACATTTTCTGTCCCCTCCGGTGTTGCGTAAGCACTTATTATAAGATCGCACTTCCCTAGGCCGCTGCTTAGACTGAACTAGTCCTAGATATATAGCAATTATCCGTTCCTCTGTTTCACATGTAAGTGCCTTACGTGACACCCCTGCTTGTGTAATTGATAGCTACCGGGTGTCCCCCAAACACCCGACACGTTTCTAATGCTCATAAGTTCCACAAAACCAATCGATCAACCTTGTGATGAAGCTGTCCTATATTGCATTTTTGTTGGTACGAATGATCACGGTGTGATTCTTGACCCCAATCATCAGGAAAACACGTGCTCCAAAATTCCTCCTTTTCGGGCTACTCGTGAGTCTTCGCTTCCTGTAAGACACGAGCGCACACCTTGGGAATCTTCCGAGCTGTGCGTCTGATCATCCTTTTCATACCATCCAGGGCTTGAGGGCACTCCTTGTAGACAAAACTCTTCAAGTACCCACGCGGGAAGAGAGCTGGTGAGGTCAAATCAGTCGAGGTCAAATCACGCGGGAGTGCGCCGACCATCGATGTCACTCCACTTGAAGACAAGCCAAGCCGTTCGCCAAGATGCTATCTCAGCCATCCGAAGTCACATTTGCTGTGCGCACCGTCGCATCGTCTTTCTATAGCCACTGCAAGTTGGTGTCCGCGCAGGTACTTAATGCATCCCAGAACCGCTGCAACACGTGCAGGCAACACTGCGTTGACGGTGGTGGTCTGGTTGGTGCGGTCGTCTAAGAAAATGGCCCTATGACACCTTGGTTGCTCAGGGCACACCACGCCGTTACCTTAGAACAGTGCAATGGGGCCTCTAAGACCTCTTCAGGTGTACTGTTCCATAAATCTGCAATTATATCGATTCACCTGGACGCTGAGTGGCTCAGTCGGTAGGCCATTCTACTGTTGACCGTAAGGTTGTGAGTTGGAATCCCACAATCGGCGGGATTTCCGGGTCTGCGCGGAACCAACCGACGTGAGACTCTGGCGGACGCTATATGGCTGAGCAATCGAATACGTCTGGACATAATCCAATGTTTCACTTCTTGTGCCGTCTGAACCTTCCGCATCTTTCGTCTCTGATGGTGCAAGGAAAACCAGTAAGCAGGTGCTCAACAGTCAACACACTCCAGCACAGCACAGTACGATGCGCATTGCGATCGGCGTCTTCTAAACACCACTTTCCGTGTAGCTTGCTCGGTTCGGTTCATGTGCCGGCATTTTCACTCGGGCGTACATTTTTTTTTAAACATATGGTATGCATGTGAAGAACGCCGGAAACAAGCTTTGAAATATCCCGACATGTTCGCAAGTGGTATCAAATAGACTGATGTTTTTGTGTGCAAGAGACTCAGCTAACGCGCTGCACTCTGCATGTGCTCCACGTTTTTCGAGGGAGTGGCATCGGGCTACGATGTGTTAGCGACCCTAACATTTGCGTACTCTGCCATTCAAATTAATTTCGCAGGAAATTGATGTGTTCCCTATCTGCATAAAAAGGGAACATGTGATATCCGAAGTATTTCAACACATGGCATTAGAGCGTATCGATTCGTTCGACAATTATGTTCGCTTTTACACCGGGCGGTGTAAGACCGCAGACAGTGTCGGAAGTGGTTGTGTGAGCTGGTCAGCTGAACTATCCTTCACTCTGTGATCGTGTGCTTGTGTGTATTCGTCCGAACCTGGTGCTATATGCAAAGCGTTTTCTTTAGTAGAGTGTCAGTAGTTCTAGAAGTAGAGATGAACCTTCTCAGTGTCATTCTTTCTAACTTTCTCAACAGCCTTTTGGCGTTGGAGAGTATGTCCAACCAACCCTTGAGTACGATATATTGTATTGCGACTTGCGTTGCTGGAGCATGAAGGTACACCGTTTCTGTCCGTTCTCAAGTTACGTGTGCATGACGAGCAATGAGCGTGCTGCTGCCAGGCCAGGCCAGCTGCGCAAGCACCCTGTAGGCCGGCACTGCCGTGTCCAGCTAGAGACCACTGTGCACGCAACTCGACCTTCGTCTTAGTAAGGGGGCACGTGAGCAGGAACGCATATGCTGTAAAGAAGCTCAAAGCCATAAAGCTTTTTCCTGGCGAGTAGATACCAAACTGCCGTGAGGACAGGTGGAAGAGGTAGCGCACCTGCACATTGTACACATCCACCATCCCCACCGCTACCTGCTGTGCGGAGAAGACAAGCCTTTGTCTTCGCTTATTGTATGCACGCATGTTGTCTGAGCGCCACATGTTGGTATCCATCTCCAGCTCCCCAATGTTCGCAGACGTCTTGCTCATCACATGCCTTCGCTATGCGACATCTAAAGTGACGATTCGCTGCCCATTGAATCTGGACGACTGTTTCGCTTCCTTCCGAACCATTTTTGTTTGCGCGAGCTGCATCGGTGCTCATTGTGATTCATTGCTGTGCCATGTTGAGCGGTAAGCATATCGGCATAAACGCGAATATGATAACACCGTCCACGGTGGTGAACCAGGGCCGTGGAACACACCGTCCACTGTGGCGGACTAAGGTCGTGGAGTACACCGTCCACTGTGGCGGATCACGGTCGCGGAGCACACCGTCCAATGTGGCGGACCAGGAAGGATGAGCGCACCGTCCAATATGGCGGGCTAGGGCCGTGGAGTACACACTGTCCACTGTGGCGGACCAGGGTAGCGGAGCACGCCGTCCACTGTGGCGGACCAGAGCCGTTGAATACACACTGTCCACCGTGTTGGACCAGGGCCGTGGAATACACTGTCCACTGTGGCGAACCAGGGCCGCGGAGCACACCGTCCACTGCGGCGGATCAGGGCCACAGAGTATATCATCCGCGGCGGACCAGGGTCGCGGAGCATGCCGTCCACTGTGGCGGACCATGGCGGAGGAGCACACCATCCACTATGGCGGAACTGGGCGCGAATGATCAACTCTGGTCGAAGCGCTCTACAGCCCAAATAACTAACTAACTATGGTGGAACAGGACCGTGGAGTACACACCGTCTACTGTGTTGGACCAGGGTCGCGGAGCACATTTTCTACTGTGACTGACCGGGGCCGTTTAGCACGCCGTCTACTATGGCGGTCCAGGGCCGCTAAGCACTTGCCAAAAGGAAATCACACATATTAAAAATAGTGACGTCACAATAACGTCACAACTGAAACTCTTGTTTCAATTTCAATATTTTGGCTGCTGATTTTGTGTATTTTGTCCTGTGCGACAAATAAGGATGGACCAACACAGTTACATCGATGTATGTAGAGTGCTCCACATCAAATTAAAAAGGTCACCTCAGGTCAACTGATGAGGTCAGGTCTGTCCTTCACGAGGTCACGGTCTTTCCTCTGCGATGATGACACCATGTACCACGAAAAATGTTCCGGACTGTGGGCGAGAAGGTCCAGCGGTGGTACTGGTGTGATGTCCCCTACTTCTGTTGGATTGATGCGACTTAACTGTGCATTGGTACATGCGTATATGGAAGAAAACAAATTTGACCTCCCAAACATGGCCAAACTACCGATGTAAAGAAGATGACTTCATGCAGTTATTTTCAGAAAATCTAGCATTATTCCATTCGTATTTAGTGCACTTTATGTCCATAGAATTGCCAACAAATGAAATTTAATAGGACCACAATGACGTCATCTATCCACATGTGAGGAGTTTTCGGAAGTATAGGGAGCTTTTTGAGTTTCCATTCAGAATGTGCCCCCTACTAACTTGGGCTTGTGGTGTTCGCACGTGCAACTGCGCGGAAATGTTCCGCCTCCCTGTCCATCTGACGGACGCGGTCGTAACTGCAGGTTTGTGTAGCACACACTAGATTGGAACCCAACGTCACCAAGTCCCACGGTGGTCCTGCTACACCCCCGAATTACTAAAGCGACCCTTGCATGAAGCAACTACTTCCCCGATCATGTTTGTGTAGTTTCTTTGGCGAAGTGATTGCGTTACTTATTCTGGCGTCAGGCGGCGGTGATGTCGGAGACGCGAGTTCCTATCCAAATTCGGGAACAAAACCGGACGCATGTGTTGACGCACCTTGGTGTGGGCGTCTCTTCGGCCTTGTGTGGGCTCTTCGGCCTTGTGTGGGCCCAGAGTCGAATTATCATTAAAACACGTGATGTTCCACGGTAGGCGTTTCGCGGTCACCAACATCGCTGCAGATTTTGCCAAATTGACAAATCTTGCTCTCGAATTCATCGTATACTTACATAGGTAGCCCCTAACGTCTTTCGGGTCAGGTTGTTGACATCGGTTACCATGATGCTAACCTCGGACAGATTCGGCATATTTTTACATCCGTCAATATGTGTAGCGATTGCGTTGCGTTGTCTGTGGCACCGCACGTCACGTTTGTGCTCTTTAATTCTTGTCTGAAACCCCTCCCTGTTTCTCCTACATGCGACTTGGGACATCAAGAACACTGGATTTAATACACAACACTTTTCTGAACGGCGGTCGGTTCTGGACTTTGTCATCATGCTAATCAGGGATGTGAGTGCACCTCCAATGACCGAGGAATGCTCAAAGAAGGTTCTGATGGAATATTTTGTATTGTATAAACATATGGCCGAACAATACACTTATCGATTCGCGCACCAAACAGTAATTAGACCTTATCTGGTACTCTGCCCTAGTGCGGAGTAACTAGCGTTTATGTCCGAGCATAATATAAATAGGACTTTTTTCAAGCAGCTTTTATCCACTTACCCGACGTTTTCCGGGAACTGTAGTTGTTTTGCTTCCGCTTTCTGCGAACTTGAATCTTACTAGGCATGTCTGAAGTATAATAATGTCTGTCAAATGCATCGTGGCGAACAAAATTAATTCAGACTCATGCCACATCAGAATTCACATTCAAGCTTGAACATATGTGAACACGGCGTAACAGTTACAACAGTTACTTTGCGTAATAAAGATAAGTATTGTACATGAAAGCCCAGTCTGCCAGATGCTAATATTGCAACATGCAGCGAGCATCTCAGATTAAGAACGAATGTTGTGCTTCGTCTAAGTAAGGCTACAGATGCAAATATTACATACAAATACAAGAAGACCAATGGCCTGTTTCACCAGGAACAAACCAAAACAATACAAAAAACAAGCCGATGATTTAAAGCACAGCTTCTTTTTCTGTCTCGCGATCGTCTTTCTTCTCCGTAGTTATTTTTTTTCGCACTTGATTTCAATATTATATAGTATGTTAACTTTTATAGAAAGTATTATGTTTGTTTCACAATATCATGGAATATCTTTGCATGATATATTTTGAAAATTAGAAGTTAAGGTGCTATATAGCACATTTCGTTTACATTTATAATTATCTTTCAAAAACAGTTTTAACTGTGTCGTCGCGTATAAGAGCACTTCGAACTCATTGTGGTGTTCCATAGAAATATAGTTGGATTGTGGAAGTTGAGCTTTCATCGTTCCAGAGCGTTTAGCTTGTGTTGTTCATGGTAAGCGCTTTTGTTATATTTCATGGAAATATTAATGTCTTGGAGCGAAGTTTATCCTACATAGCTCTGTTTCTGGGCATCGGTACGTACTTCGCGGTGCATCATACCTATGGGGACATGCATTCACTTTTTGATGCGATAGTTCCCTGGTTTATGAAAGTAGGTAAATATCCAGTTGAGATAACTGTGGGCTGGTTGTCGTTTTACTAATTAGTAGCCATTTCCAATATAGTGAGATACTTCTCGAATACTAGTCGAGATGACACGAGGAGTAGGTTTGGTGTGACCTACTAGGATGCACACACTTTGGAAAGACATTGCTGGTTACCTCGGTACCTGGGTACTTAACTACCGAGGTATGTACAAACCTAAAGCTTCCTGGCCATAGCCATTCCATATTGGTCCGCAATGCTGCTGAGGCCTTCGTCTTGCATCTTCTCCTCGTCTATCCAACTCTTCAGCAAAAAGCAACGCCGCTATCTCTATTCTACCACTGATTAAACTAGCGAACTGCGAAAGTACTTTGGACACTAGTCGCACAAGCTGTTTACATGGCTATCAAAATGCTAAGTCAACTAGAGAAAAAAAGCAACCGGGACTGACATTTTTTCCTGTATTCTAATTTAAATTCGACGGAACACGAGCAAAAAAAACTACTTCACAAGTATATTGCTTTGGTGAAGCAGTATGTTCGACCATTGCGTGCAAACTGATGTTAGTCAGGATTTAACCAGTGGTCAATTTCTCTATTGTGTAAAATGTTTTGAAAAATACGTAAAAACCTCTGTGAATACATCAGAATGGGTGTCATTTGTTAAAGTCGTATTTCACGATTATGATTTGTTCACAAATTTACCAGCACAAATCACAAAGTAGGGAAGTACAAAATATGCTAAAAAGGTGATGTTATTGTACCATTTGTGTGTCACAAACAATTGTAATTGGTGAAGAAGATGATGTGACTACAATTTTGCTGCTATACACCCATTTAGGTGCGTAAACAACTTCGAAACATTTGTGGCATTATAAATAAAGCGAAGCATGGATGAGTTTAGCTTGTTTTTTTTTGCATGATGCACCACAAGGAAGGAGGCAGGGAACACCAGGGCACTTTATACCTATAATAAACATGGATGTTGAGAGTCGGCACTACTTCAAGTAGGTGCCTACTTCGTACATTTATCGTTGACTCTATGACATTAATGTTAATAGTTTGATGGTGAATCTGGCATGGGTGCATGGGCGGAGGTCCTTGTGTTTTGTGGGGGAGTTGGTCTTTATTTTATGGAAAATGTGTCGGTAGGGAGGAGATCGATGTTCCTTTATCAAGTACTGGAGAACAAAATGTATATCAAGAAATCAGATCAGATACAAATCAGAAAAGTACCATGTCCTATAACCCATCGAATGTTAGCTGCTCAAATCTGAAGTTTTTCGAAATCTGAGAAAAGTGAATCCCCCTCCAAACTGAGGAATTCAGCCTTCTGGATCCGCCAGTGCCGACAACAACCATATATAAATTGAGGTATGGGCTGTACGCCAACCACCTGAAAGCAACCACAAGAAGTGCTGGCATGGCATCCGTTCCATTTACAATTTGCTCTGGTCTCAATGGTGCAGTGCTCCTCATTGCACACAGGACAGAATGCAGCCTCTATTGTGGAAGGCAAACCACTGCCGCCGACTGCTTGAGTCGTTGAAATGTTCCCCGTCGGAATGTGAATCACACAGATACTGATACTGACAACACATGTTAATTCCTAGGCATCCCATCTGCTTTACATTGACTCATGCGCCCACAGCACACCACCCTCAACTGACCTTCGCTGTAACTGCCAGAAAGTGCACGAGCGAAAAAAAGAGCGTTGCTCGTGTCCCCTCATCCATCTACGACATGGGAGCGACTGGGGGTTGTGACGGTAACTATAGTCAGTTCACCGGTTGAATGGGACAGCACTATCAGAATTTCTCAAGGCCATTTGATGCAGACAGTGGCGGATCCAGGAGTCCAAGGGGTCCTGCCCCCCCCCCTCCCCAGGGGCCGTTGAACACGTTTTAACATAACTCGTGACAAAGCACACTAATTTGTCGTTCCGTGGGCATTCGGGCGACCTGAGCGGCCCCCATTGCCGATAATTGAAGGACCCCTGAGCCGACGTAAAGGGCCCACTGGCCGGCTTAAAGGGTCCCTTGAAGGGCTTGAACGGCCGACGAAAGAGGCTCCTGGCTGATGGAGATGGTCCATGGCCGATGAAGAGGGTCCCGAGTCGAAGAAAAGTTCACACGGGTAAACACAGAGGGTCCGGTCCTGGCCAACGTGAGTGGGCTTCTAGGCCGACAGGGGGGACCCCGGGTCGTTGGAAGGACCCCAGGGTTGATGGTAAGGGTTCGACCAGTAAAGAGGACCCTGGGCCAACAAAAATGGCTCTTGAGCCGAGTGCACACAATCAGAGGAAGTTCGCTGTGTCGTCCTCTGATCAGAAATACACTAGCGACACACAGGTACATGTTGACGGCAAATGACTGCCCTCTGTGCCCACGCTGTCCCACCCCACTCACAGTGTACCACGTGCTCGTTGGCTGCCCGACACTGGAATCTGCACGCCGCAGATATCTTGGGGCTTAAAGTACTGATATGACTTAGCGACAAATGCTGGCAGATGACTCATATCGTTGCGTCTGGTGACAATATTTACATTCTTGCACCAAGTAAACTTTGACATCATCTACCGCCCATCGCAAGCACTCAGATACCAACTATCTATCCTAACTAACTAACAACTAACTATCAACCTCTCACTCAACCATAATACAATGACAGGTAACGTTATGGGCGCAAAATGATCAATGCAGTCGACACGCTCTAAAACCGAAATTCACCACCACCACCTTGAGCCGACGGAGTTCACTACTGAGCGGACGTGGAGGGTCCCAAGCGGCCGGAGAGGACCCTGAGCCGATATGAAGGGCCCCTGGGCCCAAGTGCTCACATCGGATTTTCGTAAGAGAGCGCACACATTTGATGATAGGGGCACTAACGTCCAGGGGGAACTAAAATTATGGATGCCCCCTAGCCAAATCCTCGATCCATCACTGTATACATGGGAAACTGAGGAACCTGCCCCTCTCCCCAGGAACTTGTTCTTGAACTCGGACTTCATGCTTCCCAGCCGCTAGGTACCTATTTGGATGCTTTGGAATGTTGCAATGATGGACTTGTGGAGTGAAATCCTGTTTATTGATGGGTTGTTTGTGGCTTCTGCTGTCTTCTAGTTTCCCGAAGCTTCATGAATAAACAATATTTATTGGTTTGTTTTGTGAAGATAATTAATAACGAAAAAGTATTTCAGATAACATTTCAAATGTGCGAGCGAAAAGAAACATATAATTTGTCGGTATTAGGAATACGTCTTGTGTGACAAACAATCATCATCATCATCAAAACTGGGGACTAGCATTTGTTGGTAGATAATCACAGCTTCGCATCGGTATCACAATGTATTGTAAATACACATCTGAATTTCGTGAAACTGGATTTTTCTCCTTTGGGCCTTGGTGAGTGTTCGATGTCCAACAGCGTCAATGACATCACCAGCTTCGTGCACCATATGGTGCACGAAATCTCCCCCCATGTCGGCCTGGTGGCGCTGGAACAGCGTTACGGGGTCTGCCGGGCCACAAAACAGCAGCTGGCGAACTTGATGCGTCATCAGTGTGTGCACGGCTTCGACCAGCGTGGTGGCCCACTCCATGCCGTCCTGTAGAAGACCGCGGCGCCTACACGCCTCCTGGCTGGTCATGTACACTTCACCATCCACACTGCGCAGGTGGGCGAAACCGTTGGCACCCGGGACGTGGTAGAGTGGTATTCACAGGTGGAGCACCATGCCCACCGTGACCAGGATTTACCGTCACAACGCGACCGATGGTTGGAGCAGCCTGGAACCTAGTGCACCTCAGCCACCGTTTGCTGGCGTTGCCCCAGTGATAGTAACGTGGGAAGTCGACGTACGGAATGCCGAGGACTTCAGGGTCCTGTTCGGCCGACTCCCGGCTGTACGCCAGCCAAGCAGTCAGCTGCGTGTTAGCCGGCTCACGATGAACCACCTGCTGCTCCTTCGCTGGCCTGAAAACACCACTTGGTGTTTTTTTTTTCAGTTGCCCCTGAAGGCCATCACTGCCAGTACTCGGTAGCTCATCTAGTAGCCGAATATCCGCCAGCACGCTTCGCTTGAGCCGATGGACCGCAGGTCCTATTACGCAGCAATCTCATTGTCTTCCCGGATCAGCTGGTCGGAACGCACCATTTGACGATCCGACCCCTTGTAGATGTACATGAAGGTGTACTTTACACTCCCCACAGAACAGCAGATCTCCACGTTGATGTCGCAGTTGTAGCGGAGCGACGGGAGCGGACAGTGTGGTCTACCCACAACCCACTGGTTGGTCGCCAGCCGGCCCCGGTGCATTACCTGCTGGTCACCGTCCAGTGGGGAACGCCGCCGATACACCTGGTACGGCTTGTCATCTCGCCACTCTGTCTCACCTGCCAAAAGCTTGGGGAACGTCTTACTACACTGTCCGTCATGCGTACAGGTAGCTGTTGTGCGGGTATGGCCGCACTCGGTGTGCACCATGTAGTATAGGACGATGGCATGCAAGAGACCGCCTGGTCAGACTGCTGGATCTGACAGTTCAGCTGCCACCATGCTGTCCACGTGCTCGACGGCAACGTAAAACTCACCGCGCTTCTGAAACTCTATGGCGGACTGGAACGCCGTCGTCGCCTTAAAGGTGCCGTCCTAAGTAAGATCGTGCATCGGCGTCCGTAGTTTCAGCTGGAAGATCCGTGCGACGAGATCGAGTTTGTCCTCTGAGGTTTGGCGAGACAGCAGCGCCTGCGCAATTTCCGGCCAAGCTGGATTTAACGTCATGGTGACGAACAGCAACACGTCGCAAAGCAACCTTTTTATCTGTATTAAACATTAGCTCTCTTTATACTTACGACACTAGCTGCACGGCGAAGTAGACTTCATGTACCCTGAGTTGATTGCCATCCACGGCCGGAAAGCGGCGTTTCAGTATGCCGAATGCTTGTTCCACGCACGCGCGCGTGCGGGCATGCCCATAACTGGGAAAATGTGTAAAATATCAATTCGCTTTGTCAAAGAAAAATGGAACAAGTCAACGAGGGTCCTCTACCCTCCTATTCCTCCTATCATCCTACCCCATAAAACGAACGTTTATTTTTCATGTTCACAGTTAAATCATGCTATCAGGCAATTTTGTTTTCATTTGCTGAATGCGTTTGGAAGCTTGTGTCCCCTGGTAAGCAAGCCTCATGAGGGGTCCTGAAAAGAGGCCTCTCAAATCACAGTTAAATTTCATTATGCGGCTATCGAGGGGCTGTCACACAAGAACATTTATTTCATAAATGGTAACACGTAATGTTAACCATAACTGTACCTCTTCTCTGAGTCCGTTATCGAGTGGTCGTACGGCGTCATTAACCAGGGCAGAAGGGCGTAGGCTGAATCGCCAAGGACGACCCCCCCCGTGCCCTGGCCACAGGCCGTTCGGCGGATGTCCTGGAAAAGGGTTTTAATTTAATATGATACCTTTGCATTGATTATGTGGCAAGGTTATTCAAGCTACCCGCGACATCCCAAGAGGGTTTCGCCACACAGTATAGCCAGGACTACTATGGATAGCCAGGGGCAGATGAAGGAGTTGTCTTGGGGCACATGTCCGGAGGGGTGCCACCTTCCCAGGGGGGGGGGGGGGCACAAGCCCCGATGCTCCCTCACGGTATCCGGCCCTGTAGTTAGCTACCTGAGTACTCGGATCCTAACTAATCCTGGACTGCGCCATTGGCTCGGCAAAACATTTCGCTCACAGAGTGGGCAGGTCGGAGGTGCGCATGAATCATGCCAGCGGCCGGGCGCGTGCACCGGGAGGTGGAGTAGCTGGCGGTCCGGACCGCTGACGGCCATGACATTCAGTGATCTCTGGTGGTGCCCGTTCATGTAGACATCCTCTTCTGCCACCGGCACACGTATGTGTATGTGTGTGCCATCTACACAGCCTGAGGAAAAGACACGAAGGGATGCTCTCATTCTACGGTAATGGAAAAGGCCTTTTAAACCCAACCATGGTATCTCCAGGTAGCATAAACTTCAATGGTGATGTGGTTTTTTTCTCCTCTGTTTTTCAATACAGGTCTAGTCTCCCCCATCTTGGTGTCCCCCCCCTCTTATGGCTATTGCACTGTCCGATCCCGCCCCTCCCTTAGGAAACAAGTTTCTTGAGACCAGATGCCCCGGGGACACTCCGAGTGAGTGGCATCTCGATCAAAGTTGAACGTTGGCACTGGTGTCCGTGAAATTAGCCGTTCAAGTGTACCTTTACTCCAATATACCTTTGCCCTGGACTTGCCTCTGCCGCACATGCGCAAATACGCTGGAGGGGTTGGATCAAAATCGGCCATGATGTCGTTTACATGGGGCACCGCCATCTTCGTGACGCTGGTTGGGTGAGTGTGGTGGTTTGCGTACGCTTTTTTCGCTTTGTTTCTAAAAATTACCTCCTTACGACATCCGGAACGCCGGCAATGGCGTGAAATTGTCTTTGCAGCTGAAGACACTAGCTGTGTTTGCGGCCAGCGGATGGCACTGCGCAGTGTGTTCACAATGAGGAGGCACACTGCGTGCACCGTCCTGCACACAGTGGCCTTGTTGGGGCCGTGTGCGTCCCCACCCACCTGATAAAAGGCCCCAGTGGCCAGGATGGACAAGCGAGCCATCGTTATCGTGTGGAAAGAAATGTTGTGTTTTAACCGTTAGTGAATGGCAAACAGATTTTGAAAAGAAACTATTGAAAAGTCATTGATGACTGACCTCAAGAGGAGTATCTTCTCATGCACCTGTAGTGTACGGCTGCAGGCAGTAGTTGGCCTTAGTGATGTCCCCGACAGCTGCATTAGGCGCTCTGCCGTTTGGGGAAGAACCCTAAAACGCCTCCTGGGTATGTACGGAGTGATGTGAGAATGCACTTAAAAAAAAAATATATATTGGATACATATAGTTACCTACTCGTCACGTATTTGAAGATCCGCACTTGTTGGTTTGTACATTGTGTAATGCAAATTCAATATAATTGAATTTGGGATGATTGTAGCAAGTTTGTTAGCTGGATAGGCATCATACTGTGTATATGAAAGTTAATTATGTAGTAAAGATGCAAATATGGAAATTATTCCATCAGTCTTACTCTTCAGCACCAAAATGAAACTTGGTCCTATGCCGAACAAATTATCCTCCCGTTATGCCTATCTGGGGCTTCATCACCCCAAGCGGCCAACTCCAGCATGTCCAGGATAACAATACTAAGAACAACACTCGAACCATAACACTACATTAAGACTAAGATAACACTAAACTAACAATAAACAACACTAAAACTGGATCAACAACAACAAACAACTAGCAAAGCTCAATAACCATTGATGAAGCCAATGATGACTAGCAAAGTCCCCTCCCCCTCCTGGACCCGCTGGTACATGGCGACGGCCCTGGACCCAGGCTTACTGCCACCATGGCGCAGAGCCGGAGCACACCGCCGACTGTGGACTGCGCCGGATGACCAGCTATCCCCAGCGCCGGCCGGAGAGTGCGATGGTAAAATAAAATAAATGCCGAAATAACTAAGATGGGGCTGTGAAGAAAGAGGTATAATAGCACGTCAATATTAATGTTTGTGACTACGGTGTATATTTCAATTGTGATCACGGTTAGTCGAAGCGCGTAGTCAAAAGATGAGTTTTTTTTAGGAAAAACCGGTTTCAATCCCGTCTCGGGATCGTCATCAGTTCATTGTATTTCGGTAAGATCGCATTATTAGGAATTGTGTACAATTTCTAGAACACGTACCGATCAGTTATCTAAACATAAGGGCCTCTGAGAATATGTTCCATGGAATAGGCAGTTACCCAGGCAATGGTGCAATTTTTTCGAAGCATGGACGTCTGTTAACTATCGAATTCACCAATGTTGGCAGCGAACAGTATTGCTATGCATGTGCATGCGACGAAGAAGCCTTCAGACATTGTTGTGGAAAAAGTATACGTCTGACGAAACATAGTTATTAATTAACTGGCAGACATGTAAAAGTACATCGGGAACTCAACGAACGGCCAGAAACGTTCCCACAGCGACTAAATAACACAGTTTGGTACCAAACTGATAATCATGAGGATGAAGTTAAATATCAGACTATTGGAAGAACTCGTAATTCCTCATCTCCACTTGTGCACTACATGCGACCTAAAATAGATAAACACGTCAAGCATTCATTGCAACTAACATAGCATCAATCGTTGGAACACCACTGTTGAATGCAGACGCCGAGGTTGTGGTTCGGTCAACATAATCAGTTCAGTGATGGCACGAACGTTTACTCACAAGACGCTAACAAAGTGCCTTCGCAAACAGTTCAATGCTGCTTCAGACAGGGCAACTGTGCCACTACCAGATTTCGCATCAAGACAACGTAAACAGACACAACTGCATATGTCAGCATAATCAGAACTGTACATGTATTATATTGAATTGTGTCAAGGATGGGCCAGACATGCTTGGCTATCCGGCTGTTCAGCTGCACGTCAAATTAATATGTTAGTAGGAACGTTATAGTACGCAGTCGACCGAGTACAATGCTAAACAGGAGACGTAAAACTCAACGCGCTTTTGAAACTCTACGACGGCCAGGAACGCGGCCGCCACACCAAAGATGCCGTCCTTCGTGAGGTCGTGCATCAGTGCCCGTAGTTTGAGCTGGAACACCCGTGCGACCAAATCGGGTCTGTCGTCCGGTGTTTGACCAGGCAGCAGCACCTGCACGATTTCCGGCCAACCGGATTTCACGTCACAGTGACGAACAGTATGGGCTTGCCCAAGCAGCGCACAATGGCCATCGCGTCCATGTAGCGCTGCTGCATGTGCCGTGGTCCGCCAACGAACGACGGCGGGAGGATGATGCGGCGGCCCACTTCTGGTGCAGCGTCGCCGCCATCACGAGCAATGGCATCGCACACATGCTGATATAGATCTGCTCGGATCTGATTCTGATGCTGAGCTAGATAGACCAGGCGCAGCGTCTCCACCCTGGCGAATGCCATACAGCATAACTCTTGAAAGAGCCTACAGGCACGTAGCAGCGAGTCGTCGTGGTCGGACCGGGTCTGCAGCCGGTACGCGTAGTACTGAAGTCGAGGTGATGCCGCGCTGCTACTGTTGACCCAGCTGGTGCGGCTGACTCAGCTCTGGGTGCCATCCGTCTGTTCCCCACGGGAACAACAGCACCAAGTGCAGAGGCTCGTAAGCCCGACGCATCTCACCAATGGCCTGCAGGTTGTGGCCGTCCGGGTCACCTCTACGGCGTAGCCTGATGTCCTGGTGCAGGGGCTCCTCTCCCACGAGCACCGACACCTCCCGGAAACTTGTCGGCAGGTTGCAGCGGCGCTGGTGCTCCCCGACGGGGGGCGCCGCTGCGCTAATCACCAGCCGCATGGGCTCGATGTCGCGGGCCATGACCTCACTTGCCATGATGAAGTCCTGGACCCATGTATTGTCACGACGCAGCATGAGCTGTAGGTCACGGAGTAAGTTTAATAGCCGCATCTGAACGGCGGCGGGCGTTGCAGCCGGTAAACGTACGTGGCCCAGACGGATGGCCGCCTCTGCATCAGGGTCCTCACATTGCGGGTCATTCACATAGATCTGTGCAAAGGTAGGCACTTGCCCCTCGTGAGCTTGCAATGGCCCCAGTCGATGGTACAGCCGGCCCTGCATCACAACACATGGCCTGTACGCACCGCGAGGTGGCAGCACCTCCCGCACCGTGTGAGAGGTCAGCGCCAGGGCAGAGTTCAGATGACGGACGTACCGGCGGAATGTCCGTGACGCCACGTCATCACCCGTCCACAGCTGCTGTAGCATGGGCGGAAGAGCCGGCAGCGGGTCCAGACGAACTTTGCCGGCCGCACAGCACAGTCTGGCGCACTCGTCTTGCCACAGCATTGCTCCACATGCTGGGCACTGACGGCCCCAGGACACCGACATCGTGCGGACCGACGTGCTGGTCACCGGCAAGGACGGCAGCGAGACGACGCGCGGCCAGAGACGGCGGACGGGCGCGAGCATCGCCACGTTCATCAACCCGCCGCTGCCTCTCGCGTTCTCTCACCTCGTCGTCTTGTCGCCGCTGGTGAAGACGCTCCAGTTCAGCTGCCCTGATTTCTGGATTATCCCGCCGCTAGCTGAGACGATCCAGTTCGGCTCCTCTGACTTCTGGACTCCCAGTTCCGATCCTCTGACTTCTGGAATCTTTCGCCGCTGGCTGAGGCGCTCCAGTTCGGCTCCTCTGACTTCTGGATTCTCTCGCCGCTTGCGGAGACGCTCCAGGTCCGCCGTCCGAAGAGCTTCGGCGAGATGCTCTCGCTGCCGCTCGGCGGCCAACCGACGGTCTCGGGCGGTCGGAAAGTGCCTCCGCATACTTACGTTAAACTACTTGTTTGTTAGAATTAGACAATAACACAAAGCTATTAAACTACTTAATGGTACAAACTAAAACTAAAGCGAAACAAAACAAAAGTACTAAATACACACTAAGAGAGCAAAAGATCACCTAAGTGACAATTACACACAACTCGGCCTCGGCGGAGGGCCGTCGCCAGCCGAAACCAGTCGGCGACGGTGTCCCCCTCCCCCATCAAACCGCCGACGACACCGCCACGCAGGAACACAAATTGTATCAGCTGCCGCAGCACAACGTCTGAATGTGGTTCAGGCAGGTGGGACCTGGCCAGGTGACTGTCGCCCAGGCACAATATCTCATGGACCAGGCCGGGCTCAACCTGGTCTGGAACTAGGGCAGCGGCCTGACGCGGCGGACGGCGGAACGGCTGCTCCAACCACTGCGCCTGGCGCGCGCTATTGTATTGGTATGGCCGGAAAACGCGCTTCTCCTGATATTAATGAACATTGATGTCACTTCGCATATTTTTTTTTTCAACAGCAGAACTGCAAGCGTGAGTCATTTGGGCGAGAACACAGTACGAAGGGACGCAAACAGTACAGTCTCATAGGAGGGGAAGGTATTGCTGAAGAACGGAAAATCGATCGCACCGATACTACAAACCACAGTCAGTCCCATAAATGCTGTGGACATGTGCTGGCTAAGGAAAATAAGCCCATTGCCATTGAATGATGGTAAGTTGTACAGGTGAGTGTACCTTCTACCACCCTACCAACACATGGCTGCGCTTGGTTGTCAAACCCATGACTTTGATTCATTGAGTATGTGCAACTTCCTAGCTATGTGCCGAAATACGCACTGCAAGGCCTATCTAAGCCTTGCAATCCGCAGCGGCAACTCTAGCTCTGTGTCAATCACATAGAGCTGAACAAACTACTTTCGGTGATGCACGTTTTATGCTTCAAAGGAAATTGTTTAGAGCCTGGCATGACACAATTGTGTTCTGGTGCGTTGAGCCTTGTAGCTACTTAGGTTTAAAGTGCATTGAGGCGTTTCCTCGAACTAATAAGATTCCACCAAGGGGTACAATCGAATATCAGGATACACCAAATGCACTTTTGATTTGGCATCCTATGTATATATGGTACATATGGCAAATATACAAATATCTATATATGTATATATACATATATATATATATATATATATATATATATATATATATATATATATATATATATATATATATATATGTGTGTATATATATATATATATATATATATATACATATATATATATATATACATATATATATATATATATATATATATATATATATATATATATATATATATATATATATATATATATTGCGTGTAAAGAAAACATACGACATTCAATGTACCAGGAGGTGCTGAGTTGATATCAGAAGTAACGATCAAGGTTATATTTTATTACTCAACGTTTCAGCCAGGGGCCATGGTCGAGAGCAAGGCGCTATATACCAGGTGGCGTCATCCCTACTGCGCAGCTTTCTGCGCAGGTCCTTAAATGATGTCATCTGGGGTACACACTTAACATGGGCCCAGCCGCTAACACGTTGCCGAAAATGTGCAACGCATGTACACTATGGGAAAGACAACGGTTTAAGAGGTATAGGTCCAAAATGTAGAGCATCAAAGTTCTGGAAAGAACCTCCAGTACCTTTTGCATTTATATGCATATTGTACCCGAAAAAGCCTTCAACGGGACGTAAAACATGTCAAATATGGCAGATAATTATTATCTTACCGCGGAGAGATGCAGTAGACATATCTGAAGCGTAGGCGCTGCTACGATGGGACCAGGTGGGGGGGTCCCCCAATCTGCAGCAAATTTAGCATTGCGATTATGGTGTTGCATGGGAAAAGTAATCGACCGGGGCAAAAGTAACTGACCGGATCACTTTTTAACCCCAGTCCATGGCAGGTGGCAACGCCGCTGATTTAGGGGGCAAGGAAGGGGACAATTGTTTTTTTGTTTTTTTTTCAGAGCGACAGGACCATAGGGAGCGCGTGAAAGCCAGATATGTATATTTATTCGGGAATCTGTGAGCCTTCGTGCCAGCTGAGCAGCAGGGGTGGAACTTGCAGAAAATTATTGGGAGGACGCAATGCATGGAGGTAACAGGAAGCCGTTCCCTCGAGAGGCCCCATTAGTGCCACATGTTAAAATCCGAAATAATTTTTTTTTTTTTTTTTGGGGGGAGGAGGTGGGCTCACGTCAGTCTTAAAGAGGGCTAACTCTTCCCAAAAGTATGTGGAATTCCACGCTAGTTACCAGATACATTCGGCGGCCGGACTGGAAACATAGGGCACCAAAAGCGGTCAGGCATGTATTGGTGGCATTCCCTAGCAATGCGTTCAGGATTAGATCTGGATCATCCCAAAGCACTCATACACGTCCACGTAGTCGACCTAATCGGCTTCTGTGCTGGTTCCGGTTCAGAGCACGAATGGAGGATCGCAATAAAAGTTCGCGGAGCAAAGGGCACTTTGTATGTCGTTCTTCCCAATAAATGCTGATAGGCCACATAGTAAGTATCAGCAACAATGGAGTGGCATACGCCACACCTGCCCGAGAGCAATACCAGAGCCGAGAATAGTGCCAAGTGCCGCCAGGACGGGCCGGCATAGGAAGCGCCGCTAGTATGCCCCTGGTTACAGCGGCAGCAGCAAAACACGCCAACAGGACAGCGGGTCCTGGCGATACGAGAGCAGTGTCATTTGCCGCCAGGACAGGCCGGCACCGGGAGCGCCGTGAATGGTCACAGTCGCAATAGCAAAACACGCTAACACAACAGCAGGATCGGGCGACACGACACGATACACAGCAGAGGCGGTGACAAATGACCGGCAGTGTGAAAGTGGACATCCTATCGCTGGCTGGTGACATGCTGGCGCACCTGCCTAGATGCCCACCTCTCTGCGCTCTGCGAGCATAATTCTAGAGTAACCAGCCGATGCGCACATGCAGTCAAACTCGAGTCAGCCTCCGTGCCACACGGACATCTAGCCTCGGCTGCCGGCTGCTGATGACGCCTACCAGGCGCCTCACGATGCTGGCCCCGCCGGTGCAGGTTGAGCCCATGATGGAGCAGGGATCAGAATCCAACTGGTCTACCACCACCATCTACCAGATCTGTGGCATGTAGAGCCAGCCGCAACCGATGGTGGTGAGCCAAGAGCTGGACACAGTTGTCAGGAGCGCCTCCGGTGCTTCAGACGTCGGACAGCCAAGCGCTGTATTGATACGCCTCATTTTGTAGGCGACGAAGCCGGCAACGAAGGCAAGGCCGTCACGCTCCACTCCCAGTTTGCTGATGATGGTCGCGCTATATTCATAATGTGAATTGAAGTGGCATCAAACTCGTTGAACTGGTTCTTCATTTAACTATAACATGCTCCAAAAATACAGCAAGCACAACAGACATGCATGATTCAACACTTCATACCATACAGATCTGGTAGGCAGGTAAATTCATGGAATGGCACCAGGCTTCGGGAGAGGCAGGTGTTGCCATTGCAGTATCAGCTTCAGCTGCATCAGATAGCCAGGATCATAATCATCAGAGGTAAAGTGGTTGGAACAAATTAATGAGTTGGTTGGATGAGCTCTGTCAGCTCTTTTCACTTTGTCAACCAAGTCTTTCGAAGTCCAAGCCAAAGCTTAAAAATGTTTTCACAATACTTTTAAGGACATATTGTCCTTAACACGCGCCCTGGAGGGCCTCTGAAAATTACGCGCACTGGAGGGGGGCGGCGGCGGATTCCGCCCCCCTAAGATCTCGGCTCCTATTAAAGCTGGGGTAACGAAATTAGCACTGGGTACGGTAGTGAACTCTATTGGGTTAAAATTTCATGACTTTAGGTCAATATCTACAAGGTCAAATGAGGTCACATATGTAAACATTTTCTCATTTTTGCGTGGCTTGGCTTGTCATTGTCATGGATCGCTGTGACTGTGTTTAAGTGCTCCAAAATGGGCATCAATGATGTTTTGGACATTACTAATGATGCAATACAGATGCTAGACCCGGCATTTGACCTCAGGTCACCTATATAGCAGCACTTTATCAGGTCAGTTACCTGTTCCAGTTACCGGAACCGGGCCGGCCGCCCGACTGCTCCGTCGGGCAGCTCGGCGCAATGGGTTTCGCGAAGAAAGGAGTGAAGTACATGAATAAAGTATGGAAACGCTTAGGTACACAATGACAAACAGTAGTTTTCAAGATGTGTAGGGAGTAACATGCAAAGCGACATCAATCGCATGACAGTCATTTGCATTTATGACAACATTCCAGTTGACCAAGTTTGGTTCCATTAACCTGTCATGAACTTGACCTGACTTGACCTCGATGAGCTAACATAACCTTGAAACTATATAGCATAACAATATACATCAAACAAGTCGCTAGTGTTGCCAAGAACACTTCCATTTTGCCAATATACGGGAAGCGCATCAGCGCCGATTTTTGTGGTCTGGCGCTACGAAATGTTTTGACTTTAATGGCTCTAACTCGAAAAAATTTTCGGCAGATTTCCGTTATCTTGCTTTAAACGACGCGCCGGCCATTTCTAAGCAAGTACACAAAATGGCGTATATCTACCGGTAAAATCTGGAGTTATGTACGAAAAACCGGAGGGGTGGGCGGATTTCGCTCCCCCCCTCCAGTGCGCGTGTTAAAATACCATATTGGACCTGGAGTACAAGCTAACCAATTTTGCCCATACACTATTCCTGGCAGGGCTGGGTGTGAGATAGTGAAGGTGGAGAGGAAAGTATGTTGTCCATCTAATTTGAGGAGGATAATTTGTATGTGCCTCACACCAGAGCCCCCTTTCATATTTCCAGTGAGCACCTAAGGGAAGATGACTAACATTTTCAAATTGGGCATTGAATCACTTAGTAGGAAAACCCACGCATATATTTCTGTGGGGATTTCTGGATTGTAAATATATAGTGCCAGCCTGTTTCTTCAACCCAGCCTCTTGGCATCTGTTCCATCACCACCTTCTGGCAGGTGTAACATTCATCTGTTAATAACATCCTTGCCCTCACTTTTTCCATCATACTGAGAAATTGTTTCGAACATCCCAATGGGTTTGGACATATTTACATGCTACCCACCACTGGATGACAAATAAACCATAGGACAATGACACTGAATTTAAGGTCACCTTCTCCATCTCAATCATGATATGTAGGATAAGCGTTATTATTGCAGTTAATTGGGAGCAACAAAAGAAGTTTTACACACATTTATCTCCATGAAGCATACAAGGGGGTTATGTTTAGTTAAGTTAGGCTAGGTTAGGATTTTGCTGTAAGTTATACAAATGTCCTTTTTTTTTGGGGGGGGGGGGGTCTTTTTAATTGAGTTTCATTTTCTTCAAAAACAGTTCAAGGTAGGCTTTGTAAGGTTAGGTTTTATCTTAATGTGAACATTTGTTGAGAAAAAAATGCTTGCAATTTTCCATTTTGCAAGGATAATTTGCTTTCTTGCATAGATGGTTAGGCTAGGTTAGGTTACGCTATACTACGCCATTTTTTTTTCTTGATTTTGAACATTACTTGTTATGATATATTATCCAACTTTAAGCCCATTTTTTGGTAATATTCTGCCTCCAAGCTGAAAATCATGTATTTGCAGAGGAAATAAGTGGTCCCATGATGTTCAGCATATCATTGGACCATAAGTATTGCATTAAAAAAGAAATTCCATGAAAACAGAAATTACCTTAAACTGCAAATTTACCAGATAAGCGGCATCAACATATTAGATACCTAATACGGAACACATTTCAATACCTACAATAACTACTCATTAACTAAAACAAAAGATTACAGTTATCAGTGCAACTCCACACAAGATACATCACAACACAACGCAATACAGTAAAACTACAACTGAAACTCAGAGACAACGGACACGACGTGTGACATCAACAAAGGCATACAAGCTATGAGAGATCAATGTAAACAACTGCGCCATTTATGAATCAACTGCGTCATCTAAGAATTTGAGAAAAAGCGTGCCCCTAAAACGCTGCATTTCGTGATGGTGGTCGTCTAATTTGCAGCCTATCTGAAACTGATAAAATAACAGCTAAATAATATTATAAAAGCGCAGACGCGATATTATAAGATTTAGAAAGTGAGTTGAATTGAAAATATTTTCATTTTCACATACCACAAGCCATTAAAACCGCCCAAAAGGTGTACCCCAGATGACGTCATTTGTGCCATTCGAGGCGACACGCAGGAAGGCATGGGGATGACAACGGCCTGGTCGAGAGTGATAAAAAAAGCTCAAGCTTAAAAAATTGATAAATTCACGCGGGAAAAAACGTGCAAAAACACACGTGGAATGCGGAAAAGCCTTTAAAAAATTGAGAAATTCACGCGTGAAAAAAACGTGCAAAAAGACACGTGGAATGCAGAAAAGCCTCCTCAGTGGTGCAGACACTCACAGAAACTCCAAACCAGAAACAAACTATGTCAAGAAGGAATCCTCTGAGGAAGCCCGAGCCGATGGCCCATATACATATCGATACATACACTCACGCACATATATAGACATGTATCCAATATAACGCGTAATACATACTATATATAATTTATGTTTATGTAATTTTATGTGATATACCAAGACGTCGTTTGCGTGTTTAGTTGCGGCCGTAGATTACGTATATGTAGAGATTCGAGGACCTTCAGATCAGCGTTGTCCCTGGCTGTTGCTAGAATTTCTACTTTGAAGTTTGTGTTAGTGTCGCTGTGTTCCATGTTAGAATGTTTGTCGATCATGTGTTCGCCTAAAGGTGTGTATGCTCTCCGAAGTCTGGCATCTTCCAAGTGCTCATTGTACCTATCCCTGATGCTACGTTTGGTTTCACCGACATAAAATGTTCCAAGACAACGATTGCACGTTATTTTGTAAACTACGTTTTTCCGTGTGCACCTACCTTTGAGCCCGTTGATACAGGTGTGGCACGTTCTCCTACCAGCAGGGCATGGCGGCATTTCCAGGGCTGAACGGACCAGGTAAGATTTCAGCGTAGGTCCGCTAGTCCAGGCTACCCTAACATGGTTTAGATGAGACGAACGGATGGCTGCGCTTACCTGTCGACATAGTTGGTCATCGACAAAAGGAAGTCTCATGTAAACATAGTTGGGATTTCTACCCGTACGATGCTGACGTTGCCTACCTATCCTACTACTGTTGTGAGAATGAACAGCACGAGCGGCGGAGTGCACCCGATGTGCTGGGTATCCGTTTTCCAGGAAAAGAGTCGTCATCTTCGCAAGGCTCCACTCGCATGAAATAGTATCGGAGGAGACTCGTGCTGCTCTCCTCATTTGGGATGTTAGAACGGCCTTTTTAGTGGTCATCGGGTGGGCCGAATCATAGTGCAAGATGATGGGGGCTGCCATTGGTTTAAAGTACAGCTCGGTGGTGTAGCTTCCATCAGTCTGAACTACAAACAACGTATCAAGGAAAGGAATCGAACTGATATGACCAGTGTGTTCTAAGGTAAACTTGATACTGGAATGTTGTTGGTTAATTTCTGCAAAGAAGTCGAGTAGAGAGGCCAAGCCATGTGTCCAAACACCAAAAATATCGTCTATATACCTCATGTAGAGAGCTGGTTTCAAATCATACGAAGCTAAGAAGATCGACTCAAGGCGGTGCATAAAAGCAATCGCTAAAGGAGGTGCACATCGGTTACCCATAGCCACTCCTTTTGTCTGCTTGTACATGGAGTTACCGAAAGGTATGAGGTTATTGCTGAAAATATGTGTTAGTAATTTCACACAGTCCTGTACACCAATCCCGAAAAGACAAATATCATCCAGATTGTCCTCGATTAGACGAATCACAGCATCTATTCCCTCCTTTATCGGAATGCTGCCATATACATTTTTCACGTCCATGGTGAAAACAATACTGCCTTCCGGAAGTTTGGTAGGGAACGTTTCTTTCACCCTCTGCATGTACGACTCCGAGTTTGTCAGATGGGCGGGAACCAACGCTAGTATCTGGACGAGAATCTTACTCAAGAACCAAGATAACTTGTCTAGGGGGTCACCACTCGCCGACACTATAGGGCGCAGTGGAACCTCTAGTTTGTGGTTTTGGGGGAACCGTATAATTCCGCTGTGCGGCTGGAATGAGGAAGGAGAGATAACACTGTGTCTTTATGTAACTTCCTTGATGATAGTACATGTTTCGATTTCGAGACGTTTGGTAGGGTTTGGTTGGGAAGGAATGCTCTGATAATCGTCCGTTATTTTCCTGGCCTTTTCAATGTAATCCGTTTTGTCTAGGACGACTAATCCTTTGCATTTATCTGACGGCTTTACTATTACATTATCGTTGTTTTTCATTTCCCGAAATACTTCCCTCTGTTTCGCATAATTGTCCGACATTTTGTGCGATGCTTTGTTGTGATATTTATATGCTTTTAGCACTTTTGTCTTTAAATCTTTCAACTCAGATTCTGTTTGAGTTGTGGCTTTCGGTGGTTGGTGTGCAGGAGTGTTGGGGAACATGGGACGAAGCTTTAAATAACCTGTGCTAGAGGTGCTTTGTGATAAGCCTGCCTGCGGTACCTAAGGTACAGTTTGCTGTTTTGTCTCCCTCACATGTCTTCACCGCAACCCATAGATCGCCCTTTCTACGCCTGATTCTGCCTTTTCCAAGCAGCTACGATCCACTTTCTGAGCTAACGCAAAAATGGGGCCTTTGTCAAGCAATCCCAAGATATCTGAGTCTAGAGGTAACTTACTTAGATTAGACGTGCGATTTGTGCGATATTGTTCAGTGCCATCGCCATTGGTGACCGTACCGTGGGTGCCAGAACTAATGCAACTACCCGAGCTCTCTCCACTAGTAGCCGCGTGGTTGAGTAAATTATTTTTATCCGGGAGTGGCGTAGGTGGTTGGTACGATGCATGTGTGCCTAGGCGAAGTTCGTCCTCCTGTGGTGCTCTGCGGTCAGCTGCTGTCCTCACGCTGCAGTTTCTGACTCCAGAAACAACGCTGAAGATCGTCAAACACAGAAGCCACCCACGCATAGCCAAAGCCCACCCAAAGTTCCAAACAGTCACAGCGCTGGGCACGAACGCACTAAACAACGAAGCGCACCAGACCCTGTCCGCACAGCAGCGAAAATCGACAACACCACGTGGTGACGCACCAGGATCCTTACAAAGAGCTGTTTCCACTGGGCCGCAGTATTTGTCCTCCTCTGAATCCTCAGGCAAGAGATGACTGGTTTCTTGGGGTAGTGAAGTGGAGTCCCTAGGGCTCTGATTGGGCCGAGCCGTCAAACTGGAGACTTTTTCTTCCGTTGCTGCAACACTTGAACAAACAGAATACTCAATCCTCTGGGCATTTCCAGGCAAGTGACTTGGACACGGTACCTGCAGGAGGGTACTTCCCGGGAGACAAGTGCTTCACAGAGTCCCGTGCCCTGGTGCAAGACCACGGCCTGAGCCGCTGCTGTCTACTAGACTTTGCTTCTGAAGCGATTCAAATTTCTTGACTAACTTTTGTCTGCAAGCGCTTCTTTCATGACTAAGGAGAGAGTGGCACTGCTCTAACAACCAGCACCAATCTGGACAGCTGCAGGACAAACACCGCCAAAAACGGCGCAGACTTCTTCTCATATAAGCCCGATGTCTGTAAGCATCATAAATCTCTTCTCGTAGCATGATTAGCACGTAGCATAGCATGATACCGTCTGTTGAGCTCAGACGCCTGATGTCCCAACTGGTCCAGCCTGTCTTGCTCCTCGGCGACTTCAATGCTCACCACGTCGCATGGGGATGCGGATCCATAAATTCTCGCGGCCGAGCTGTGGAGAGTTTTATTCTGGACGAAGCCCTCTGCCTTTTAAACACTGGTGCAGCCACCCACTTAACGCTTCCATCTGGTTCTACCTCCGCGATCGACCTCAGTCTTGCAAGCCCTTCTCTGGCGCACTATATGACCTGGTCGGCTTCTGATGACGCACTTGGTAGCGACCATTTTCCAATTTTTATACACTACAATGACAGCGCGATGCTTGGCTGCAGGCCTCAACGGTGGAATCTGAGAAAAGCGGACTGGGGGGAATTTGAGCACAATATGGAGTCCTGCCTATCAAACAACGCTGATGCAGGTGCACCTTCGGTGGAACAATTTACTTCTATGCTACTGTACTCGGCCAACTCTTCCATTCCACGAACTTCTGGTGCCCCACGTCGCACTCCAGTTCCGTGGTGGTCAAGAGAATGCTGTGACGCCATACGAGCACGTAAGCGAGCTTTTAAGAAATTCAACAACAATAGCAACCAGGGCCCAGTTTCATCAATGTTACGATTTCACGATTTCACGATTCAGCAGCTTTTTTGTACGTGAATCGTGATTTCCAGTTTCATCAAAATAAATTCTACGATTAAAAAAAAAACACGCTTTCAAAAACACGCACACAATTCTACGATTTCACGACTCAAAAACTACGAATCAACGCATGGCCAGTTTCATCAACACATAGTGGTGGGAGAATTTCAACGAAATGACGGCATGCAAATGATGCTCAACACCACAAGCGTAACATCGTGATTTCGTTGCAATTCTGGCAACAGACATGTGAAGAGATAGGCTGCATAGGTGACAATAGATTAATCAGTGGTTATTGAGGTTTGCTAGTTGTTGTTTGTTGTTGTTCATCCAGTTTTAGTGTTTATTGTTGGGTTAGTGTTAGCTTAGTCTTAGTGTAGTGTTATTGTTCAAGTATTCAAGTATTGTTAGTGTTGTTGTCATGGACATGTTGGAGTTGGGGATTTGGGGTGAAGGAGTGGCCCCAGATAGGCAAAACAGAAGGAGGGTCTTTCGGCGCAGGACCAATTTTCATTTTGGTGCTGCAGAGTTCAGGTAAGACTGATTATTTGCAGCTTTACTACATAATTAAGTCTTCACATACCTACACAATATGCTTTCTATCCAACTAACAAATGTGTTACAAACTTGCCAAATTCAATTACAACTGAAGAAGAATTTACCTTGCATGTGTTTAACTTTGTGCATCTCAATTTGAATAAAGTTCACACTAAACAATGTACAAACAAGTGTGGATCTTTAAACATGTCATCAGTAGGTGCCTAACTACCTATATGTATGCAATGCTTAATTTAAAAAAAGGTGTATTCTCACATCACTCATACATACCCAGGATGCGCTTTAGGGTTCTGCCCCAAACGGCTGAGCGCATCATCGAGCTGTTGGGGCCGGAACTGAGGCCAACTACTGCCCGCAGCCATGCACTACAGGTGCACGAGAAGGTTCTTCTCTTCTTGAGGTCAGTCACAATTGATTTTTCAAGTTTTTTTTTATTCAAAATCCACTTGCCATTCACCAACTGTTAAGAAAAAAAAATTATTTCCACAATAATGATGGCTCGCTTGTCTATTCCAGGTTCCTGGCCACTGGGGCATTCTATCAGGTGGTCGGAGACGCCCACGGCCCCAGCAAGGCCACCGTGTGCAGGGCGGTGCACACGGTGTGCATGCTACTCGTAAACACGTTGCGCGGTGCTATCCGCTGGCCGCAAACGCAGCTGGAATGTCTACATCTACAACGACAATTCCACGCCATTGCCGGCGTTCCAGATGTTGTAGGTAGGCAATTTTTAGAAGCAAAGCGCAAAAAGCGTGCGCGGGAACCCACACTCACCAACCAGCGCCAAAAAGATGGCGGCGCCACATGTAAACAACATGTGGCCGATTTTGATCCCGCCCCTTCTGCGTATTTGCGCATGCGCTGCAGAGGCAAGCTCAGGTTATAGGTATATTGGAGTAAAAGTACACTTAAATGGTTAACTTCACGGACACCAGTGCCACCGTCTAACGTTGATCGAGGTGCCATTCACTCGAAGCGTCCCGTGGCGTATTGTCTCAAGTAATGTCTTCCTAATGGAGGGGCGGGATCGGACAGTGCAGGCCATAAAGAAGGGGGTGGCGGTGGCGGTGGCGGAGGGACAACATGGTGGTGGTGGTGGGGGTGGGGGAGCTCTCGACATGTGTTGACAAACAGAGCAGGAAAGGCCACCGCAGCATTGCAGTTCATGCCCCCGGAAACACCATGGTTCGTGTTGTGGTCAAAGGGACTCTTTCATCACCGTAGAATCAGATCATCCATTCATATGTTTTCCTCAGGCTGTGTGGATGGCACCCACATCCGAATACGTGTGCCGGTGGCTGAGGAGGACGTGTTCATAAACCGACACCACCAGACCTCCCTGAACGTCATGGCCGTCAGCGGGCCGGGCCGTGAGCTGCTGTACCTCTCGGTGCACGCGCCCGGCCGCTGGCACGACTCACGTGTAATGCGCACGTCTGACCTGCCCAATCTGTGAGCGAAGTATTTTGTCAAGTCAGTGACGTAGCCGAGGACGGGTCAGAGTCCCCGTTCACACCTGGGAATATTTACCATTTAAGGTGGGTAGCGCCAGTGCTACCTAGCCCTTTTGTTGTACACTCAGCCCTTTTGCTTTTGGTCCACTAAACAGCACTTCCTTTTCCCTTGTAAATGCATTTTTGATTGTTATTGTCTTATCATGTAGTTGTCGTGCACCGGGCATGCCATTGCACCCGCCTGGTTTTCAGTGCTGCTGCCATGACCTCTGTTGTGCGCTCTTAAACCTGTTGTCCCGACTATTAACCCGGGATTTTTGATTGTTATTGTCTCGGAGGGGGGGTGATATGCGGCCCCCCCCCACCCCCGTCCCACCGTAAGGTATTCCCTAAGCACGGCCCGCGGTAGCGCCCCCTAGTATCAATCCCCCTCGAGACGGGGTGTGAGGATGTGACCGGGAAAGGTTAATGTATATCTTCGAATTACTTTTTCCAGGATGTCAGCCGAACGGCCGGTTGGCATGGCAGGGGGGCTTATCCTGGGAGATTCGGCCTACCCCCTCCTGCCATGGCTGATGACGCCATTCGACCGCCCAATAACGGACGTGGAAAAGAGGTACGGCCAAGGCCAACATTATATGTGCCACTAATTATTAAAAGAATGCTCTAGCATAATGGAAGGAATGGCGGATGGATGGCACGGCGGAGTGGATCAGCCTGAGCTCTTGTGGAGGAATGGTCTGAGGTTAAAGCAATTTAACTCAGCTTAATTAAAGAAGAAACAAAAAATTTCCAAGGCCCCGAACCGTGGTTATTCATCGTTCTGCTTCATTGCACACCACGAATGAACATTTTCCCAGGTACAATGATGCCCATGCAAGGACGCGAACACGAGTGGAGCAGTTGTTCGGCATACTGAAGCGCCGTTTTCCGGTCGTGGACGGGAAGCAGCTGCGCGTCCACGACATCCGTTTCGCCGTCCAAATAGTGTCGTAAGTCTACGTAGAGTTCATATCGAATACTTACAATAAGGTAGCTTAGAGGTACCAGGAATTTAGCGTTGTATACTTTTGGGAGATCACCCCCACCCCACCCCCGGCTAGCTTTCCCCACCAACTATTTTGCCTTTTAGCATGGTCCATATGTGGTATGCCCTCAAATCCATGTTTTGGGCCCGCCCAGTGCCCTCACGTGTTGTACGACATAAAATTGTGGTAGGACATAAGTTGTTGGTGCTCCACAGAGCATGCGGCATCATGCACAACATATGCATCGCCGGCGGGGACAATGCCGACTGGCTGGCCCTGCCTGAGCAGCCGGCGGCTAACGGCGGAGTGCCGGCCGCCGCGGAGGACGTTGCGCCTGCCGGAGAAGAAGCTCCGGCAACACTGCGGGCGCGCGGCCTCGCGCGGCGGGCGGCAATTGCGAGGGCCGTGGCAAATTAGAGGGTTGAAGTGAACAATATTCCAACTCCGTTCCAATAAACAATATTCAAAGTCATATCTTAGTTTCAAATACGAAAGAGCCAGTCAACGAATATATTTACCGACACAAACACAAAGCGAACACAACAAGAAACAAAGAAAAAACCCTGACAGCGGTGTAGGACAAGGGGAGTGGAGGCGTAGGAGGAGGAGGAGGAGTGGTGGAAAAGGAAGAGGAAGAGGAATGGGAAAACGAGCGCCTTGCAATTTACAGATTTTCGAGTTTCCTAGTTTTTGCTTGAAGATGCCGAATCTTCTCCTCCATGAGCATATTCCTCAGAATTTTGAATTTCGTCTCTCTCTGGCTTTCCGTAAGTTGTAACTCTGGGAGGTTCATGAGGCGCTCGTTTTCCTCCACTCTCACGGCACTGCCCCCCTGCGCATCCTGCCGGCCGGTCTCCTGCCCCCACATGTCTGTAATGTCTGAGTCTAAAAAGTGAAAAATATCTGTGTCTGTGGCGGTGGTGTTGGTGTTGTCGGTAGTGTTGGCTTTGGTGGTGGTGGTGGCGCTGGTGTTGGTGTTGGCGGCGGTGTTGGTGTTGGCAGCGGTGTTGGTGTTGGCGGCGGTGTTGGTGGCGGTGTTGGCGTTGGTGGTGGTGGTGGCGCTGGTGTTGGTGTTGGCGGCGGTGTTGGTGTTGGCAGCGGTGTTGGTGTTGGCGGCGGTGTTGGCGTTGGTGGTGGTGGTGGCGCTGGTGTTGGAGGTGGTGGTGGTGGTGGCGGCGACAGGAGCATCGGCGGCGAAGGTGGTGAGGGGTGGTGCCGTGAGACTACTGGTGGATGGGAATGGGAATGTGGATGGGAAGGTTATGGGATTGGCGGCTAAGGCGCCTTCACCAGTCGTCGAGGCCCATGCGCCCGGCACGGGACCAGAAGACCCGACGCGACCTGAAAATGGGGCAATGATGAAACTGAGATGAAAGCTACGAGCTTCAGCACAAAGACATCGGCTGAACTTTAGGCATGCGCACTGCAGGCCCTCTGAAAATAGATTTTCGTTTTTTTTATTCTGAGCGACGCGCCGGACATTTATATGCAGGCACACAAAACATATCGTATATCGACCCGTAAAATCGGAGGAGTGGGCGGATTTGCGCCCCCCCCCAGTGGCGTCGCCACGAAATTCTTCAAGGGGAGGCAATATTGATAGGGGGCCTCCTGCTCCCGAAAGGGGGCCTCCACTGTGTTAGGGCCTCCTATTGATTTTTTAGGCTCTTAGTATGGTTCCAGAATGGGGAACGTGGCCTCATATTGATGTCTTGTTTGTTCTTGGCATGGTGCATTATTTACGCAAAGCGCAATACCAAGAATCTTTTTTTTCGCTGAGAACCGAGTCATACCAGGGTATAAATAAGCAAATGTAGATAAATACGTCAGTGACAAAACAAACCAATATCTTTATGCTTTATCGACGAGAAGAATCTTCCCGCTGGCCTCTAGATTACAGCGGGCTGGTGGGGCTGGTGCTGAGCATATCTTAAAGATATCTCCCATTGATCAACGCATTTCTATGTCCACCAAGTTTAACTGAATATCGCTAGGTTCATCGCTACTGTTAGTCATTCCCACCAGCTTGATATCATAAACAAGCTTAAACGATAATTTCTCAGTCCTAGGACGACAATTTCGCGAAGGTGACAACGAGAAGTGGATTGAATTGGTTTTCTGATCATCTTAGGAATTTATTTATTTTTATAAATATTTGTATATAAATATTTATATTTTTATAATTATTGGGGGACCAGTGACGTACCTATATTTGCGTCAAGGGGAGGGGGGCAAACGTATTTGGAGGGGTCCACCTACTCAATAAAAAGTCTTCCGATTTCGACCACTATTTTGTCAAAGGGGACCTTTTTATGTAAAACAATTAGTGACCAACTAAATTATCCGGTCGAGGGGCCTAATATACCACTATCGTTTCTGAATCGTCGGATTTCAACCCTGGCTCCCCCACCCTGTTCGAATGTATTCTTTTGGTATCACTTGATAAGTCACCTTGCACTGCTGAAATTACACCTACACAGATCACTTTAAAATGTAAAATTTACCAATTTCAGACATTCCAGTTCATAGTGCCCGGTCGCCACGACACCAGCGTTAGTGCATGTGCACCCCCTGCCCCCCCCGGTGGCGACGCCCTTGCTCCCCCCTCTCCAGTGTGCGTGATAATGCTGCCGCGTTTGCTTCTAGAACCCCTGCATGAGCTATACTTACCCTGCACTTCCAGCACGATGATGTCGAGCTGGTCCAGCTGGATCCCACCACCAGCACCAGTACGCCTGTTTTTGTCGTACTTTTCTGTGGAAAGCAGTTTTGCGTCAGACCCTGGGATATAATAAGAATTTTTCGCCAGAAGGCACCCGAGTTTCCTGCATGTCCCGGGTTGGACGTGCTGGAACCGCCCATGGTTGCAGTGCTGATATTAAAGAGCGCGAAGATGGAAACGATTTCTTGCTTCCACAGAATTGAACGCTGTTTATACAACAACAACAAACAAAAATTACACGAAGTTAGACGTATTGCATTTTATAATTATGGTAGAGTAGATAACTGCTTTCATGACCGGCGTGCGAGCCGTAAACAACACTAGATTGCCCAAAGCTGCCAGACATAGAGTATTATCAGGGCCATTCTGAGTAGTTTGGAGGGATGCTGGCAACCTCCAGCTACTGTCCCCTCCATCTTTTGCGCCCACATTAGATTTGACTCAAAATATCTGTCAAGTTAGAACTGAGTGAAAGCATATGATGTTTTGGTAAAGTGTCGGCAACTTTCCATGGCGGGTAACAAATGGCGCCGAATCTAGCGATATTTGACAATAGTCACTAGTTCATAGCTGGCAGCGCGCCACATGTGTTCGTCGGTTTCGAGGTCAAAATTGAATTGTGTCGCGCTTCTCGAAATTTCATTGTGTCTGATTGGTTTGTTGCGTTTGTGTACGCACCTATTAATTGGTAGATAACCATTGTAGGCATATGACATTCGGACTTGTCATTGTGGCCGATTGCAAAATCGAGGTTTTGAACAATCATCAGTGGTGAGTGAGGAATGGTCCGTGTATCCTATTGTCTATAAACTTCTTTGTCAACTTAGGTTGGATGTCCCTACTGGAGATGTCTTACCTCTTGTGGCACGAATAGTGTTTCCGACGAAACTTCTCGTGAACTGTTTTACAGTGCATGGGCCCTTCAGCAGGCCAAGCTGCCTGGCCTCGCGCATAATCTTCTCCCATCGGGAAGTGCGTGCTTGGCCTGCTGAGGGCCCCTTTAGTTTACCGAAGAGCAACTGCAAGCCAAAAATCACTGGTTAAAGAGTATAAAACAATAATATAACGAAGTTAAAGTTAATACGAACGAGCCAGCCTCTGGAATGTACTGTATGCGTCACCGCGATGGGGCCGCATGAGGCACCCACACACCTGTCACAACAAGAGCGTCAGGCATGCGGCCCACCCGATCTATCACAGATAAGGCCAAGTGCCGCTCGCATTGTTCGATTATTAGCCACCGCGATGAGATCACCTTACGAGGTTATAACTGATAAGAACCGGAGCTCGTGTCGATGAGTTCGCATACCACAAGGCTACTGGCGCCACCAGTCGGGTACGTCCACAAATCATCGCTGGTTGCCACGCGACCGAGCAGCCAGGCTGCCGTGCAAAACTGCAATCTCAGCGTGCGAGAAGTGCATTAGAACTGAACCCATGACCTGCGGCGAATCAACAGTCAGCAACGTCCAGCGAGGGCAATGGCCGCTGGCGTGTCGGGCCAATCACGGCCCGGTTCACTTGCGGGTTGGCGTGTTATGTAGAACCAGCCAATAGCAGTGCGGGTTGCATGCCGTCAATGTACTTACGTGGGCGGACTCGTGTATATATATGAGTGCAAATGAAAATAAACGGGGGAGCTCGAGACTCGACCTAGACTCGGACTACGAGGTAGAACCATCACGTCTTTGCGATTTCGGAGCGGACTGGCGTTCGTCTGTCGCGACTCAACGTAGTTGGCGGCCCGAGGAAGCATTCAGCCCGGGAAGTCACTCATCACGGAGTTTTAACGAGTGAGCTGTCCACCTACTGTTCTGGGGTATACAAAGCGGAAGCGATTGGTCTATCCCTAGATTTCCCACGGCCAGGGAAAAAAACTACCCTATAATAACAATAGCTACTATAAGTAAATTAGAACTGATTTTTCCCTTGCTTCTGTAAGATACCTATTTTGAAAATCTGAGCATTTCTGGTTCATTGTGCCACCATGCTTATCATGGGAATCAAATGTATTAAGCCACTACCTCTTTGTCCACTGGGCAATCATTGAAATATGACAATAGCTGTATACCACTATTCTTGGCATAGCCCATGTTAGGTAGATTGGCACCTAACTACCTAAGGTGCCTGCCTACCTGTGATATTCCTAGCTGCAAAAACAAGACAATGTGGGTAGTATGGATTGCAAAAGGTACTCACATCTTTCTCTTCCAGTATCATTCTGAATATTATTATTTTTTTTTGGCGTGTAACTTCTCTGATCCCCATGATGAAAATTTATATGGTTGTGATGAAAATTTCAATGGTAATGAATGATGTATTATCAGTTGTATGTCAAGTGTCTAGTTGCCTTGGTTACAGCAACCATCATGAATGTTTTAGACCAATGTTTATACCTAATTTATATGATTGCTATATAACATTTATTATTTATTTTTATGAAGAAAAACATTGCACAGCTATAACATTTGTTGAATATAACTGACAATGTGACAACACTTGGCAATGTGACAAGTGTGCCAGGCATCTTTATCTGCCTTCTGTGGTTGCCCATGGCAACCAAGTATGTTGCCATTAGTGAACTGGCTCTGAATAATTTCAGATAGCTATTTAAATGAAAAAAACTTACTAAGCCAACCCATAGTAGCATGAAGATTTGAATTAATGTGGAACATTTATGCATGTGCCATAATTTTGTATTGTTCTTTGATAATTACTTGTATATGACGTATGCGTAGATTCGTAGAAATTCTACGACATGAGATTCTACGTACGTATTTTATTGGTGAAACTGGCAAAAGCGTGAAACGTGATTTTGAAGTCGTGATTTTTATTTGCAAACTACGATTTCACGCAGATTGATGAAACTGGGCCCAGGTACACTTAATTGCTTTTCAAAAGGCACGAGCCTTAGCGCGCCGTACTATACGGGCAGCAAAAAGGAAGTCGTGGAGAGAATACGTATCTACCATTAACCGATTTACCCCAACGACCCAAGTATGGTCGCGAATAAAGCGTATTGCTGGCCAATATAACGCGGCCCGTCTCCCCGTACTACACATAGCTGGTGTTGACGTGACCCACCCCGCTGAGGTTGCTATGAAAATATGCCAAGCCCTAGCAGCCCGTAGTGGAGACGGTAACTACTGCCAACAATTTCTCCGCCGGAAAGTCGAATTGGAAGCCAAGCCAATTGACTTCTCCACACCTGACCACTTAAGTTATAACCAACCGTTCAGTATTCATGAATTACGTTCAGCGATCAGAAGCCTAAAGAGCGTAGCAGAGGGACCTGACGAAATACACAATGACATGTTTAAACACCTACCTGTACGAGTGCTTCAAGCACTTCTGTCTACACTGAACAAAATATGGGAGGAAGGCTACTTTCCGGATTCTTGGCGGGAGGCCATTGTGATCCCTATACTTAAACAAAAAAAGACCGGTTTAGACCCGCTGCACTATCGGCCGATTGCCCTGACCTCGTGTCTATGCAAACTCATAGAAAAAATGGTGAACGTACGACACTTGGTTTCTGGAAGAACAGGACTTTTTTACCAATGCACAGTGTGGATTTAGGAAGCATCGCTGTACAACTGACCATCTCCTAACACTGGACACTGCGATTCGACTCGCATTTAAGCGTAGACAACATGTGGGAGCTATTTTCTTTGATATAGAAGCAGCCTATGATTCCGCATGGCGACATGGAATCTTGTTGAAGGTTAAGCAATGTGGAATCCGTGGGAACTTAGGAATTTTTATTCAGCAATTTCTGAAAGACCGCTTCTTCCGCGTCCGAGTAGGATATGAGCTTTCTGAGCGATTCCATCAAATGAATGGAGTTCCACAGGGCAGTGTTTTAAGTGTTGCCCTGTTCGCTATCATCATAAATGATATTGGGGATGCACTGCCGCAAAGCATCGGACGTTCGCTATTTGTCGATGACTTCGCGATATGGTCATCTGGCTCCAACACACCATCGCTAACAAGACGGCTACAGCTGGGGGTAAACCATCTCCAAAGATGGAGCATGAAAAACGGATTTCGCTTTTCCACAGACAAAACGGTTGCAGTGCATTTTTGCCGCAAGCGGTGCTCTCAAGCACTAAACACGCAGTTGTATGGGACGCCTATCCCTATTCAACAAACTGCGAGGTTCCTCGGAGTGCAGTTCGATACTCGTCTGACGTACAAACCACATTTTAAAACACTGAAAGAAAAATGTTTTAAGTCACTAAACCTGTTGAAATGTATATCACGGACCTCCTACGGTTCCGACCGAAAGACACTAATGATGCTATATCGGTCACTCATCCGATCTAAGTTGGATTATGCATGCTATGTATATGATGGTGCCTGCAAGAGCAATAAGCGTACTCTCGATGCGGTGCAGCATGCGGCTCTTCGGACCGTCACGGGGGCGTTTAGAACCACGCCGATTGCTAGCCTACTCGTAGAGTCGAACGAGCCTCCCCTGGCGTTGAGACGTGAAATGCTTGGCCTACGGTATGCATGCAGATTACGCCAGTTCCCCACCCACCCCACCTACGACGCGGTGTTCTCGCGACATATGTTGGCACTCTTCCGCAGTGGCAGAAATATGACAGCTTCGCCGTTCTGTGTCCGAATTCGTGCTCTCTTTGAGGAAAGTGGTGTAAGAATTCGTCGGGTGATGCGCATGCAGGAACTAGCCGTACCGCCCTGGAATCTGGTCTCCCCTATAGTTGACCTATCACTAACAGCGACCCGCAAGGATGAAGTAACATCTACACTTTTCCGCATGAAAACACTGGAGCACTTGGAAACATATCAAGGATATACACCAATATTTACTGATGGATCCAAGACCAGCACTGGAGCAGGATGTGCTTTCGTATGCGGCACTTCCGCTAGATCTTGTACCCTGCCTGTGTATGCATCAGTGTATACCTGTGAACTGATGGCAATAATTAAAGCGCTCTCCTTCATCGAAGTATCACGAGATGTCTCATATGTCATACTGTCTGACTCTCTGAGCAGCCTTTTGGCACTTACTGCATTTTACCCTACAGACAGTTTACTGATTGATGTTATGACACGCCTCACTAATCTGGAACGAAACGGGAAAAGCGTTCGTCTGTGCTGGGTACCGAGCCATGTCGGAATTTATGGAAATGAGCGAGCCGATTCCGCAGCTAAATGGGCAGCCCAGAGATCCCCAACACCTATTCTCTCACTTCCAGCCAGGGACAATATCCCTGGAATCTTATCGCACCTGAAGGCTAAGTGGCAGATGAGTTGGAACGCACAGTCCAACAATAAGCTGCATTTCATAAAATCACAACTTGGGGACTGGTCATCATGCCATCTCAGATCCAGGAGTGACGAGGTGACTTTGTGTAGACTACGAACCGGCCACACACACGCTACTCACCAATACCTCCTCTGCCGGAAAGACAGACCCGAGTGTCCCCGCTGTCTGGAAGCCCTCACGGTGCGACATGTGCTTTATTCGTGCCAACATTTTTCAAGGGAGCGAAGGTTGTTCTTTGGAGACAGGATCGGACATTTAACATATCGCGACATTCTAGCAGATGACTCGGCTATTGTTCATTCTGGTAATATATTTAAATACCTAAGAGCGATAGGATTCCACTCCATATACTCACCTCAGTAACACGATAGGATTTTAGCATGTTAAATGAACGTTATGGGCGCTAAATGATCACAATTTTGGTCGAGGCGCCCTAAAACTCAAATAACTAACTAACTAACTCGTAGCATGATAGCTTGAAGTTTGCTAACTTGCTTACGGATCCGCTGGCTGCTGGAGCTGGGATGAATTGAAACCTTGGAGACTATGAATCTGGGGTAGAGCCTTTCCTGTCTGCAGTTGATGAGGAAGATGATCCGTTCTTCGACACGTCGTAGCTTTTGACGCAAAATTGCAAATTGGGCCATTTCTTCCGTGAGGTCGCCACTGTTATAACATTGTTTAATACAACGAAGAATGGCTCTTAGATGCTCCTGGGTTTTAGACATTGCGTGTAAAGAAAATATACGACCTTCAATATACCAGGAGGTGCTGAGTTGATATCAGAAGTAACGATAAAGGTTATATTTTATTACTCAACGTTTCGGCCAGGGGCCATTTGTAAAGCAACCATCATCGCATTTCCGAGACAAATGCAACTCCCTAAATCACTTCCCCCTCCCGCACACCCTTGGCAGCCCAGCATAGTCCTACAGTAAAAAGACGAAGCATTTGTAATGTAATACTGTTATGCTGTATGCGCACATTATACTGTAATAACATTTGTGGCTTGTCTATTAGCGAATAAAATGCAATATTTCAGTAATGAGTAGTGTTCTTTTGAGGGCAGAGTCTCCTCAGGTCATTGGATTATGTTCACGATGTAAGGCATCACAAAAATAGTACCAGAATAATCTTCCTGGGACAAGGTGAATTTAAACAAGCACACAAAAACACATGACTGCGATTGGAATAATTTCGCACCAATTGATCGGCTATGAAATATATTTAGTAAATTTCACCATTTACAGCTCAGCGAAACACCGTTCTGTCAATCCCCATGTCTCAGATCTTGACGAAAATCCATGAGCAAGGTTAACTTTTGCTTCGAATTTAATTCAGCTGGATTGATGCTTAGCCGGCATGAATCGAACGATGTATTACATGCGGCATTTTTTTAAAACTCATTCTACTGCAGTGCCTTTACAAGTCGTTCAGTGAAACAGCCAATTAAAGTACAACTAACATGTGCACACCGTGATGGAACAGAAGAGAACATTGAATTGGAACAGTGGAACGGGAACGTCCGTGCGCTCGTTGGTACGTTTATTAGCCCATAGGTACGCCTACGGGCACCTATGGCAGCTCACATGCCTTTGCAAGCGTGCACGGATCATTATGAACATCTACGGTCATAGGTCCAGGTCGCCGATGTCATAACTCAGTGATGTTTTTTTTTCGTGGAAAAGTATGGCACCGCTAGCCATTGCCGAATACTGAATGTCTTTTTCCAATGAAGTTTTGACATTATGCATCTCGATGCATTCATACGCGGTCTGTATTCCTTGCTCATAACAGAGCCGTGTTTGCTTGTAATTTGAGGGGATAAGGCGATCCCCAACGACGATTAAAATAAAACGTTCATGTCCCACGGAAAGAAAGTGACTTTTTCGAAGAAAAAAAAAGGTGGCCAAAACCTGGGGACTTTTAGGGTATGTGGAGATAGTCCGGGGCCCAATTCGTAAATCAACCCATTCCCCTCTTTGGCAGTTATTGGCTGCATTCCTGTATGTAGGTAACATTACTTTCGGCGAAGTGACACTCGAGCCCCGAAGCCGTAATCTGTTCGCCGAACCGGTGCACCACGTGCGAAAATTTGAGACGAAATCGATCGAGCTGTTTTGGTACAGCATGCGTCGAAGCGACATGCTGTGCATTCACATTCTTTCACAAGGACATTGACACACATACACACACACAGAATAACATTTTACCGACGTCTATGAAAAACCAACCACCCTTGTCGGTTTTGGCGGATTTCTGACATAATGTAAGTTATTTTGAAAGAACGGAAGCTCCATCGCCCACATTCAACGGCGGCTAAGGGCATATAATCATATGCATGTTCGCAGGTCTTCAAGCGAAAAAGGCTGCAGTGTAAATTGGACACTACAGCTGTCCCTACGATGTTAGCAAGGTTTTAGAGAAGAAAAAAACGATTTGCCACACGAACAAAGCTGACTAAACGTATCCGCGACAGGGCAACACGCTGGCCGCTGGACCTTCACAATGAATGAAAATAAATTATTTATGGTCGGCAAAACATTGTACCAAACGGCATCACGATGCGGGTAAAAATCGAGCGGCACAGTTACCATTGCTGGCACGATGAGAAGTCAGTAAGTGACGAGGGTGCTGACCGACCGACCGACGAGACCGACGAGATAAGATAGTCAATGTCCGATAAGACCGACGAGAGTGCTGAGGCTGCAGTTGAGGGTCGAGGCTTTCGGCGGAGACTGTATAGGGAGGACAAAATAATGTATTTTGTTTTCGAATTGGCATGGGTGGGATAGCTGCAAACTTGTAGTTCAAAATACATTGGGAAATTGTAAGGTGTAGCAGATGCACCAAGCACAAATGTTGCTGTACCCGGTTGATTGGAAATAAATGTACAGAAGTGCCATTAATAATAGCAACTAAACGACAGAAATAAAATAACGTGCTTCGTATGAATACATGATAGCGTGATACCTCTAAAAGAAAATCAGAAACATATCTAACAAAGAGCAAGTGGGGAACAGCACTTGCACCATAGCTGTCGGAGAAGGATAAATGAAGCTATGTAGCCCTGGACATGGACACCATCTATGAGCAGTTTGGGAGCGCGACCAAATCCTGTGGTGCAAGAAACGACGCTCCATGCTCTTCCCAAAATACATACTTCCCAAAATAACAAAATACTTCCCAAAATCTCCGGGGTCATAGGCAGGGGATCGCTCACGAAGCCAGGGCGGGGATGCAAGTCTTTCGTTTCAAGACATATTTTCAGATTGAATATGTAAAGTGCAAATTAACATTAGCAGGGTACCAAACCAGGGGGTGGGGGTCCATATCCCCCCTCCCCCGACCCACCCGGAATCTCCAGCCATGGACATAGGTAAGAGTGCTGACGTTCATCCAATCGATTCTTCGGTGGGTTCTCAGAGTTAATTCAACTCCTGTAAAACCTAGCAATGTCATAGAACAGTCAGGTTTGCTCGGTTTATTAACTACAAATACAATACAATCTTACCGAAAATAAGTTTATCTTGGCTGGAAGAGTCGCAAGGCAGGAGGTAGGTAGCTAGGTCGACCTGTAATATGCGTGTACGAATGAAGCCAATATTCGAGTCACGAGAAGCGCGTAAATTCGTTTGTTTCTGTTATTGGTGTCCTCACACAATAATTCGTGGACAAACCCCAAAAAGCATGGGCAAGCATGGGCACCAGCTGCACCTGCTTGCGCACAGGCCACGGTTCACCTGCATACGTGCACGGTCATGATCGTTTGTGACGTACTTGTACAAGTACTTGACGGGTACGATATCAGCCGGGACCTCGATGATGATGTGTGCGTCATACTTTGCCGTCAGTGTCGTGTTGTAGGGTACCACGGACCGGCTGTTCAGCCGGGCTCCGCGGATGTCGACGGTGCGGCCGTCGTCTCGTCTCCGGTAGAGCGGGTACCCTTAACGACCATGTGTGTCTCCGGCTGGTAGTCTTGAAGTATCTTGAAGTATCTTGAATGGTTGGATGGAGTCCACGCCTGGATATCTAACTAGGTACCTACCTCGGCAATGTCAATGTGAATCAAGGCAGTCAAGCGATCAATTCACGAAAACGCGACATTAATTCACCATCACGATTAGGTACAAGTACCGTAAACAACCAATTTTCGAACGAACGACTTAACAAGCCACCAAGAGTTGCCTGATTTCCAATTCCTCATTTACAACTAGATTCCTAGGCGACGACCACATAGGTCGGCATTCGTCGTCGGTTTTGGCGACCACGGTATGCCATTGGTTTAGCATTGTGGTTGTCAGAAAAGCGCCGTCCTGTGCCCACGGGAGGTTCTAGTATAAATATGGTAGGTCAGAGGGACGGAATATTTGATAGCATTAGCGGTACGCTCCTAGTATACTTTTGATCTTGAAAAAGATCATTGCTGCTAAATGAAAATATCTGATACATGGACTAATTCTATCATTTATGGTTCAAATGTTTACGGACATATCAAACCAAATTCTGGTTTTGGTCGCCACTGCGGCCTGGTGAGTCTGCACCTGGTCGCCGACGCTATCGCCAGGACGGTGCTATTTTTGAGCCCTGATTGTACGACTCATTGAAACAATCGCCAGAGTATAAATATCGGCACACGTGAATGTTACATCAGAGCACTACCATGAATAGCTGACACACACACAATTTTCTATGACAATGCCCGCTACACGTTTTACCTAACTAAACGCCAGGACGAATAGTTCCTATTTAACTTTGGTCTAAACTCGCGAATGCACATCGACTCAGTGATTTTGCGCTCCGGGTGGTCTTTGCAAGTTTTAATGATCTTCAAGGTGAGAGGAATTTTGGCTGAAGTTATACTGATATTGCTGTGGGCTTGTCTAAAATGATCTCCCATCGGTGTGTCGAACGTCCTGTTTTTTTTGGCATCGCGTAGGTGCTCGTTGAACCGTAGGCGAACGGAGCGAACTGTCTCGTCAATGTATGTGGCCTGTTGGCCGCTATCGGTGCAAATATTACAACTAATTCGGTACACAAGCCCAGATAGGTGACACTTCGCAGCCACTCCGGCTGAACACGCCGAACAGCGCTGGGTTCCCGCAGGGCATTGAGGTTGGGAGATGTCTGACCTAACTAATACACTTTTATGGAGGCGGTGCTCGCCCAGGCGACACGCATGCTTAAACTTGAGGATCTGATGACTGAGTTGATTTTTGCTGTGAGTTTTTCGTCGACGTATGGCAGAGTCAGAAATCCATCTATATCTTGCGGTGTTCTGGTCGCTCTCTTCGGTATTCGATGTTCGTGTGGTTTATTCGTCGGACGGAGAACCTCTCGTTTCATTCGATGTAGGAAATATGATGGATATCCGTTCTGTTCGAAAAGTCGATCGATCTTATTCGTTGACCTAATGGTGGCGGCCTCGTCTGACGACAAGCGGGTCGCTCGGGTATATTTGGATCGAATAACATATTTCTTAGTGGCCATCGGATGCGCTGACGAGTGGTGAAGAATGATGCCTGAATGGTTTGGTTTCATGTAAAGTTCGGTCGTATATCTGCTATCGCTTTCTACAGTAATCAGGGTGTCCAGAAAAGGGATATATTTCTTGTTGTGCGTGTCATCCAAGGTGAACCTGATAGTTCTGTGCAAACTGTTGAGGTGAGCGATGAAGTCTAAAAGTTCTGCGTGTGTGTGTTTCCAACTACCCAATGAGTCATCGATGTATCGACAGAAGAAATCCGGCTTGATTTGGGCACTATTTATCGCCATTTGCTCAAAGCTGTGCATGCAAATTATGGCCACAGGCGGCGCTACCTTGTCCATTGCAATTCCGAGTCGTCGCTTGTAGTTGTTTTGGTCAAATCTAAGCGTGTTATTGTTCAGACAATGAAACAAAAGTTTTGTCACGTCTGTTAGTGACAGACCGCATAGGTTCACGTCGTTTTGATGCTCTGACAGCAGTTTTCTTGCCGATTCAATGTCTTCCGTGAGGGGTATGTTGCCGTACAAATTCACCACGTCAATGCTGTACAAATACAATACAATCTTACCGAAAATAAGTTTATCTTGGCTGGAAGAGTCGCAAGGCAGGAGGTAGGCAGCTAGGTCGACCTGTAATATGCGTGTACGAATGAAGCCAATATTCCAGTCACGAGAAGCGCGTAAATTCGTTTGTTTCTGTTATTGGTGTCTTCACACAATAATTCGTCGACAAACCCCAAAAAGCATGGGCAAGCATGGGCACCAGCTGCACCTGCTTGCGCACAGGCCACGGTTCACCTGCATACGTGCACGGTCATGATCGTTTGTGACGTACTTGTACAAGTACTTGACGGGTACGATATCCGCCGGGACCTCGATGATGATGTGTGCGTCATACTTTACCGTCAGTGTCGGGTTGTAGGGTACCACGGACCGGCTGTTCAGCCGGGCTCCGCGGATGTCGACGGTGCGGCCGTTGCCTCGTCGCTGGCAGAGCGGGTACCCTTAACGACCATGTGTCTCCGGCTGGTGGTCTTTAGGAAAGCGCTTCGAACACGTACCGTCAACCATGCACACACAGCGGGGGTGGATCGGGCTACACGGACCGTGCAGCATATGGCTGTGGACGGCGGCGTGCAGTCTCGGCTGCAGCTCGGGGTCGGGCAGCTCTGCACTAACCACACGTTCGACGGTGTCGATGTCACACAGCTTGTCGTCCTGTAAAATTACCAGGATATAAGCGTGGGGCAGGGGGCGCTTCTGGTACTCGATTGAGTAGAACAGCGCGCACGGCTTACCCAACACCCTGCCGCTGTTTAAGTCGTCCAGCAGCGCGTGCAATTTGAGGTAAAACACGCTTGCAACCAGGTTCGGACACCCAGCTACCGTCTGCTGTGGGCCTAGAGAAGTGGTGAGCTCAGGCCAGTGCGGATTACAAGTGAATGTAATAAACAGGTCAGGGGGACCAAACTTGCCAACAACCAACAACTTGCTGCAGCAGTTTGCCAGATTCACGCAGGATGATGAAACCCGGATGGACAGCCATGCGGTATCCGTAGTGCTGTAAAGTGGTGACGGTGTTACGCACACGGGTCGCATGCGCCGCAACGTGCGGCTGCCCTACACGCCACCCAAACTCGCCGTGCGGGAACAGCAAGGGATAGGTCAGCGGGTCGACATGCGGGCTGAGCGCGCTGATAGTCTGCAGGCGGTTACCGCAAGGGATACCATCAGATCCCAGGTTGAAGGAGCACTGTCACGACCCACGAAGACGGCAGTCACCTCACTGCCGACCGGGTCATTGTAGCGCCGCGGGTTCCGGTCACGTTCGTGGCGGAAGAACATCGTGACCTGTTCCGGGGCGTGACCGGCCGCTGCGGTATTCTGCTCCTCCTGCAGCATCACGTCGTTCCTTGCACATGTGGGCTGCAGTCAGACAACATACGTTCCAGGGCTGCGATCATGTAGGGACAGAGCGTTGTTCATTAAACCGTTCCAGACGCGCTCGGTTGGCAGCTACGGTGTCCACCACGCAGAGCTGAGCGTACTTCGTTGCCGTCCGTCGCCGACCGGGTGCAGCGCTCCCAGGTGGTGGTAGGCCTGGCCGTGGACCTTATAGCAATACAGACCACAACCCGTACACATAATAACATGCTATATTCCTCACAACTTCGTCATTATTGAGTGGACGTAACGCGCATTCTCACATTGACACCTTCCGTATTGAAGTGTTAAATCCAGCCATTGCGTTGCATATTTGATCGCAGTGGACATAAAGGCGCGCCATGTGATACAGATACCTCGCACGGCAACGCATAAGTGCGTCTAATAATGTGGTGAAATGTAGCGTACCTGCTGACACATTGACGTCAGCCACGAACGACGCCATCCATGATGATTGACTTCAAGAAGAGAAGCATTTTCTCATGCACCTTTCACAGCTGCGGGCAGTGGTTGGCCTCAGTGCTGGCCCCAACAGCTGCACTAGGCGCTCTGCTGTTTGGGAGAAACGCAAAAACGCCTCCTAAGTATGTACAGAGTGATGTGAGAATGCAATGTTTTTAGATTAAATATTGCATATATATATATACATATTTTCCTAAGTATTTACAGCTCCACGCTTGTTGGTTTGTGCATAGTCCAATGTGAATAGTATTGATATTGGCATGCATACAGTTATGTACATGCACGATAATTCTTAGGTAATGGAATTTAATTCAGGATATTTGTAGCAAGTGTGTTAGGTGAATATGAAGCATTCCGTGTATGTACAAGGCTTCATTGTGTAGTGAACAGGCAAATATGGAAATTATTCATACGTCCTACCTGGACTCCTCGGCACCAAAGTGAGAATTAGTCCTGGGTCGAAAAACTCGCTTCCTGTGATGTCCACCTCGGACTGATATATCACCCCAAGCACCAACCTCCAACATATCCATGACAATAACACGAACGGTACACTTAAACAATAACGCTAAGCAAACAAGACGATACTAAACTTCTCGTCGCTGGTAGTGCGGGGTACCCGTTGACGACCATGCGCGCCTCCAGCTGGTAGTCTTTGGGAAAACGCTTCGAACACGTACCGTCAACCATGCACATACAGCGGGGGTGGATCGGGCTACACGGACCGTGCAGCATATGGCTGCGGACGGCGGCGTGCAGTCTCGGCTGCAGCTCGGGGTTGGGCAGCTCTGCACTGACCACACGGTCGACGGTGTCGGTGTCACACAGCTTGTCGTCCTCCTTTAAAATTACCATGATATGAGCGTGGGGTAGGGGGCGCTTCTGGTACTCGATTGAGTAGAACAACGCACACGGCATACCCAACACCCTGCCGCTGTTCAAGTCATCCAGCAGCGCATGCAGTTTGAGGTGAAACACGCTTGCTACCAGGTTCGGACACCCAGCTACCGTCTGCTGTGGGCCTAGAGAAGTGGTGAGCTCAGGCCAGCGCGGACTTCAAGTGAATGTAATGAACAGGTCAGGGGGACCAAACTTGCCAACAACCGCCATGGCATCTTGGTACTCCTGCTGCATGGCCCTCGGTCCTCCTGTGAACGTCGCCGGCAGCACCACCAGACGGCTTACCATGCGGCCAGCACCGTCTCTGTGGACATGGTCTGCCACTCCCTGCAACATTTCAGCACGGGACAGGGCCTGGTTTCCCCGTAGGTAACTGAGCCGTACGGCCTCCACACGCTTATACACGTCGACGGCAAACTGCTGCAGCAGCTTGTCAGAAACACGCAGGATGATGAACCCGGAATGGACAGCCATGCGGTATCCGTAGTGTTGTAAAGTGGTGACGGTGTTACGCACACGGGTCGCATGCGCCGCAACGTGCGGCTGCCCTACACGCCACCCAAACTCGCCGTGCGGGAACAGCAAGGGATAGGTCAGCGGGTCGACATGCGGGCTGAGCGCGCTGATAGTCTGCAGGCGGTTACCGCAAGGGATACCATCAGATCCCAGGTTGAAGGAGCACTGTCACGACCCACGAAGACGGCAGTCACCTCACTGCCGACCGGGTCATTGTAGCGCCGCGGGTTCCGGTCACGTTCGTGGCGGAAGAACACCGTGACCTGTTCCGGGGCGACACCGGCCGCTGTAGCATCCTGCTCCTCCTGCAGCATCACGCCGTTCATGCAGCGGAATGCTTGCACATGTGGGTTGCAGTCAGACAACATACGTTCCAGGGCGGCGATCATGTGGGTACAGAGCGTTGTTCATTAAACCGTTCCAGACGCGCTCGGTTGGCAGCTACGGTGTCCACCACGTAGAGCTGAGCGTACTTGCGTTGCCGTCCGTCGCCGTCCGGGTGCAGCGCTCCCAGGAGGTGGTAGGCCTGGCCGTGGACCTTATAGGAATACAGACCACAACCCGTACACATAATAACATGCTATATTCCTCACAACTTCGTCATTATTGAATGGACGTAACGCGCATTCTCACATTGACACCTTCCGTATTGAAGTATTAAATCCAGCCATTGCGTTGCATATTTGATCGCAGTGGAAATAAAGGCGCGCCATGTGATACAGATACCTCGCACGGCAACGCATAAGTGCGTCTAATAATGTGGTGAAATGTAGCGTACCTGCTGACACATTGACGTCAGCCACGAACGACGCCATCCATGATGATTGACTTCAAGAAGAGAAGCATTTTCTCATGCACCTTTAGTGCACAGCTGCGGGCAGTGGTTGGCCTCAGTGCTGGCCCCAACAGCTGCACTAGGCGCTCTGCTGTTTGGGAGAAACGCAAAAACGCCTCCTAAGTATGCACAGAGTGATGTGAGAATGCAATGTTTTTAGATTAAATATTGCATATATATACATATTTTCCTAAGTATTTACAGCTCTACGCTTGTTGGTTTGTGCATAGTCCAATGTGAATAGTATTGATATTGGCATGCATACAGTTATGTACATGCACGATAATTCTTAGGTAATGGAATTTAATTCAGGATATTTGTAGCAAGTGTGTTAGGTGAATATGAAGCATTCCGTGTATGTACAAGGCTTCATTGTGTAGTGAACAGGCAAATATGGAAATTATTCATACGTCCTACCTGGACTCCTCGGCACCAAAATGAGAATTAGTCCTGGGTCGAAAAACTCGCTTCCTGTGATGTCCACCTCGGACTGGTATATCACCCCAAGCACCAACCTCCAACATATCCATGACAATAACACGAACGGTACACTTAAACAATAACGCTAAGCAAACAAGACGATACTAAACTTCTCGTCGCTGGTAGTGCGGGGTACCCGTTCACGACCATGCGCGCCTCCAGCTGGTAGTCTTTGGGAAAACGCTTCGAACACGTACCGTCAACCATGCACATACAGCGGGGGTGGATCGGGCTACACGGACCGTGCAGCATATGGCTGCCGACGGCGGCGTGCAGTCTCGGCTGCAGCTCGGGGTTGGGCAGCTCTGCACTGACCACACGGTCGACGGTGTCGGTGTCACACAGCTTGTCGTCCTCCTTTAAAATTACCATGATATGAGCGTGGGGTAGGGGGCGCTTCTGGTACTCGATTGAGTAGACCAGCGCACACGGCATACCCAACACCCTGCCGCTGTTCAAGTCATCCAGCAGCGCATGCAGTTTCAGGTGAAACACGCTTGCTACCAGGTTCGGACACCCAGCTACCGTCTGCTGTGGGCCTAGAGAAGTGGTGAGCTCAGGCCAGCGCGGACTTCAAGTGAATGTAATGAACAGGTCAGGGGGATCAAACTTGCCAACAACCGCCATGGCATCTTGGTACTCTTGCTGCATGTTCCTCGGTCCTCCTGTGACCGTCGCCGGCAGCACCACCAGACGGCTTGCCATGCGGCCAGCACCGTCCCTGTGGACATGGTCTGCCACTCCCTGCAACATTTCAGCACGGGACAGGGCCTGGTTTCCCCGTAGGTAACTGAGCCGTACGGCCTCCACACGCTTATACACGTCGACGGCAAACTGCTGCAGCAGCTTGCCAGAGACACGCAGGATGATGAACCCGGAATGGACAGCCATGCGGTATCCGTAGTGCTGTAAAGTGGTGAAGGTGTTACGCACACGGGTCGCATGCGCCGCAACGTGCGGCTGCCCTACACGCCACCCAAACTCGCCGTGCGGGAACAGCAAGGGATAGGTCAGCGGGTGGACATACGGGCTGAGCGCGCTGATAGTCTGCAGGCGGTTACCGCAAGGGATACCATCAGATCCCAGGTTGAAGGAGCACTGTCACGACCCGCGAAGACGGCAGTCTCCTCACTGCCGACCGGGTAATTGTAGCGCCTCGGGTTCCGGTCACGTTCGTGGCGGAAGAACATCGTGACCTGTTCCGGGGCGACACCGGCCGCTGCAGCATCCTGCTCCTCCTGCAGCATCACGTCGTTCCTTGCACATGTTGGTTGCAGTCAGACAACATACATTCCAGTGCGGCGATCAGGTGGGGGATAGAGCGTTGTTCATCAAGCCATTCCAGACGCGCTCGGTTTGTGCAGCTGCTTGGCTGTGGACCTGTTCCGGGGCGCGACCGGCCGCTGTGGCATTCTGCTCCTCCTGCAGCATCACGTTCATGCAGCGGAATGCTTGCACATGTGGGCTGCAGTCAGACAACATACGTTCCAGGGCGGCGATCATGTGGGGACAGAGCGTTGTTCATTAAACCGTTGCAGACACGCTCGGTTTGTAGCTACGGTGTCCACCACGTAGAGCTGAGCGTACTTCCGTTGTTGTCCGTCGCCGTCCGGGTGAAGCGCTCCCAGGTGGTGGTAGGCCTGGCCGTAAACCAATAAGGACGACGACCTGTGCACAGTAAAACATGCTATATTCGTCACGAATTCATCAGTATTGAATATACGTAGCACGCATTCCCACGTTAACACCTTCCGCACTGAAGTATTTAATCCAGCCATTGCATTGAATATTTGATCGCAGTGGACACAAAGGAGCGGCGCGCCATTGGATATACATACCTCGCTACGGCGCCACAGATACCTCGGTTTGGCCAGACAGCAGCACCTGCACGATTTCCGGCCAAGCTGGATTGCACGTCATGGCGACGAACAGTGTAGGCTTGCCGAAGCAGCGCACGATGGCTATCGCGTTCGTGTGGCGCTGCTGCATGTGCCGTGGTCCGCCGACGAACGACGGCGGGAGGATGATGCGGCGGCCCACTTCTGGTGCAGCGTCGCCGCCATCACGAGCAGTGGCATCGCACACATGCTGATATAGATCTGCTCGGATCTGATTCTGATGCTGAGCTAGATAGACCAGGCGCAGCGTCTCCATCCTGGCGAATGCCATGCAGCAGAACTCTTGAAAGAGCCTGCAGGCACGAAGCAGCGAGTCGTCGTGGTCGGGCCGGGTCTGTAGCCGGTACGCGTAGTACTGGAGCGCGGTTATGCCGCGCTGCTACTGTTGACCCGGCTGGTGCGGCTGACGCAGCTCTGGGTGCCATCCGTCTGTTCCCTACGGGAACAACAGCACCAAGTGCAGAGGCTCGTAAGCCCGATGCGTCTCACCAATGGTCTGCAGGTTGTGGCCGTCCGGGTCACCTCTACGGCGTAGCCTGATGTCTTGATGCAATGGCTCCTCTCCCACGAGCACCGACACCTTCCGGAAACTTGTCGGCAGGTTGTAGGGACGCCGGCGCTCCCCGACGGGGGGCGCCGCTGCGCTAATCACCAGCCGAATGGGCTCGATGTCGCGGGCCATGACCTCACTTGCCATGATGAAGTCGTGGACCCACGGATTGTCACGACGCAACATGAGCTCTAGGTCACGTAGGAGGTTCAAAGGCCGCATTTGAACGGTATCGAGCGTTGTAGTCGATAATCGTACGTGACCAAGACCGATGGTCGCCTCTGTGTCTAGGTCCTCACACTGTAGGTTATTTGCATAGATCTTGGAAACAACCGGCACTTGTCCCTCGTGCGATTGCAATGGTCTCAGCCGGTGGTACAGCCGGCCGTGCATCAAAACACATGGCTTGTAAGCACCGCGAAGTGGCAGCACCTCCCGCGCTGTGTGAGAGGTCAGCGCTAGGGCAGAGTTAGGATATTGGGATTCAAGTAGAATACAACCCGCCAACCATGCAGGTTTAGCTAAACATAGACACAATTCAGCAACACGTAGGCAGTCCCGTTCATACCATCACGGTTCACCATCGATACTCATAGCAATATCTTACAAAAGTAGTTTCCCGTCCGGTGGTGAAATCTGAAGCTCCTATTTGATCATTCTCATTCGTTGTCACAGATGTCACATGTCACAGATAATGTGAGATTTCATATTTCTCATGTTTTTCATTATCTTCTGCATAAAGCCATTCCTTCTATATGGCCGACATATCCTGAACCACCAAAACTATTTTTTACATTCAGCTTGTTTACTTGTTCCCAACGCAACATCTGACAACGCTTTGGAACACTATATAATAGAGGTTTACCTTTCCCCCCTCACTGCTGTGCTCCTAATATGACGTGGACGTGACAAGCACAAACACTTTGATGGTCTTTATGCGATTTCATAATGACGCGTGTATTTTAATTATTCTCCATTCCGCACCATAGTTGTACCTTTTTCATATTTCGTCAATGCAAGTGGAGAAGGAGCCATCCATCGTGGTATCGGCTCAATGGGCACCAAGTAGCATCAGAAACCTCGTGTGTGTTCTTGTCTCGCCGCCTCTGACGTTGTCCATGGCATTATGAACTGTGCTCAAAGTACCATCTGTTTCCGCTTCCACTGACGTTGGATCAGCGTGACGGGTGATCTGCCGGAGACTGGCGCCGAGTGTCCAAACTCTGAAGCGTCGGCACCTGGTGTGGTGTCGTCGGGACCGTCGGGCCGCCCCAGGTCCAGCCGCGTCGGCCGGCTGGACCTGGGGTGGCGAGATGCGCCAGTGAGCGGCCGCTGATGTAAAAATACCCGCCGCCAGCGTCCGTGTGCCGACCTGGCTGCGGCTGCCAGTGTTAGCCAGCCGCGTGCCGGCTCACGTGCAGCGCGCATCCGCTGTGTGGGTGCTGTGTGGCCGGCAGCGGTACCGCGGCCGCTGTTGCTCGGCCACTGACGCCGCCGGCGGCCGGTGCCGGCAGCCATGATCGACTGGGTGTCGATCGTGCGCGAATCGCGGCGTCGCTTCTCACGACGCGGCCGGCCCGGCCAGCAGCGGCACCCCAGGAGGCGGCGCCGCCTGCTGCCGCAGTACTATGACGACGGCGTGTGCTCCGGCTGCGGCGGCTGCTGCGGCGGCGGCTGCGGCGGCTGCGGCGGCTGCGGCGGCTGCTGCTGCGGCTGCTGCGGCCGTGCTGTCGGAAGTTCGGTGAGTCACGCTGCCGGGCCGTCCCCTCACACAGTTTGATCAATGCCTGTCACCACTCGTCATGGGCGTGCGACGGGCGGTCCGAACTCGGATACAGCTGTCGCGTCGCGTCTAATGCAGTTGATTCGCCCCTTGCCTAGCTCAAATGACTCGTCTTCATTCAGCTGGTACCGTTCATTTGATTTCTTCCGACTAATTTTTCGTTCCACTCAATTTTATTATGCATCGGTTGCGTTGTCAAGAGTTTTAATGGTTCACAATAAAATACCATTATGTTCATATCAAGGTTATTCACACATACAAAGATACAAAGATAATCTATCTGTGTCTTTCAGCAACTGATAATTAAATGCATTGCTAACAACGTTATTTCAACGACATTCACCCTACCTTAATAAGTTATGCATTATTGGCGGAACGATTAGCTAGTGCAACTATATGGCTTCTTTGTACACACGAACACACGTAAACCCCCGCTGTTCTGCCTCCCCATGCTCACTTTCATCAGCACGACGCGGTATTCGTATCGGTGTATAATTCTGGTGCCCTGTAGACGTTGATGGCTATGCTCCTTTTCCCTATCGGATATCTCATGGCCATATTGTTCTGATGCCGTGTGGGCGTTGACGGCTACACTCCTCTCTTCTTCGCCGGGTCTGTCATGGTCGCATTGTTCTAATACCGTGTGGGCGTTGTTGACTACACTCCTCTCTTCTCTGCCGGGTCTCTCGTGGTCGCATTGTTATAATGCCGTGTGGGCGTCGACGACTACACTCCTCTCTTCTCTGCTGGGTCTCTCGTGGTCGTGTGGTTCTGATCAGGGCCGTTCTGATGCTATGTGGGCGCTGATGGCTATACTCCTAAAGTCATCAAGTCATAAAGTTTGATCAGGTGCAGTGCTTTGTTGAGCATGATTATAGGTATGAAAACACCGTAAAATAGCCTTATGCTCATATTACAACGCAAAATAGAATCGAATTAACACTGGATATATTTTGGCCACGGGCCTTCGTCAACAGTACTCGTGTTTCAAAAGCCAACAAACACCCCAAGTGTACCTCGTGACTCAGCACAATGATCCGCCTTCATTCTCACATTTCATAAACATATACTTACCTGTAAAATACATAAATACACGGAACATAAGTCCACCTCAATATGTCCACAATTCCTTCACGTCCACATCAGTTCACGATTCAGGATATTATCAACATTCGGAGGCGCAGTCGGCCTATCCGTCGCAGGTTCGCTCCTCTGTGCTTTCGTCTCTGAGTGTGTGGTATGTGGTGGAAGTGAAGTGGGCGTATGCGCACGGGCACGCGTGTGAGTGTATGGGAGAGAGAAGAGCAAGAGCAACAGCAAGCCTTAACAATGTTATGCATTTCAACCATATCACCCCTTATTCTCCTATACTTCAGTGAGTACTTATCTAATGCCATAAGTATTTTTGTCTTCCATATTCTAAGTTACCTGGTCCACTAATGAGCCTAGTGACTGCGCTGCACTCTGTCTAGCATATATATATATATATATATGCATGTTTCATTGAATACAACCGCGAGTTCAGCGTTGATGATCTTCTTGCTTGTGGATTCAATTGATCTTATTATTTTCCTTGTCTCTTCGTTGTGTTTGTGTAGTATTTCGCCGTAGTGCATGATGGTCAAGATTAAAATTAACAAGTAGGTCATCACTGTATTTTATCGACGTTTCGTCTTAACCTAAGACATTTTCAAGACGGTATGTTGGGAAAGTCACATTGATGAAATATATACACTTTACTAGTTCAGATGCGCCGGCTGCCGCCGGCTTACTGAACTATGCTGCCCGCTTCGCGAGCTTCTGTCACTATATCAATTTTTTTTTAAAACAAGTTTAAAAAAAAAAATTAAAGTAAATTAAAAAAAAAAAAAAAAAAAACTAAATAAGTTTTATAAAATTACAAATTACAAAATTATTTTAATTTTAATTTAATTTTAATCACCAGAAAAAGAGCGGAAAATTTCATGCCCACCCGGGATTCGAACCCCGAACCGTCGACTCTAATTTAAGCACCGGAAAATATCGGAAAAATTCCATACCCCACCCGGGATTGGAACCCGAACCCTCCGACTCAACTAAGCACCGGGAAAAAACGAAAAATTCCACACCCCACCCGGGATTTGAAAGACGAGCGAACGCTCGACTAAAAGGCCAGCACGTTACCACGGCGCTACCGCCGCCAGGAACTGGCGCGCTGTAAAAGCCGACCGACCCGTCTGAACTGAGTGCGGCGCACAAAATCGCCGATTGGAGAGTCTCACACTTTCGGCCACTTTGAACGCGCGCGGGAAATTCAATCAAACATCTTCTTCGATTGCAATCAGTAATGTCGTCGTGCGGACGTATAATTTGTCGGCTATGAGTATGAAGCCTAATTTATTCAAAGTTTTAATCATTGTTTACCCTGACCGGCCGCCCGATTCACCCATCCTCTGGTATACGCGCTCGTTTAGAAAGCGTGTCAAGCGTGTTGCTGGCGGTGCACAATGTAGCGCAACGTGCACTTACCAACGATTTTCAGTGGCTGTCGGTGTCAAACGCAATCTGCCGCGAGAAGGCCGCCACATCAGATTGCGTCTCCGTTTGCTGTTTGTCCAGAAGGAGATTCCGTCACATAGCCGAAAGTCGTGGCCGTGTGTCAGGCAGCTCAAACTGGATGTCTGTTGGACAGACAGACATTGCGTGTAAAGAAAATATACGACCTTCAATATACCACAGGCATACATACAGACGGGCAGACATGTAGACAGGTAGGCAGGTAGGGAGGTAGACAGGTAGACAGACAGACAGGTAGACAGACAGACAGACAGGTAGACATACAGACAGGCAGACATGTAGACAGACAGACAGGCAGACAACTTCTACAACCTCTTCAATTTCCATCAGCAATGTCGTTCGGACGTTTAATTTCGGGTATGGGTATTAAGCGTAACATATTCAACTTTTAATCATTGTTCAAACTGACAGTCCTCAATTCACTCTCCGGTGTATGGTCGCTTAGAAAGCGTGTCAATTATGGCGCTATGGCGGTTGCCGAGATCATCCATGTCTGTGAGCCAAAAACCGTGTTTTTCGGCGATTTGGTGACCTTTGACCTGACCCAAGGTCACTCAGTGAAGTCAAGCGTGTAGCAATGTGCACTTACCAACGACTTTCCGTGGCTGTCGGTGTTAAACGCAATCTGCCGCGATAAATACATACATACATAAATACATACATACATACACATATATGCTTACAGATACATGCATACATGCTACCCAGTCAGTCAGTGTGTGTTGTCGACCTGTTGGTACGAAAATGCACAGTAAATACATACATACATACACAAATACACATACATACATGCATACAGATACATGCATACATGCTACCCAGGCAGTCAGTGTGTGTTGTTGACCTGTTGGTACGCCAATGCACAGTAAATACATACATACATAAATAAATACATAGATACATACATACATAGGTGCAGTCCAACCATGTCGATCATCATGGTACATACATGCATAAATACATGCATACATAAATACATGCATAAATACATAAATACATAGGTGCAGTCCAACCATGTCGAACGTCATGGTACATACATGCATAAATACATACATACATAAATATATACATGAATACATACATACATACACATACATGCATACATGCTAACCAGTTAGTCAGTGTGTGTTGTCGACCTGTTGGTACGACAATGCACAATCAATACATACATACATACACATACATGTCTACATACATGCATACATGCAACCCAGGCAGTCAGTGTGTGTTGTCGACCTGTTGGTACGACAATTCACAGTAAATACATACAGACATACATACATAAATACATACATACATAAATAAATACATAGGTGCAGTCCAACCATGTCGAACGTCATGGTACATACATACATAAATACATAGGTGCAATCCAACCATGTCGAACGTCATGGTACATACATACATAAATATATACATGAATACATACATACATACATACATACACCTACATGCATACAGATATATGCATACATGCTAACCAGTTAGTCAGTGTGTGTTGTCGACCTGTTGGTACGACAATCCATAATAAATACATACATACATACATACACATCATGCATACATACATGCATACATGCTACCCAGGCAGTCAGTGTGTGTTGTCGACCTGTTGGTACGACAATTCACAGTAAATACATACATACATACATAAATAAATACATAGGTGCAGTCCAACCATGTCGAACGTCATGGTACATACATACATAACTACATAGGTGCAATCCAACCATGTCGAACGTCATGGTACATACATACATAAATACATGCATACATAAATACATACATACATGCATAAATACATACATACATAAATACATAGGTGCAGTCCAACGATGTTGAACGTCATGGTACATACATACATAAATACATAAATATATACATGAATACATACATACATACACATACATGCATACAGATATATGCATACATGCTAACCAGTTAGTCACTGTGTGTTGTCGACCTGTTGGTACGACAATGCACAATAAATACATACATGCATACAGATACATGCATACATGCTACCCAGGCAGTCAGTATGTGTTGTCGACCTGTTGGTACGACAATTCACAGTAAATACATACAGACATACATAAATACATAGGTGCAGTCCAACCATGTCGAATGTCATGGTACATACATACATACATACATAGGTGCAATCCAACCATGTCGAACGTCATGGTACATACATACATAAATACATACATGCATAAATATATACATGAATACATACATACATGCATACATACATCCACATACATGCATACAGATATATGCATACAGATATATGCATACATGCTAACCAGTTAGTCAGTGTGTGTTGTCGACCTGTTGGTACGACAATGCACAATAAATATATACATACATACACATACATGCATACATGCTACCCAGGCAGTCATCGTGTGTTGTCGACCTGTTGGTACGACAATTCACAGTAAATACATACATACATACATACATATATGCATAGGTGCAGTCCAACCATGTCGAACGTCATGGTACATACATACATAAATACATACATAAATACATAGGTGCAATCCAACCATGTCGAACGTCATGGTACATACATACATAAATACATGCATACATAAATACATACATAATTGCATTAATACATACATACATAAATACATAGGTGCAGTCCAACGATGTTGAACGTCATGGTACATACATACATACATAAATATATACATGAATACATACATACATGCATACATACATACACATACATGCATACAGATATATGCATACATGCTAACCAGTTAGTCAGTGTGTGTTGTCGACCTGTTGGTACGACAATGCACAATACATAAATAAATACATACATACACATACATGCATACATACATGCATACAGATACATGCATACATGCTACCCAGGCAGTCAGTATGTGTTGTCGACCTGTTGGTACGACAATTCACAGTAAATACATACATACATACATACATAAATAAATACATAGGTGCAGTCCAACCATGTCGAATGTCATGGTACATACATACATAAATACATACATACATACATAGGTGCAATCCAACCATGTCGAACGTCATGGTACATACATACATAAATACATACATACATAAATATATACATGAATACATACATACATACATACACCTACATGCATACAGATATATGCACACATGCTAACCAGTTAGTCAGTGTGTGTTGTCGACCTGTTGGTACGACAATGCACAATAAATACATACATACATACATACACATACATGCATACATACATGCATACATGCTACCCAGGCAGTCAGTGTGTGTTGTCGACCTGTTGGTACGACAATTCACAGTAAATACATACATACATACATACATAAATACATACATACATAAATAAATACATAGGTGCAGTCCAACCATGTCGAACGTCATGGTACATACATACATAAATACATACGTAAATACATAGGTGCAATCCAACCATGTCGAAGTCATGGTACATACATACATACATACATACATACATAAATACATACATACATAAATACATACATACATAAATACATACATACATTCCTATTCACCTATGTGGTGTCCACCTATTGGTACGGCAATGCACAGTGGGCTGCAAGGAGCTCGCGATACACGACGTTCTGTGTATACACCAAGTTAGCGGCCTGGGACCGGCCCTGGCGGGGTCCATCCACCACCTTGACGCGCAAGGCGGCGATCGTGCGGACACGAGAAAGAGCGACATACAGCTGGCCATGAGCGAACACAGGTTGGCGCAGGTGCAGACCTACCATGTCGAATGTCTGCCCCTGCGCCTTGTTGACGGTCATGGCAAAGCCAAGCCGCAACGGGAACTGGCGCCGCCGAAACTGAAACGGAAGGCTGCCCTCGGACGGATTAAGCACCATGCGCGGGATGAGCACACGATCACCTGCCGCCGCCCCTGTGACGATCTCGGCGTCCAGCACGGCGTCGCCTAGCCGCCGGACGACGAGTCGGGTGCCGTTGCAGAGGCCCTTCTCGATGTCGAGGTTGCGCAGCAGCATGACGACCGCTCCCACCTTGAGACGTAATCGGTGAGGAGGCATGGCAGACGGCGTTAGTGTGTGCAAATACTCTATGGGCACAACCTGAGCCAGCTCGTCGTCGTCGTCCTGGCCAACCATGTCATCGACACTGGCATACACACGCACGTCACCGGGCAAGCGATCAAGCACAGTGTCGTTTGCAGCCAGCGACTCGTCGTTCCTGGTGCACAGTATAGCGCGCTGTGCCAGACCATCGCCAGCCGGCGCCTGCAGCACCTCTTGTGGGAAGATGGAGTCGACCAGCTCGGCCGCCTCCAGTATCTCGTCGGGAACCTGAGCGGCGTTCTCTCCGTGACCGGCCACCTGTGGCAGACGCCCGTCGCCGACGGCCAGCAGCCACTCGCTGAAGTCGCGCTCGTCCGTGCCGGCACGCATGTTCTGTTGGAGAAACATGACACGCACGTCCGGCCAGATTGCACTGCGCTGGACACAGGCCTCGACGATCGCTGCACGGCCACCATGCCTTACCACCGGTGGAATCTGGCGGAAATCGCCGCCAAACAGGACCGGGCAGCCACCGAACGCCACGTCGGCACCGCGGATGTCGCGCAGCAGCCTGTCGACAGCGTTAAGTGCGTGAGACGGAGCCATTGCGATCTCGTCCCACACAATCAACCTGGCGGCACGGAGCTGGTCGGCCAGGGCACCGACGGCACCGACGAAGCACGTCGAGTCCTCCACCACCGGCACTGGCAGCCGGAACTGCGAGTGCACGGTGCGACCGCCCTCGAGCAGCGTGGCGGCGATCCCAGTCCAGGCAACCGGCAGCACCGACTGGCCCCTGCTGCGGAGAAGACGGATCAAAACGTTGTACACGTACGTCTTTCCGCACCCGGCCGCAGCACACATGAAGATTGCGCGCCCTCGTGTGGGTACCGGCGCAGCACCATCACCGTCCGCGACGTGCTGCAGGACGGCGTCGGCGATGCGCCGCTGCTCTGCAGAGAGAGTGTCGAGCCGTGCAACCGCCTCACCGGCGTCCTCCGCTCGGTGGACGTCGTCTGTGCGCTCGTCCTCGTCCTGCGGCACGTCACGGACGGCGTCGGGCCAGTCGAGACCGGCGTCGGCGACGGTGCGGCCGTTGGCGCGCAGCACGGCCACCACGTGCCGCCGAGCGCGTGCCAAGCCTGCACCAGCACCGAACCGACGGGTCAGGTCGTCAGTCAGTGAGCGCTCGTGCGCATCCCACAGTGCCTGGGCATCGCCTGGTGCGTTGTACACGCACAGCATGGCGAACAGAAAGCGCAACTGCCTTGGCATCTGGAACAGTGCTGCCTCCGCCAGACATTGCCCCCACTCGGCGTCGTCGGCCAGCAGACCGTGCTGGCGGGCCGCCTCGCGAAACGACACGCACACCTGACCGTTGACAGTGCGCAGGTGCTCGTAGCTGACGGCGCCGGCCACGTGCAGCAGCAGCAGACGAAGATGGAAGCGCTCGGCATCGCCTGGACTCACCGACACCAGGCGCGCCACGACCTTGTCGCCTCCACGTTGACGCGGCTTCCACCTGTGGGCAGCTCGGTCGAACGTGAAGTGGGTCGGCACCTCGGCATACCGATACTGGCCGGCCTGGTCGTGACGTTCCCGGTTGAGATGAAACCAAGCGGTCAGTGTCGAATCGCATCGCCGCGCCCGCTCCAGGGCGGCAACCTCATCGCCTTGTAGAAAATACACCTGCTGGCGACCAGGCAGGTGCACGGCGAGACGAACGACACTGTGCGACTGGTAGGTCATCTCAAACTGGAAGAGACGCCACATGGCCTCCGGGGCGCACACATACCTGGTGTTCAGGAACATCTCGATCTCGTCGCGGTCCCGCACGGCGGCCTCCTCACCAGCTGGAGCAGCGGCGGCGGCAATCGCAGCGTCCTGGGGCTGTGGACGCGGCTGAACAACACCAGCTTGCACAGGCACACGGTTCACCCGCACACGTGCACAGTCGTTACCTTTTGTCACGTACTTGTACAGGTACTTAACGGGCACGATACCAGCCGGCACCTCGACGTTGATGTGTGCGTTGTACTTTACCGTCAGTGTCGGGTTGTAGGGCACCACGCACCGGTTGTCCAGCCGGCCGCCGCGGACTTCGACGGTGCGGCCGTCGTCTCGTCGCCGGTAGCGCGGGTACCCGTTGACGACGATGCGCGTCTCCGGCAGGAAGTCCTTGGGAAAACGCTTTGAACACACACCGTCAATCATGCACACACAGCGGGGGTGGGTCGGGCCACACGGACCGTGCAGCATATGGCTGCGGACGGCGGCGTGCAGTCTCGGCTGCAGCTCGGGGTCGGGCAGCTCCGCACTGACCACACGGTCGACGGCGTCTGCGTCACGCAGCTTGTCGTCGTCCTGCAAAATTACCAGGATGTGAGCGTGGGGCAGGGAGCGCTTCTGGTACTCGATCGAGTAGAATAGCGCGCACGGCTTACCCACCAGCCTGCCGCCGTTCAAGTCGGCCAGCAGCGCGCGCAGTTTCAGGTGAAACACGCGCGCCACCAGGTCCGGCCGCCCTGCTACCGTCTGCTGTGGACCTAGGGAAGTGGTGAGCTCAGGCCAGCGCGGATTACAGGTGAACGTGATGAACAGGTCAGGCGGACCAAACCTGCCAACAACCGCCATGGCATCCTGGTACTCCTGCTGCATCGACCTCGGCCCTCCCGCGAACGTCGCCGGCAGCACCACCTGACGGCCCACCGGGGGGCGGCCAGCACCACCGTCTCCGTGCACATAATCCGCCAGTCCCTGCAACATTTCAGAACGGAACAGGTCCTGGTTTTGGCGCAGGTAGGCGAGCCGCTCGGCCTCCACACGCGTATACACGTCGACGGCAAACTGCTGCAGCAGTTTGCCAGAGGCATGCACAGTGCTGAAGCCGGGACGGACAGCCATGCGGTATCCGTAGTGCTGCAAAGTAGTGACGGTGTTACGCACACGGGTCGCACGCGCCGCAACGTGCGGCTGCCCTACACGCCAGCCAAACTCGCCGTGCGGGAACAGCAGGGGATAGGTGAGCGGGTCGACGTGCCGGCTGAGAGAGCTGATGGTCTGCAGGCGGTTACCGCGAGGGTACACCACCAGCTGCCGGGTTGGAGGAGCACCGTCGCGACCCACGAACACGGCAGCCACCTCGTTGCCGACCGGGTCATTGTAGCGCCGCGGGTCCTGGTCCCGCTCCTGCCGGAAGAACATTGTAACCCGTTCCGGGGCGCGACCGACCGCGGCGGCATCCCGCTCTTCCTGCACCATGACGTCATTCATACACCGAAACGCCTGCACATGTGGGTTACAGTCGGACAACATGCCTTCCAGGGCGGCCAGCAGGTGAGCGACAGAGCGCTGGTCATCAAACCGTGCCAGACTCTCTCGGTTGGCAGCCGCGGTGTCCACTACGTAGAGCTGGGCGTACTTGCGTTGTCGTCCGTCGCCGTCCGGGTGCAGCGCTCCCAGGTGGTGGTAGGTCTGGCCGTGCACCTTGTAGCAATAAGGGCCACGACCTGCGCAAAGGCAAACATGCTATATTTCTTACAAATTCGTCATTATTGAATGCAGGTAACATGAAATACCACAATGCTACACCTTCTTCCGCATTGGCGTGTTCAATCCAGCCTTTCATTGCACATTTGATCGCAATTGATATATATTCCACTTTCTATACGCTGCATTGACATCCCTCCCAATTAAGTATCTACATCGTGTCTTCATGTGTAATTTCTAACAGTATTTACAATGATAGATATTTTGTGTCGTTATCGCCAAAGTATTTGCCCCTAAATTAGGTACCTTAAGACAGAGTAAAAAGGCACAAATATCATCAGTACGCTCTGTGATCAAACCTGCGTTCAAAGAACTTATCAGTTATGTTAAACGACATCGGTTCAATGGCGAATTTTGACATCCTACTGTATTGGTTTCTACATCTCACACCTGAAGAAAGAAAACCATTTTTTAACACTGACCTGCTGGCACCTCGACGTCGGCAACGAAAGACGCCATCGCCAGAGCGCTGTTGTAGCGACGGATGTTGTCGCGGTAGCTGCGTGCGTCTGCGCCGACGTCTGTCAGCAGGGTCACCAGCAGGTCCGGCGTTTCGCCGAGCGGCTCCAGTGCCACCTTTCCTCTGTGGCAACAAATGGTGTAATCCCCCCCCTGCCCACGCTCACCCTCGAAGTGCAGCGCACTGCAGTGGCCGCAACGATGGTCTAGCGGGCCACAGCTGTGCGCCGCCACATCCGGATCGCCGACTGCGGGTCCACCAGCCTGGAACATACAGAATTGTTTACAACAGACTACAGTGGGTTTGGCTACTATTTTTGTCCGGTAGGGCATTTCTCTGAACATTACCGCACATACATAGCATCACGGGGCATTCGCCGGCTGACAATTTGTATCATTCCAGTATAAGGCGACACATTCTGTTGGCTGATGTACTGATGAACAAACGGACGGGGGAACGGTCAAACGACGTCATTTTCGGAAATTTGGTGCAATTGGCCACTTTCAAATCAATGGTAACACACTGTAACTTACCGGGCCTGCGTCCTCGCAGGCTTCAGGGAGGGGAGGACGCAGTGCCCGGCGGCGGCTTCTCTGACCGATGCCTGTCTGGCGTGGCATAGCTGCAGCGACAGTCTCTGCAACAGACTAATATACTTTCTCTGTCAGAATGACGTCAATTCTCTACTTAAGTTTCCAACATATAATACTGCAGTGTGAAACAAACAAAAATCTGGCACTCCACAATCCACTTAGACTTACGGAAAACTGAGCGAGCTTGACTTGACGACATTTTCGCTTTGGTTGATTTTAAACGATTTGATTGCAATATCTTAGCAAAAAAACGACACATGAGCTGACGCCAGTTGCCATGGCATGTATAAAATGGACACCCATATTCTGACCCCCCCCCGGCCATGCCACTCCACCAGAGCTTATCAGGCATGATGAAAATATCGGTACACTCATATCACCAATTAAGTTAGAATTCAGTTCATTTTAAACTGATTGATTGTAAAATTGAGCCCTAAAAAAATACCCCAAAAAAAAACGGATAAACGCCGAAAAACACGAAAATATCAACCAACCCGTGTCCCCCACCCCCACACCCCACCCGCCTCCCTTCCGTCCACCAGAGATTAATCCTGACATCCCCCCCGCCCCAGTTTATCGGGAATGGCTGAGTGGCACGACTTGGCAAAATGCCTGCGGATAGCCAACCTTTCAACGACATTGGATACGTCAGATTGATCACTTTCTCCGCATTCCCAACACAAAAAAACGCCCCTCACCCCTATACATCAACTGAAGTCTCAACCAACCCGTGTCGTGAATTTCCCCCCGTACACCCATATATCCAGCCAAGATAAACTTTGGTTGATTGTAAACGATTTGATTGCAAAATCTTAGCAAAAAACGACACTTCAGCTGACGCTAATTGTCATGGCATGGATAGTATGGACACCCGTACTCTACCCCCTCCCGCCCCCTGCACCAGAGCTTATCAGGAATGCAGCCAAGATAAACTTTAGTTGATTTTAAACGCTTTGGCCAATTGCCATTGCATGTATAAAATGGACACCCATATTCTGACACCCCCCCCCCCCCCCCTTTTAAAAACATCCACTCCACCAGAGCTTATCAGGCATGGTGAAAATATCGGTACACTCACCAATTAAGTTAGAATTCAGTTCATTTAAACCTGATTGAATGTAAAATTTTACCCCTAAAAAAATACCCCCACCCCAAACGGCTGATCATTTGGTGAAGGTTTGGCGCAGGTTTCACTAAGATCGATATGGCGGTTGCCTAGATAATCCATGTCTGTGAGCCAAAAATCATGTTTTTCGGCGATTTGGTGACCTTTGACCTGACCCAAGGTCACGAAAGTGCAAACCGCAAGCCTCTGGCACACGGCCGATCGTTTGGCGAAGGTTTCACTAAGATCGATATGGCGGTTGCCTAGATAATCCATGTGTGTGAGCCAAAAATAATGTTCGGCGATTTGGTGACCTTTGACCTGACCCAAGGTCACGAAAGTGCAAATCGCACGTTTCTGGCACAGGGCCGATCGTTTGGTGAAGGTTTCACCAAGATCATCCATGTCTGCGAGCCAAAAATCATGTTTTTTCGGCGATTTGGTGACCTTTGACCTGACCCAAGGTCACGAATTTATGTTTTGGTAACAATTCGCGTGCGTTATGTGAGTGGGCGCTGGAAGTACTGGAAATTTACATTTCCGGTATTACACTGCAAGACACGTCACTGTGGTGGGAGGGGGCTGCCCTCGTAGAGTTTGAGTGTGCCACGCGCGTTGATTTGTTTGTTGATAACTGCATCGATGTGTCTGATGTATATTGCCTCTAAGGCAATAAGACGTCGTTTGTTGTGGGTGGTTGCGAGTATTTTAGTGTTTTCTACTAGTAATTTCCTGTTCGTGTGTATGAGAGAGTGGCCCACCGTTTTGTAGGTGCATTGTGAGTCTTCGACTGAGTGTAGTGGTTGTTTTCCCGATGTATCCACTGTGAGGTATGAGTGCGCAGTCTCCTAAGGTGCAATTGTAGTGGTATATCAGATTCGTTTGTTTGAGTGGTGATGGATCATGTGCGGTATTGTTTTTCATCAGTAGTGATGCTGTAGTTGGGCTGTTGTAGTATATGCTCAGTTTGATTTTATCTGCTGGTTTCGTGGTTTTGCAGTTTCTCCGAATAATGTTTTTGAGTGCCGTTTCATCTTGTTTGTATCCTGGTGTCATTGTGTTTCTGTAGTACAAGTGGTGGGTGTCACCGTCATTTGTCCTGGTTTGTTTTGTGCCGAGGTGTTTTGTGATGGCAATCGATATTAGCTGGTCTATGCGTGATATCGGATAGTTATATATATATATATATATATATATATATATATATATATATATATATATATATATATATATGTATATATATATATATATATGTATGTATGTATGTATATATATATATATATATATATATATATATATATATATATATATATATATATATAATACATACACATATGCATATACATATACATAAGGGCTCCTCTCTTCTTGCCGGGTCTTTCGTGGCCGTATTGTTCTGATGCCCTGTGGGCGTTGATTGCTACACTCCTCTCTTCTCTGCCGTGTCTCTCGTTGCAGTATTGTTCTGATGCCCTGTGGGCGTTGATGGCTACACTCCTCTCTTCCCTGTCCGGTCCCTCGTAACCGCGCCGACCTCTCGCTCGGCAGGCGTGTCTGTGATTCTACTGCCATCTCGCCCGTTTTAAACTGACGACCAACTGCTACTTCACACGTTGTGTAATGAGGTTCTGCTGTCACTTCACCCGCTATGTAGTGAGGTTCTACTGTTACTTCACCCGTTGTGTAATGATATTCTGCTGTCACCTCATCCGCTATGTAACGAGGTTATACTGTCACCTCACCCGTTGTGCAATGAGACTCTGCTGTCATCTCATCCGCTATGTAATGAGGTTCCACTGTCACGTCTTCCGCTATGTAATGAGTTTCTACTGTCACCTCAGACGTTGTGTAATGAGACTCTGCTGTCATCTCATCCGCTATGCAATGAGGTTCTCCTGTCACCTCATCTGCTATGCAATGAGGTTCTCCTGTTATCTCATCCGCTACATACTGGCAGTCCCATCGTCATCTTATCCACTATATAATGAGATGCACTCTTACCTCACCCACTTGTACTTGGCTTTACTGTCATCTCATCGACTTCGCAAAGAGATCCACTGTCAACTCATCCGCTGTGCACTGAAGCTCCACTGTTATATCATCCGCTATGTGATGAGGTCCACCGTCACCTCACACGATATGTACTGAAGCTCCACTGTTATATCATCCGCTATGTGATGAGGTCCACCGTCACCTCACACGATATGTACTGAAGTTCCACTGTCAGCTCATCCATTATGTGATGCGATCCACCGTCCACTATGTACTGGTGTTTCACTGTTACCTCATCCACTATGTAATGCGACCCGCCGTCCACTATGCACTGATGCGCCACTGCCACGTCATCCAACACGTAGTGATCGCTGTCACCACACTCGCTATGTACTGAAGCTCTTCTGTCATCTCATCCGCTGTCTATGTAATGAGCTCCACTGTCACCTCATCCACTATGTAATGATATCCACTGTCATCTTACCCTCTTTGTACCATTGCGCCATGGTCCTCTCATCCACTATGTAATGATATCCACTGTCCACTATGCACTGAGGTTCCACTGTCATATCATCCACTATGTAATGAGATCTGCAACCTCACCCGCTATGTATTCAGGCTACACTGTAATCTTATCAACTATGTTACGAGATCCACTATCACCTCAATGTGTGATGAGTTCATCCGCCCACCATCCGCCACGTGAGTCCACTGTCAGGTGGATGTGTGGTTCTCACACGCTGTGTACTGAAGTGCCACTGTCAACTCATCAACTATGTAATGCCATCTACTGTCCACTATGCACTGATGTTTCACCTCAACCCCTATGCAATGCAATCCAATGTCCACTATGCACTGATGCTCCACTGTCACATTATCCACTAATATAATAATGACTATCACTCAACCCGCTGAATCAGTACACCCACTGTGTACTGAAGCTCCACTGTCATCTTATCAACTACGTAATGAGATTCACTGTCATCTCGCATGATGTGTGCTGAAGCCCCACTGCCACCTTATCCACAATTAAATGAGATATGTTACCTCACCCACGATGTATTCAGGCTATACTGTCATCGCAACTGCGTAATGAGATCCACTGTCACCTCACACGATGTGTGCTGAAGTTCTACTGTTATCTCATCCGTGATGTAAGGAGGTCCATTGCGACCTCACCCGCTGTCTACTGATACTCTACCGTCGCATCACCTGTTGTGAACTGCAGTTCCACTGTCACCTCACCCACTGTGTACTGAAGCTCCATATCCATTTCATCCACTAAATAATGTGAGCTACTGCCACTCCATCCACAGTGATGGCGATGAAACTCAGTTGTTGCCTCTCGCCTTGCGTGGATGCTCAACCGTCACCTCACCCGCCATGTGCTGGCCGCGTGGCTCATCTCCCAGCCGACATATGCATACCGGCAGCTCCGGCATTCTCCCATCCAACATGTGCCGATGGCTCCCTTCAGCATTCTCCCACCCGGCATGTACCGGCCGTGCCACTATCCGCCCATCCGACACGTACTCGCGACTCGAGTGTTCTTTCCAATCCGGCATGTTGCAGTTCCACCACTATTCTGCGATCACACATGTACCGTGGGCTGTGCTGTTCTTCCATCCGGCTTGTACCGGCTGCCCTACTCCGCTCCCATCCGACATGTACCGGCAGCTGCACTATTCCCCGATCAGAAGTGTACCGGCTGCTCCAGTCCGCTCCCATCCGACATGTACCGGCAGCTGCACTATTCCCCGATCAGAAGTGTACGGGCTGCCCCACTCCGCTCCCATCCGACATGTACCGGCAGCTGCACTATTCCCCGATCAGAAGTGTACGGGCTGCTCCACTCCGCTCCCATCCGACATGTACCGGCAGCTGCACTATTCCCCGATCAGAAGTGCCGGCGGCTCCAGTCCGCTCCCATCCAACATGTACCGGCAGCTGCACTATTCCCCGATCAGAAGTGTACCGGCTGCTCCAGTCCGCTCCCATCCGACATGTACCGGCAGCTGCACTATTCCCCGATCAGAAGTGTACCGGCTGCCCCACTCCACTCCCATCCGACATGTACCGGCAGCTGCACTATTCCCCGATCAGAAGTGTACCGGCTGCCCCACTCCACTCCCATCCGACATGTACCGGCAGCTGCACTATTCCCCGATCAGAAGTGCCGGCGGCTCCAGTCCGCTCCCATCCGACATGTACCGGCAGCTACACTATTCCCCGATCAGAAGTGCCGGCGGCTCCACTGTCCTGCAACAGCCGCCTCAGTATTCGGTGGTGCGGCGTACCTACCAGGTGTCCTACGATGTGGTATCACATTTGAAATCCCCACTACTTTGCGACCATTGCACAGCGAGAAAAAAAAACTGTAATTAACATCGACAAGTGTTTTTTATTATTATTTCGATCTATTTTATGTGACAGCAATAGTTACATACTGCTGAGCTTGCATGTACTTACATCACGTGCTTCAGATGCTCCCCTTTTCGCGCAGCATAGATCGCAACTCTTTTCAAGGTCTCTTGGGCGGCTCGCCGGCACGGCTCGGGTTTGATCGTCACACTGCCCCTGGTGATTTTCTTGAGCTCCAAGAGAGTTTCTGGTGACCTCTGGTGCACTCTGCCAGATGTCTACATGATACAAATCCGGATGAGTTAAGTCGGGGGAGTGAGCCGGCCGGTTGACGATGGTTTTCTTCCAGATTAGTCGGCCGTCGATACGTTCCTGGAGCCACTTCAGGGACTTCCCTGCAGCTCCCTAAACCGGCGTTTCCCCGTTTCGGTTCGGCATCGTTGAACGCGCAGCGCGCTCGTCCTGCGAATGTCGCGCTGTCGCGTCTCTGCTGCAGGCCTCAGCTCATCAGCGAGACAGTGTGGCTCGCCGCACTGCAGCGTCTTGTGCACCAGGCACAGCGTGTGGTTTCTGGCCAGATCCCCTGCGTCAGCCAGTCGTGTTCGTCCGTTACATCCACACACCGATCGAGTTTCTTTGGGTCAGAATATTACTTTTTGAAGTGGGTGATCACTTCAAATTCGAGGAAGGTTGCCCGTTCCAGCTTTCGGGTCCGGGTGGAAAGATGTGCTCTTCAGAGGAACAACTTGGACATGAGTCCAAGACAATATAGAGAAGACAATAAAGTATTGGACATACGTACAAGACTTATATTTATCGCATGACATGCGTCCTCAGCATTGTTGGCAAATTCATGGCAATATGAATATCTCAGAAGATAAACCGAACTGATTCAGTGGGAAAGTATGATAGTGTGTCAGCCCACAAGTGCCATGATATTGCTGCTCATCCTGCTCATCATGCCATGATAATCATCATCTCATCATCATGCTCATAATCTGCCATGATATTGCTGCTCATCATGCCATGATATGCTCTCAAGAAATTTTAATCCCGTCATTTGGTTTTGTACCCATGAGGTCGAAATGACAATTACGATATCCTGAGAAATCGTGTTATGCAAACCATACGATGATCTAGCCCGATTCAATGGATCAAATTAATCCTTACATTAGTATGTTTTCCTAATTATTAATAGTATCTTAACTCTTTCCAGTCAGATCACACCCCGTCTCGCGGGGGGGGGGGAGGATACAACCCCCTCTAATCTCCAAACTAAGCGTCGCACGAAAATGAAAGAGGTGTCATCGGAAAGCGCTCGACGAGTGGGGCCAGAAATCACCCAAAATTGTATCCCCCAAAGGTGACGTCACTAGGGGGTCTGTTTTCACGACAGACATCATGTTTTTGGCTCTGGGGAGTTCATTTTTATTTGGGGGGGGGGGATTTGACAAACAAAAATTATTTGGCATCAGAAAAGGAACGCGAAATCGATAATTAAAATTTTAATGTATGAAATTTGAAGATTTTGAATTTTCAATTCTCTTTAATTTTTATTTTTATAATAGGTAGAGTGGACAGCAAAACGTTGTTTGAAGTAATCTTGCTATCATAAATAATGCTTACTTTAGCCAGAATCTTCAATTTTATTCCTTATGGACGAATATGCAAAACTAATAAGTAATCCAAAACGAGAAAAAAAAATCACAAATTCCTCTGGTGCGTTTTGTTCCATCCCTAAAGATAAGCAGACGCTGAAAGTTTCATTCAAATACCTTTATCCGTTAAAGCGTGACGACTGGTTGAACTTCTCTGGAGGTGACCTCACTTGACCTTGATTAACTCGTTGACCCTAGATGACCTGACCTCAAAATTTTCACACAGCATGTCAAATTGATGTGGGAAAGGGTATACTAAATTTCGGCCCACTACCGCGCGCCGTTCTTTCACTATCGGCGGAAAATCTTAGGGGGGGCCTATCAACCCCTCCCCCCCCCCACGAGATGGGGCGGATTAATGTGCAACGTATTGCAGCTAACCCAGATACCTACGATACGCTACCCAGTAGGAGTGTATGAATTAGTCGGGTACGTTATTTATGTGCATTTATGCGCACTTTGCAAGCAATTCATAATTTGACTTAGATACCTCGGTATGACTATTTTATGGGCGCTGCGTGACCTCTAGTCGATGCGCCCCTAAACCCCAATAACTAACTAACAATTCATAATTTGCATAGAAGGCGTAGTTTCAAACACCAATTTTGTCGGCAATCATCAACTGGTGCTTCCGTGCATCTTTTGCCTGCGCACTTATATATATGGTACTGACTGGCTTATGGTTGTGCAATTAATATGTTTCATTTCGTTTGCATCTCCTTTCTCCCAGTTTGTGTTCGTTTCACGGTGCATATTTCGTGTGGCATCCACACAAATGTATAATGCGTTTCGCACACGATTGGTGACCGTTGCTTCGTGGCGACTGACACCAGATCTTACTAATGCATGACAGTGTATTGCCTCTTACGCAAACCCTCGGTGTGTTTCGTCATCACACGTGTTCACGGTATGCAGTGTTCGGCCTGTCTTCCTGGCTCTAGTCTGGTCGTCGACCCTGTACTCGCCTGCTATTCGTCGTATGGACCCATGGGCTAATGCCATCCTGACCGGCTATCACTGTTGTGATTAGTATCATCAATTAGTATAGCAGGTCAGCCCACCTATGGGACGATCAGCGTAATTAAGTGCTCAGCTCGATAATTGTATGTGATGACCTCAGCGTTTATATCTGGCATTCAACGGCATTCCAGACGTCCGTATCGGCCGCATGATGCTGCATTGTCGGCTAGTTCATTTTTGTAAAGAGGAACCATCTCGACGGCTACCCTTCGGTAGCGCTCAGAGAGCTGCCGGAAGGCCCGTAGCCTACCTGCCAGCAGTGAGACTCGGGGTGTGACACTGAGGATCACCAGTGTCATAGCCTGCGCCATCAGGGGCAGCGCCGCCACAAACCGCTCCAACTCGCCAATGCAGGCGTCGGCGACGGCAGTTATGTTTGCGTCTGTGGCGACGCTGAGGGCGTTTCCTCCGGCCGAAAGGAGGCAAACGCCCGGCCTGCTGGTGACAGTATTGGGCTCCCGCCTTACCAGGAGGGCCGTCGCCAGCCGAAATCAGTCGGCGACGGTGTCTCCCCCCCCTCCCTCAAACCGCCGACGACACCGCCACGCAGGAACACAAATTGTATCGGCTGCCGCAGCACAACGTCGGGGTGTGGATCAGGCAGGTGGGACCTGGCCAGGTGACTGTCGCCCAGGCACAATATCTCATGGACCAGGACGGGCCCCACCTGGTCTGGAACTTGGGCAGCGGCCTGACGCGGCGGACGACGGAACGGCTGCTCCAGCCACTGCGCCTGGCGCGCGCTATGGTACCGATGTAGCCGGAAAACACGTTTCCCCTGAAATTAATGAACATTGATGTCATTTCGCCATTTTTTTCAACAGCAGACCTGCAAGCGTAACAAAGTAATTGAAGCCAGAACACGTTTTTGTTTTTTTATTTTTGTCTTCAATTTTTGAAACCAGAACCGAAGGGACGCAAACAGTACAGTCTCATAGGAGGGGAAGGTATTGCTGAAGAACGGGAAATCGATCGCACCAGATACTACATGGCTTGCCATCGGAGAAGGAGACCACAATCAGTCCTATAAATGCTGTGGGCATGTGCTGGCTAAGGAAAATAAGCCCATTGTCATTAAATGATGGTAAGTTGTGCAGGTGGGTGTACCTCCTACCACCCTACAAACATATGGCTGTGCTTGGTTGTCAAACCCATGACTGTGCTTCATTTAGTGTGTGCAACTGCCTAGCTATGTGTTTAGATACGCACTGTAAGGTCTATCTAAGCCTTGCAATTCGCAACGGCAACTCTAGCTATGTGCCAATCATATACAGCTGAAGAAACTTCGGTGATGCACGTTTTTCTTCAAAGGAAATAGTTTCGAGCCTGGCATGACACATTTGTGTTCTGGTGCATTGAGCCTGGTAACTACCTAGGTTTAGAGTGCATTGAGGCGTTTCCTCAAAATGTTAAGATTCCACCAATGGGTTCAATCCAATATCAGAATACACCAAATGCATTTCAGATACGGCATCCTATGTATATATGGTATACATGTGGTATATTTGGTGCATGTTGTAAACATACCGATATATATATATATATATATATATATATATATATATATATATATATATATAATATATATATATATATATATATATATATTGTTTAATACAACGAACATTCTTTACACGCAGTATATATATATATATATATATATATATATATATATATATATATATATATATATATATATATATATATATATATATATATCAGATTTAACAAAAATCTATTAGCAAGGTTAACATTTGCTTCGAATTCTGTTCAGCTGGATTCATGCTTAGCCGGCATGAAGCGAACGATGCATGCGACATTTTTTCAAACACATTCTACGGCAGTGCCTTTATAAGCTGTTCAGTGAAACAGCCAATTAAAGTATAACTAACATGTGTACACCGTGATGGAACAGAAGAGAACTTTGAATGGAAACAGTGGAACGGGAACATTCATGTGCTCGTAGATACGTTTATTAGCCCATAGGTATGCCTACGGGCAACTATGGCAGCTCACATGCCTGCAAACGCGTACGGATCATTATGAACATCTACGGGCATAGGTCCAGGTCGCCGATGTCATAACTCAGTGTTTTTTTTCGTGGAAAAGTATGGCACCGCTAACCACTGCCCAAAATGTCTTTTCCAATGAAGTTTTGACATTCTGCATCTCGATGCATTTATACGCGGTCTGTATTCCTTGTTCATAACATAGCTGTGTTTGCTTGTAATTTGAGTGGATAAGGGATTCTAGGACAAATGTACGTAAGGACAATTGTACATATGGCAGATGTACGCAAGCAAATGTACGTATGGCAATTGTACGTAAGCGCAGATGTACGTATGGTTAATGTACGTAAGCACAAATGTACGTATGGCAAATGTACGTATGCGCAAATGTACGTATGGCCAAAAGTACGTAAGCGCAAATGTACGTATGCGCAAATGTACGTAAGCGCAAATGTACGTATGCGCAAAAGTACGTAAGCGCAAATGTACGTAAGCGCAAAAGTATGCACGCGCAAATGTACGTATGTGCAATTGTACGTATGCGCAAAGGTACGTCCATTTAAGCATGCGTACCTTTGGGTTTGCGTACATTTAGTTAGGTACATATACCATACATACGTTTGCGGTAACCGGACAAATGTACGTAAGCAAATGTATGTAAGCGCAGATGTACGTGGAATTGTACGTAAGCGCAGGTGTAAGTATGGCTCATGTACGTAAGCGCAAATGTACGCATGACAAATGTACGTATGTGCAAATGTACGTATGCGCAAATGTACGCATTCCCAAATGTACGTATGCGCAAATGTATGTATGCACAAATGTACGTAAGCACAATTGTACGTAAGTGTAAATGTAAGTATGCTCAAGTGTACGCAAGCGCAAATGTGCGTAAGCGCAAAAGTACGTAAGCGCAAATGTACCTAAGCGCACCAATACGTAAACGTAAAAGAATGCAAGAGCAAATGTACGTATGAGCCAATATACGTACACTTAGGCATACGTGCCTTTGCGTTTAAGCACATTTGGTTAGGTGCATATGCCATACATACATTTGCTCTTACGTACATTTCCCATACGTAAATTTACGCTGAAGTAAATTTGGCACACGTACATCTGCACTTACGTACAATTGCCATACGTGCATTTGCGCTTACGTACATTTGCGCATGCGTACCTTTGCGCATACGTACATTTGCGCATTCGTACATTTGCGCATACGTACATTTGCGCTAACGTACATTTGCGTTCAGGTACATTTGCGCTCACGTACATTTGCGTTTACGTACATTTGCGCATACGTACTTTTGCGCATACGTACATTTGCCATACGTACATTTGCGCTTACGTACATTTGCTTATGTACATTTGCGTACGTACATCTGCCATACGTACATTTGCGCATACGTACATTTGTCCGGTTGCCGGATAAGGATATCCGGGCCCCCAGATAAGGCGATCCAGGACCCGAACGACGATTAAAATAAAGCGTTCATGTCCCAGGGAAAGAGAGTGCCTTTTTTGGGGGAAAAAGTGGCCGAAACCTGGGACTTTAGGATATGTGGAGATTGTCCGGGCCCCAATTCGTAAATCAGCCCACTTCCATCTTTGGCAATTCTTGGCTACATTCCTGGGATGTAGGTAGCATTACTTCCGGGAACGTGACCCGCGAGCCCTGAAGCCGCAATCAGTTCGCCAAACCGGTGCACCACGTGTGAAAATTTGAGACGAAATCGATCCAGCTGTTTTGGTACAGCATGCGTGGAACCGACATGATGTACACTCACAATCTTTTCACAAGGGCATTGACACACATACGCACACACAATAACATCTTACCAACATCTATGAAAAACCCACTGCCATTGTCGGTTTTGGAGGATTTCTGACGTCATGTACGTAATTTTGAAGGAACGGAAATTCCATCGCCCATACTCAACGGCGGCTAAGGGAATATAATCGTAGGAATGCATGCAGGCCTTCAAGCGAAAAAGCTGCAGCGTAAATTGGACACTACAGCTGTCCCCGCGATGTTAGCAAGGTTTCGGAGTAAGAAACGATTTCCCACACGAACAAATATGACTAATTATTACCATTGTTTATTTGATTACCTTTGCAATTACCATTGCTGGCACGATGAGAAGTGAGAGTGCTGAAGCTGCAGTTGAGGGAGAGGGTGCTGAGGCTGCGGCCTTCGGTGGAGTCTCTGTATAGGGAGGAAAGAAATAATAATGTATTTTGTTTTCGAATTGGCATGAGCGGGTTAGCTGCACACTTGTGGTTCAAAATATGTTGGGAAATTATAAGGTGTAGCAGATGCACCAAGCACAAATGTTGCTGTACGCGGTTGATTGGAGAGAAATGTACAGAAGTGCCATAAATAATAGCAACAAAACGACAAAAATAAAGAACGTGCTTCGTATGAATACATGATAGCGAGATACCTCGAAGAGCAAATCAGAAACATATCTAACAAAAAGCAAATGGGGAACAGCACTTCCACCATAGCTGTCGGAGAAGGATAAATGAAACTATGTAGCCCTAGGCATGGACATCATCTATGAGCAGTTTGGGATTGCGACCAATTCTTGTGGTGCAAGAAACGACGCTCTTTCCAAAATGCATTGGAATATATTAAAATACATATTTTCAGATTGAATATGTAAATTATAAATTAACATTAGCAGGGTACCAAACCAGGGGGAGTCCAGCTCCCCCTCACCCCGACCCACACGGAATCTCTAGCCATGGTCATAGGTAAGACTGCTGACGTTGATCCAATCGATTCTTCGGTGGGTTCTCAGAATCAATTCAACTCCTGTCAAACCTAGCAATGTCATAAAACAGTCAGGTTTGCTCGGTTCATCAACTACAAATACAATACAATCTTACCGAAAAGAAGTTCCTTGGCTGGAATCTTGGCTGGAAGAGTAACAAGGCGGAGGTAGACCGACCAGTAGTATTCGTGTACGAATGAAGCCAATAATCCAGTCACGATAAGAGCATACATTTGTTTGTTTCTGTTCTTGGTGTCTTAACGCAAGAATTAATGGACAAACCCAAAAAGTATCGTCATTCATGGGCAACCGCCCTTGCGTAGATTATAAATGTGTTCTTTCAGTTTTTTTGTTTCTTTTTCTTCTTAATCTCGATACAAATTTGTATCCGAAATATTTATTTGAACTACCAATATAAATTAAGTATCGAGTTATCCTGTCCTTGCTAATGCATCCAGCGTCGGGACACGTTTACAAGTACATAAAAATGCTCAGTCACGTGCATTTATGAATGTAAGCCCACGGTTTCGATACAATTTATCAGTGCACTTGTCAGTGTACTGTTATCAGCTATCTGTGTACTGCTTATGACACCGTAGTCGATTTGCTCGACAATACCGCTTCGGCTACCACCAACATGCTGGTGAAGTACGTTCGCCATCCTCTGTCATTGCCCTGCTCCATCCCGACCCGTGTTGTATGCCCGTTCTCGACACGACCAGCTGTGCCCTCGTTCCATCCCCATACTGTTGTATCAGGTCCAGTTCAGTCCCATCACGTGTTGGCTGATCTGAACCGAGGAAACACGACATTAATTAATCTGCACTAACCGAACATAACCTAACCCAACCCGACCCAACCCAACACGAAAATAATTAATCTGGACTAATCGAACTTAACCTAACCCAACCCTGACCTAGGCAGACCTCATTTGATCTGATTCGCCCTGCCATTTTCCAAAGTAATTTCTATATTCCTTATAATACAGCTGTATATCTCTCCATACACCATAAAATATATTCACCTATATAAAATAATTCCCACGGTAGCTTGGCTGGCGTGGTAGCACGTGCGACCTGTTTAATTTTGGACCGATGAAGTTGGGCTCCAGCAAATTCACCGATTCATCGATGCAATGAGCCGACTGAGAAGGCCGAAATTGATGTTTGGTAATGCTTCAGGGCAGCCTTGATTGCAGGAAAAGTAGCTTCGATGGGGAAAATCTAAAGGTATCGTGAGAATCACAACAGTTGGCGCTATGCGCGCGTACCACATTTTATCCAAAATGTGACCTGACCGAGACGCTGATGAGGTGGAAAGCAGAGCCTGTTTTACCGGTCACGACACTTGTCACTCTCGTCGCGATGGCTGACCCCTGGCACACGGCAGGTGCCCATAGTCAATGGGGAAAGTGTAGCCGGTACATGGACCAGGGTAATGCAAGCAACGGCGTACCGTCACTTTCATCCGTTTTCCAGCACCAGACCCGATCGTGAAAAACGATGAAAACGGGCGACTTTTCTTTACCTCCTCCGAGTGCACGTGTCACGTGCGGCAAAAATGTTTGCACTGCCACGCTTGGAGATTGTCTGGGCTACACCGTGGTGTCGGTTTGGTGTCAATCGGCCCATTTGTTTGCGAGCTATGCCGGTTGAAACCGAGCCGATTAGGCGCACTAAACTTGATCATATTCGGACGTAAAAATCCACGTTTCACACGTTAAACCAATTGATGACAGAGGATTTAGGTGCAACCCGTTCTCCCATCACATCGGTGTCGCTCACGTGCAGCACATTGCCTCGATCGCACTGAAATTGTGCGCAAGAGCTAGCCAACATTGTGGGCTTTCATGTGGTGTGACACATCCCTCGTTCACCACGATGTGAGCCGAGCCGGGCGCCAATATGTGGCGGTCGGGATTTTCGTCTGAAAGAGCCCCAGCCCCATGTTAAACAGGAGTGGAGACGTCGCTCGAATCGGAGCGCATAGCACGCGCTACGCTTCGCCCATCCGTACAAATTGTACATTGCCGGATAGCCCATGTGACGGGGTACCTGTCCACCAAATTTGATCGCTCTAGTATGCGCCGGTCTCAGCTCGTAGGTGCTCAACTGAAAACAGATGCACGCGCCTGGCGGTCACACGATACAGCGCACCCGGCCGCCGACCACAAAAGCACGCAGTTCCCTGTGGAGCGCGTGTTTGCACAAAGTTTCATACTCGTGGGACCTGTGGTATATGCTGTGGCCCTGGCTAACTGATCTCGACATGACCCCAGTTGACGGCACGTGACACGCGCAACCCAAAACCAGTGCCATGATCTGTCCCCCGTACCGGCGCATCACGTGTTAAAGTTTGAGCGAAATCCGCTCGGCCGCTTACACACAGCATGCGTTGAAGCGGCACATAGATTATTCTGCAAGAATCGCTATGCATTTTAAATACGGGCGCACACACTCATATAGCATTCCCATCGGGAAGCACTTCCGCGCTGGACATTAGCGTGGTCAGCCCGCAGCTGGTGCAATCTTTCGATTGGTCTGTTGAATCCGATCCTAGAGGCAGCGACCATTTTCCGGTCTGGCTTCATTGTGTGGACGGAGCCATTCTGGGCTCAAGGCCACAACGCTGGAATTTTAGAAAGGCTGATTGGCCGGAGTTTGTAGCTAGGCTTGATACCATTTTTAATACAAACGGGAACAATGCTGTACCATCTATAGAGAACTTCACCTCCATTGTCTTAGACTGTTCTGCCGACTGTATCCCACGTACCTCTGGTAAACCTCGACGTGCGCCTGTGCCGTGGTGGACGGAGCAATGCCGGGATGGTATTCGTGCCCGCCGACGTGCCTTTCGGAAGTTTGACCGCAATAGCACCTCGGCAAACCTGATCGCCTTCCGGCAAGCCAGGGCGGTCGCCCGGCGAACAATCCGGGAAGCCAAAAGGACGTCATGGATACAGTATGTGAATAAGCTGAACCGTTTCACCCCTTCCACCCATATTTGGTCTCAAATAAAACGAATATCCGGACGTTCGCGATCCACACCACTACCATTCCTGCAGATCTCTGGAAATGTTGTCGCACAACCTCGGGACGTTGCGAACATTATTGCTCAAACCCTGGCGGACCGAAGCCTGAACTGCGACTCAAACGCAGGTTTCCGTGCACACGGCTCGATGCGAAGCAGCTATGGTCGATTTTACCAGCGCGGAGAAACTGTACTATAATGAGCACTTCACAATGGTCGAACTTACATCACAAATTGCTGCACTGCATCCCGTGTCCGAAGGACCGGACAACATCCATAACGAGATGCTCCGGCACCTCCCCACACATGCGCTTGAAGTACTTCTGACATGTTTTAACTCTCTGTGGACGAGCGGCAGATTCCCGCCATCTTGGCGAGATGCGACCGTCATCCCCATATTGAAGCCCGGCAAGACTGGTTCTGACTCTCTTCACTACCGACCGATTTCCCTGACTTCGTGCCTGTGCAAACTCATGGAGAAGATGGTCAGTGTTCGCCTCACGTGGTTTCTTGAACAACAAAACTTTTTTACTAACGCGCAGTCTGGTTTTAGGAAGAACCGGTCCACACTTGATCATGTATTAACATTGGACACTGCGATTCGTACCAGTTTTAGAGAAAAGCGACATCTAGGAGCAGTGTTTTTTTACATTGAGGGCGCCTACGATACGACATGGAAACAAGGTATTCCATTAAAACTTTGGAAGTGTGGTGTGCGTGGTTTTATGGGGCACTTCGTTCAGAATTTTCTTACTGATTGAACATTCCGTGTCCGTGTAGGAAGCGCAATGTCTGGTCGGTTGACGCAGGTGAATGGTGTTCCCCAAGGAAGTGTCCTTAGTGTAGCTTTATTTGCGATAATGATTAAAGATATCGGAGATGGTCTCCCATGTGGTGTCGCGAGGTCCCTTTTCGTCGATGACGTTGCGATCTGGTGCTCAGCATCACGTCCATCCTCCATGGAAAGACAGCTGCAACTCGCCACTTCTCACCTTGAGAAATGGAGTAACTTGAATGGTTTCCGATTTTCTACCCAGAAGACTGTTGCAGTGCATTTTTGTCGACGCCGTAGCTGCCAGGACCCGAATATTCAGCTCTATGGAGAGCAGATCCCTTTCCAGCCTGCAGCTAAGTTCCTGGGTATCACATTTGATCGTCGTCTCACGTACAAGGACCACCTAAAAACGCTGCGGCAGAAGTGTTTCAAGTCCCTGAACATTATGAAATGTGTTGCCCGAACTGCCTACGGAGCAGATAGGTCTACGCTTTTACTTCTATATCGATCGCTCATCCGTTCAAAACTCGATTATGGGTGTTTTATCTACGGCTGTGCCAGTGACTCCAACAAACGCATTCTCGACACTATCCACCATGCCGCCTTGCGTATTGCCACAGGGGCATTCCGCACCTCTCCGACTGCAAGCCTTCTCGCATATGCTGATGAAGCTCCGTTCGCCCTGAGACGAGACAAACTTGGACTGCGGTATGCGTGCAGGGTGAGGAAATCTCCTCTAAATCCAGCATACCAGGCCTTGTTTGCCCACCGTACGCTTGCGCTGTTCTGTGGCGGACGTGGCAACGTACTACCTCCTTTCTGCGTGAAGTTGCGAGAGCTGGCAGAGGGGAGCGGTATCCAAATGCGCAGCATTAGAAGGATTGAGCCGCTGCCCGTTCCCCCATGGGAACTGATTCAGCCTACGGTAGACACGACACTGTCGGACACACGTAAGGATGAGATTACCCCGGAAATGTTTCGAATGAAGGCTCTTGAACACGTTCACGCCTATTACTAATGTACTCTCACCTACACCGACGGTTCGAAGACTGATGATGGCGTGGGGTGTGCCTTTGTGAGTGGTGCCACGATCCGATCGTTCACCCTGCCTCCTCACGCAACCGTTTACACGGCTGAGCTTCTGGCCATCACGAAGGCCATGTGTTTCATCGAGATAGGGAAAGACGTCGATCACGTGATACTCTCGGATTCTCTGAGTAGCCTTCTAGCGCTGAAACATTTTTATCCTCATGACCCTGCCGTGCAGGATGTGTTATTGCGTATAACCATGCTTAAGCGAGCCGGGAAAAATGTAACCCTCTGCTGGATACCAAGCCATGTTGGAATACGGGGGAATGAGCTGGCTGACCAAGCAGCAAAACGTGCTGCGCGGAGACAGTACTCCCATTCGCTTCCTCTTCCCGCGACACACTTCAGCCAGACAATAAATACATTCTTCCAGGACAAGTGGCAACAATTTTGGGACTCGACCGGCGGAAACAAATTAAGAGCCATCAAGCCAACTCTTGGGTGTTGGGAATCATCATCTAGAGCTTCCCGGAAGGAGGAGGTGGTTCTCGCCAGGATGAGAATAGGCCACACATATGCTACCCACGGTCACCTGCTGCGAAACGAGGACAGGCCGATTTGTACTCGCTGTGATAGCCCACTGACAGTGAAGCACGTTCTTCTGGTGTGCCCCCTATTCTCAGCGCAGCGACGACGATTCTTTGGACGAGAGTTTTCCGCGCTGACGATGGCGGGTCTTCTGGGTGATGGGTCACGCGTGATTCATACTGGACGGTTGTTCGACTTTCTCTCGCAAGTGCGGTTTGATGTTGTTTATCCAGGGAGATCGTAGATACTTCGTATTTCACAATGCATGTCACCCCATGACGTGCCATTCTGACTGATTTCCGCTTGCTTTCACTGTTTGATGATGTGACTTCCATTTCACCGTTTGCCTGACGATGTTGCTTGCATTCCACTGTTTCACTGACGATGTTATGGGCGCTGAATGACCGACGCAGTCGATGCGCCCCTAAACTCCAATAACTAACTAACGAAGCGGCACATACAGACAGACAGACAGACAGACACACACACAGACATACAGACAAACATTTCTCGACAACTTTAGAAAACCGACCGCCATGTATTAAATCTCCGATAGAGATTTATCGTGACTTAGTCACTCTAAATCTAAATCTACGATTTTGAATTAAGGTCAAGGTTACTGACCTGAGGCCAGCTCACTTGGCGTATTTTTACCGTATTCAGTCGGGAAAATTCAATTTGTCACGCCGAAAATGATGAAGATAATGAAATAAAGATTCTGTATTATTTAAGCTAGACAGTGCTTTAGCGAGGAACATCGTAATTATAAAAAGTAATATTTTGACCATTTCTTTGTACGCAAATAAAAAAAATCAATTATATTATATTTGCGAATTTTCGGCTACGAGCCTTCATCAAGCAAAGCAAACACTTGACAGGATCCTAACTGCCGCATACTTTTTTTATAACTGAATCGCATGAATCACCAACAGGACACATTATCCAGGAGAAACAAAAGATACCTGCGGTCCGAATAAAACAAACAAATACAATAATGCATCGTGTACAGCACACGCATTTCACGCGGATACACAATGGCAGCATATGTCGGAATACAAAGACGCAAGACTAATATTATACGACATGCAACATACACGACACATTTTACGCATTTCCGCCCTGGTTTCCCCTAATCCTCTGAATCCTAGACATCCTTAGCGCTTTTCTTTCTCCTTCCATGTTTGGGGGGGGGGGTACATAATCGGCCAGGAGGAAAGGTTGGCGTTGAGCTGGGGATGGTGCTTCCTGATGAGTAACGATTCAGCTATTTCCCTGTCTGGGTGATCTTTGGACCTATAGATAACTGTAATGCTTAATGGGGTTTCAGTAGGATGCGGTGGGGTATGGTTCTCCCTGAAGTGATCCCCCATAGGCGTGTCTGGGGTCTCATTGATCATATCTCTGACGTGTTCGCTAAATCGTAATCGTACAGGACGTTTTGTCTCCCCAACATAAATGTTTTCTCGGCCGTTGCGTTCACATAGCTGACACTTTATTTGATACACTACGCTTTCTGCGTGCAGTCTCCCGTGAAACCTGACCTACACGTATGATATCTTTGACCACCTGGACACTTTGGTTTTGAAAGTGACGATCTTACTAAAGCAGTCCGGAGTTTCTTTTTTTCATGTTATTCTTATGTCAAGCCCCGACTTCCTCACATTTTGCTTTATGTTGCAAAAGGTGCTTTGCTTGATGAAGGCTCGTAGCCGAAAATTCGCAATTATAATTCAATTGGATATTTTTGGATTTGCGTACGAGGAAATGGTCAAAATGTTACTTTTTTATAAATATACATTCTGGGTTAATTTATGTGTCAATGGTCAATGCCATAAGCTCAGGTCACTTATGTATATTGTACACATTGTCATCGTATGCAGAATGTTGCTGTTCCTCGCCAAGTGATACCTGAATTCGGTTTCAGCGCCGCCTAAGTTGTGCGACATGACACCGGATGACAACCAAATGAGCTGATGTTAGTTAATGTACTTAGTGCTTAGAGTGTACACGCTCCGGTATTTGGAGCATTAAAACTGAGTCGCACTTCAATTTCCGTCCGGATTCAAGATCCATCAGGATCTTCATCCGGATTTAACAGCTGAAGTTTCGTATCTGACTCATATGAATTAAGTTCAAAGTTTATCGAGCACACTGCTAAATTTTAAGCTCGCTCGTTCCTCTCTTTTGTAGGAATGTATGTACTGTTTTGTCATATCTTCATCTTTTTGCATGGATCACACCCGGAGGCCGACAATTAATTTTGTGTTAGGTTAAGGTAAGTATTATCAGATTGCTATCGCATTTATTATTTGCGTCTGGGTGGTGGGGGGGGGGTATTCCAAATATTGGATATTTTGGACATGTATGATTTTAAAGATTATTGGATGGGCATGTTCAACATTGGAGAGGTATGTGCCCTCCCAAGGAGACACAAACCTACGCCCTTGGATATAGTAGATTTGCCGTTGTATTCAAGCTCCCTGATTTGTTTTTCTTCTTTTTCACGCCTGCGGAATCCGTGAAAGTCCGTAGAATGGATTTCCCACCCACTTGGCGGGAGGCCACTATGATCCCAATTTTGAAGCCCGGAAAAGACAGCGTAGACCCGGCGAGCTACTGACCAATATCACTCACTGTTTGTGTGATACCACTTCATCACTCTGCCACTTCACTTAACCACTTCATCACTCTGCAAGCTAATGGAGAAGATGGCAAACGTACGTCTGACCTGGTTCCTGGAACGACATGGTATTTTAAATAACGCACAGTGTGGTTTTAGGAAAAACCGCAGCACCGTTGACCATATTTTAGCTCTTGATACTGTGGTACGGGCAGCGTTTCAGCAAAATCGTCATATTGGTGCAGTATTTTTTTACATTCACGGAGCGTATGACACCACCTGGCGCTACGGCATCCTGATGAAAGTTTTCAGACATGGAATACGTGGACCTATGGGCTTCTTCCTCCAGAACTTTTTGTCCAGGCGCTTCTTTCGAGTGCGGATCGGAAGCTGTATGTCAAACCGATACCCACAAACGGAAGGGATACCACAGGGTAGCGTATTAAACGTGGCGCTGTTCGCTATCATGATCAATGATATCTGCGACTCTCTTCCACGAAATGTTGGCAGATAACTGTTCGTGGACGACGTCGCGATTTGGTGCTGCACATCCAGTGCACCGTCAATGGCACGGCAGCTGCAGTTGGCGACATCATGCTTGGAGAGATGGAGCCCCAAGAACGGGTTACAGTTCTCTGTCTCAAAAACTGTTGGGGATGCATTTTTGCCGACGTCGCCGAAGCTGCCCAGACCCTGTTCTCCAGCTGTATGGGGAGGAAATTCCCTTTCAGCGCACTGCCCGGTTTCTGGGAGTAATTTTTGACGCCCGTCTTAGTTACAAGGAACACTTTAAAGCACTCCGGGATAAATGTTTTGCATCACTTAACTTACTGAAGATGGTCGCACGCACGTCCTACGGAGGAGATAGGAAAGCTATGCTCCTGTTGTACCGTTCCCTCGTTCGTTCAAAGTTGGACTACGCATGTTTTATATATGACGGTGCATGTACAACAAGCAAACGATCACTGGATGTGATACATCATTCAGCGCTCCGCATCGTGACCGGCGCTTTCCGCACTTCGCCCTCTGTGACCCTTCTGGCTGAAGCCCACGAGCCACCACTCTCGCTCCGGCGCGAGATGCTCGGGATGCGCTACGCCTCTAAATTGCGTAAATTCCCCGACCAACCCACTTATGCCCATGTATTCTCCCATCGCCTGATTGCAACATTCGGTCGAGCGCGCACTGCATGCCACCCCCTGTTGCGTCAGAATGCGCAGACTCTTTGAGGACAGCGGAATTCGATTGAGGGAATTATGTGGGTCGGTTCTCTACAAACACCGCCTTGGCAGGTGACCCACCCAACAATAGACCTGTCACTATCTGCGGTGAAGAAAGCACATGCTACACCACACGACCGTCGGTTACATGCTCTAGAGCACATAGCCTCCTTTCACGGCTACGTCCCGATATATACAGACGGATTCAAGACTGATTCTGGTGTTGGCAATGCATTTGTTATTGGTTCCCTGTCGCGATCTTTTTGTTTACCACCACATGCAACGGTATACACATCAGAGCTGGTTGCCATCATCAAGGCACTCAGTTTTATCGAAGTAGGGCGGGATGCCTCGCACGTCATTTTTTCACTTTCATTTTCACCGATTCACTCAGCAGCCTTTGGGCGCTAGAGCAGTTCAACCCATCTGACCCCATTGTACATAATATTCTGCTGCGTCTCACATCACTGGCCCAAGCTGGGAAAGATACTGTCCTCTGCTGGATTCCGAGTCATGTCGGCATCGTGGGGAATGAGGCAGCGGATGCTGCTGCGAAACGTGCAGCCCAAGCCCCATACCCGCGGTCTATGCCATTCCCAGCGATGGAACATCGCCGCTCAATTACGACCTTTGTTTTTTTTAAATGGTAGAATAGTTGGAGCACCTTGCAGGACAACAAATTACGAACGATCAAGCCATGCCTTGGAGAGTGGGCCTCGTCCTATCTCAGGACGAGGCGGGACGAGGTCGTGCTCTGCCGCCTTCGGCTTGGGCACACTCACCCAACACACCACCATCTGCTCTGTGGAGAGGACAGGCCAACCTGCCCTCGATGTCACGCACCGCTGTCAGTGCGCCACGTTCTGATTGCGTGCCCTCTGCTGGCCGATGATCGCAGATGCCTCTTTGGAGTCGTGCGGTCGCTGTCACTCCGCGATCTCCTAGGTGAGCACTCGCGCGCGGTAACTTCGGAACAGCTTCTTCGCTTTCTTTCAGATGTCGACTTTAGAGCGATTTACACACCCCACTGACATGTAACACTAGAAGATCGGAATGACTTGCCTGCATTATGTAAGTTCGTGTGCTACTGTTGAACCGTTTAAGACCATTGGTACCATCTAACATTGTTATCGGCGCTGTATGACCAACGCAGTCGATACGCCCCTAAGCCCAAATAACCAACCAACCAACCGTATAATGTCAGGTCTAAATGTGTGTGGGTTGTCCTGATTAACAATTCGTAATGGTACGGAAGCTTAATTTTAGTTATGCGAATTAGCCTGAATTAAAATATGGTTTTAAGCTTTATATTTTGTGGATTTCTTAAGCATTGTGTCTGGCATCAGCGTTTAGTGTTTTGTGTGTGTGTGTCTTTCTCGGCTATGGTGATAGCGATTGGACTCAATAACATATAGACATCTTGACATATAGATATCAACTGGCTGTCCGGAAGGTGCAGGATTGGTGTGACAGAACGGGCTTCGCCATGTCGACATCGAAAACCAGTGCTGTTCACTTTTGCCGCAAACATTCTTGCACCGATCCGGTGATTATGATGAACGGGAACCGCATTCCTTTCAAACCAGCTGCAAAGTTTTTAGGTGTGTGGATTGACCATCGACTGACATACAGAACCCACATCAACGATCTTGCGCAGAAATGCGCAAAGAGACTGCAAGTGATGAGAACTGTCTCCAGATGTTCGTATGGCGCAGACAGACATGTCTTACTTCTTATGTATCGATCTCTGGTGCGTTCTAAAATTGACTATGGATGCTTTATTTATGACTGAGCGTGTGCCACAACCAAGCGTTGTCTTGATGTCATCCACAATGCAGCTCTTCGCATCGCTACTGGAGCCTTTCGCACTTCACCGGCTGAAAGTGTAATGGCAGAAGTAGACGAGCCACCTCTTGCACTACGCCGTAAGTTATTGGGCGCGAGATACGCATGCAATGTTGCTTAAAACCGGAAACATCCAGCCTATCAGTGGATATTCTCAGGGACATCAAGAGCACGTCACAGGGCTCATCAGCGTGGATTACCGTTTTCCACTCGTATGGCTTCGATCCTTCGTGACTGTAATATCAGGCCACGTTGTGTGGCACGTGTTATTATGCCGAGTACTCCCCCTTGGCACGTTGTCCCAGTACAAACTGACGTGACTTTGTCTTGCTCAAAGAAAGGAAATACAAACCCGGAGGAACTCCGCATATTGGCATTGGAAAAAATACATGAATATCACGAATTTTCGCGGATTTACACAGACGGCTCAAAGTCAGTCTCTGGTGTTGGATGTGCTTACGTCAGTCGACACAGTGTTCGATCTTTTTGTTTACCGACACAAACATCGATTTTTACTGCCGAATTGTATGCCATTCTGCAAGCCCTCCATTTTATACAGGAAGAGCGGTCAATAAAGCACGTGATTTTCACAGACTCTTTGAGCAGTCCTGGCACTGAAAACCTTTAACCAGGATAACCGACTTGTTCGGAGGATTCTCAAAATCGTGAAATCCCTACATGACATCGACAGAAATATCGTGTTCTGCTGGATTCCCAGCCATGTCGGACTCGCGGGAAATGAAGCTGCTGACATAACCGCCAAACACGCCATCAGCAATGGCCGTGTGGTCCATCTACGGCTCCCTCCAAGGGACCTATACCCTACTATATTGTCAAATATACAGTCCGAATGGCAAAGAAACTGGAACTCAAAGTGTAGTAAGCTCAAGGTTTTAAAACCGATATTAGGAAAGTGGCGATCCTCGCATCGAACCAAACGACGGGAAGAAGTGATACTCTGCCGATTGAGAATCGGTCATACCTTCGCAACACACAGTTACATGCTGACCTGTGATGATCGACCTTTATGTCCACGCTGCTCTAACCCGCTTACCGTGTACCATGTTTTAGTAGGCTGTGTACTGTTAGAACCTCTACGACGTCAGATATTAGGACAGCTGAGTGCTGACGCTTCTTTACATGTGCTAATCGAGAACGACTCTGATGTCGTCGCGCCTGGGAATATTTTTACCTTCCTTCGACAAGCCGGCCTTGAGGTGATTTACCGCCATCCGTGAATATTAAAAACAAGCTATTATAATAGCACCGTAGATTGATCACAATAGTTATGGGCGCAAAATGACCCTGGATGTCGACGCGCCCCTAAACCCCAATCCACCACCAATAACATATAGACATTTATTAGAACCTTCCACAACACATTCGTGGCTATTACGATTCCTCGTCTTGTAGATAAAACGATAAGAGTAGGATACAATTTTGTTAAAACACTGCGATGACAACCATTCCAAATTCACATTCTCACCAGTCTCACATAACACCAGGTAATAACTAACTCATGCCAAACATATCCATCAAGATGGCCTGATATGCCGTTTCAGCGCCGCACCAAACCGTGACACTGGCAGTTCTCTCAGGTCCTGAGGTAATACGTTATAAAGAGCAGCTGCTCTCACTTGGAACCGCCTTTTTCCCATTTCCGTTCTAGATCTGGGCAGGTAGAGATCGCTAGCATGTCTAGATACTGACTGCCTCTGGCTGACCTGGCCTACAGTATGAAAGGTCAGAGCGAGCTGTTCCGGCTCTCCAAAGCGACGAAGCTTGTGCAGGACAGTTAGACAGTGATAGTTAGCCAACTCACTCGCTGTCAGCTACCCCAGTCTCACCAACAGGTCTGAAACGTGGTCAAATTTCCTGCGTCCGAAGATTACTTTAGCCGCAAAATTTAGAATTTTTTGGATTCGGGAAATGTTTTGGAGAGGACCGCTGCCATATATGGAAATACAGTAGCGAACCTGGGAAATCACCAGGGCAGTGACCAGCGTTGTAATGACGCCCGTCGGGAGGTTGTGCTTCTGATGTGATAGACCACATATAATTCCAAAACAGCGCCTAGTGATGAGGGAGACATGAGAGTTCCAGGAGAGGTTGCAATCGAACATGAGACCAAGATTCTTTGCTTCTGAGCACGTATGGAGGATTTGATCGCGGAAGTTCACTGTGATGTCCGAAATGTTGCGTAAATTTTGCTTCCTGCCCAACAGAAGTAGCTGGGTTTTATCAGCATTCACTTTCAACCCATTCGCGCAAAACCAGATGTCGAGAGAGGCTAAGACGTGTTCGAGATGTGATTTCAGAGATGAAATCTCGGATTTTTTGCCGCTAACTACAATTTGGGTGTCATCAGTGTACTGCACAACCACAGCATCCTCAACGAAGAGGCTGAGGTCGTTGGCAAAGAGGCTGTAAAGGAGAGGGCCGAGACAAGAGCCTTGAAAAATTCCTATGTTTTGGAGCATAGAAGATGTTTTGGTGGTGCCTAATCTGTCTGTGATTCTTACGCTTTGGGTATGATCCTTTAGATAAGCCGAAAACCAAGAAGTATCGATACCATGAGCGCCAAATTTTGAGAGTAATTTGGCATGGTCTATCACATCGAAACACTTACTCAAATCGAGCAGGCATAGGAGAGATATATCCCCACGGTCGTTGGCGAATAGGATGTGGTCAGTTATGGTTATCGGCGCGGTTTCAGTGGAGTGGCGGGGACGGAAACCATGCTGATTGGGAGCTAGGAGGTGGTTGCGGGACAGGTAGCCGTAGAGTTGCTGATGAACAGCCCGCTCAACAATTTTGGCAATCGTTGGAACCAAAGAGATAGGACGGTAGGAGGATGCTTTGGAAGGGTCGCCAGACTTGAAGATCGGAAGTACTAGGGAGTGTTTCCAGGAGTTAGGAACGTCAGCGTTGGATAGGCAGGAGTTGACCATGTGAAGATATATCTCCCCTAAAACCTTAAAAAGTCAGCCAAACAATGCGTGTGGAGATCCCGTCAGGTCCGGAGAAGAGGATCCATTCATCCCGAAAACAATGGTTCGCAATTCGGACAGCGTCAAAGGTACAAGTGAAAACGCACAAGCACCCACCCTGGGGAGGCGACATACGAGGTCGGGCGGATCCACCTGCCCAGCTATCTCAGCTGCTACCCGAGGTATTCAACGAAGTAGGCATTCAATTCGTCAGGCGACGCAGAAGGGATGACACGTATATTTTTGTTGCGAGCGACTGTAGTTTCAATGTTTTTCCAAGTAGAATTGCCCCCCCCCCCCTCAAAGATACGCCTTTCTATGTCCGATCTGGTATCACTTCTGACGGCCGAACGAACAGCACTATTCAAATGCTTATATAACGCAGAGTTATGGCCTCCCACTGCCAGAGCTTCCCTGCGTCGGCTCATGAGATCTCTGGTATCTTCTGAGACCGCTGGGGCAGTTGGGTTTCTAATCTTAACCGAGCGAACGGGGGGGGGGGGCATGCGCGTCCAAAACCGGCAAAAAAATGGCCCAAAAATATTCCCACTGTTCAGAAACACTCGCGGATAGACGAACATCGCTCCAATCCTGCGACAGCAGATCATTATGAAAGCGTTGCACGTCAATGCGGCGGAGACAACGGGTTCGAACAGTAACAGCAGACGGTCGCCACTTTGGTATTGAGAGATAGGCACGCACGAATTTGTGAGGACCAAAGTGACAAAATTTTGTCCCGCAGCGGGTGACAAGATCGGCGTGATTGACAACCAAAATATCTAACAGAGAACCGGTCGCATAAGTACAGTCAGTAACGCATTGATGCAGGCCGAAATCATTCAAAAACTCACCGAGATGCTTCCTGGCGCAATCACTGACCGGCTTTAAAAAATCAGAGTTCAAATCGCCTATCACCACTATCTTCACTCCAGGAAAATCAATCAAAATGCGCTGATACTGAGCTTCTAAATCAGCAAAGTCCGCCCTGATATCTGCCACTCCCCGGCGCGGCGGCCGGTACACTACTGCGACAATCAGCTGGCGCCTACCGTCCGGTTTAATCAGGGTCCATAGGGTCTCGAGGCGGCTGTTGGCAGGTCGTTCCCCTGTAGCTGGCTTGATGGTAGTGGTATCAAAACCATCTCGGACCACCAACGCCACTCCGCCGTACCCGCTGCCATCCGGCCGGTCGGATCGGTACAAAGTATAACCCATCATCACCAGCAGTCGACAAGGTGTTGAAGGGCGTAGCCAGGTCTCGCCAATTCCAAACACGTCAAAACTGTGTCGATGAAGCTCGTAGGTAAGCTCCAGTAATTTGGGTTTCAGCGATTGTACATTTACAAACCCGATCAGAAGGGTGGTGTTCGCTGGCTGCTTACTCCACCTGAAGCCGCCTCTGCTACCACGACGCCGCGTACCACGGCCGCCGCGGCTACCCCGCTTAGTGCCGCCGCTGCGTTGACCGGTCCGACCCGACCCGGCGTCAGCTGACACGGGGTGGGCGGGGCCACGAGTCGGCGACCGACCGGAACGATCGGCCCGGGGCGCGGACGATCCAAGGTCACGCATGGGGCCAGGTACCAAGGGCGATGCATGACAGTGATTGATGGCTGGAGAAACAACCAAAACGACGATTTTGAGAATAGCTAGGAGTGCGATCAGCTTGGCGATGTCCCGGTGGACGATGTGGTGAAAGATTTGCATGATGACTCCCCAGGGCACGCTGAGTCCAGAAGAAAATGGAGGCGGAGTTGCAGCTCACCTCAATCTCGATGCTAGGGGTTCTCGGACAAGCACCATAAACTTAATAAAATGCCAGTTGCCACTTGCCAATGCCAGTAGTCCAGTTGCCCACTCACTCAATCACACGGTACCAATTACTCCGTACAGTCACACTAAAAGGCGCGCGGTAGATAAAATATGGTTAGGACGGACGGAGCGCCGCGGCCGCGCAGCCTGTCACTGGCGCGCGGTGCAGGCATATGCGAAGTATACGTGAATCTCGCCGCTGCAATAAAAGGCCTGGGCGCCTGATCGTCTCCCAGGAAGCACAGAACAGGACAGGACAGGGCACGTCAATCTCAGGACAGGGCACGTCAATCTCCCCGCCTGCTGCAATGGATGGTCTGTCGCCTTGTCGTCTCCCAGAAAGCATAGGACATGACACGTGTATCTCCCCGCTGCAATAGACGGTCTAGGCGCCTAGTCGTCTCCCAGGAAGCACAAGACATGACACGTGTATCTCCCCGCTGCAATAGACGGTCTGGGCGCCTAGTCGTCTCCCAGGAAGCACAAGACATGACACGTGTATCTCCCCGCTGCAATAGATGGTTTCTTTCTTTAGATTGATTCTTTCGTCTCCAAAGAAACAGGACAGGACACGTGTATCTCCCCGCTGCAATACATGGTCTGGGCACCTAATCGTCTCCCAGGAAGCATAGGACAGCACAGTGTTACGTACGTGTATCTCCCCGCTGCAGTACATGGTCTGGGTGCCTAATCGTCTCCCAGGAAGCACAGGACAGCACAGTGTTACTTACGTGCATCTCGCCGCTGCAATAGATGGCCGAATCGTCTCCCAGGAAGCTTAGGACAGGACATGTGTGATCGGGTACTTTTACCAGATGTGCTGACTGATGCCAATGGTGCGGCTGCAGAAGGCACCTAGACCCGGACCCCCGGTGGAACCGGCGGCTGTCGAGGAGGCCTGCCTGACAGTCTCCTTCGGCTGCCGTGTAGGAGGCCTGCCTGACAGAGTCTCCGGCGGCTGCCGTACAGGAGGCCTGCCTGGCAGAGTCTCCGGCGGCTGCCGTACAGGAGGCCTGCCTGACAGAGTCTCCGGCGGCTGCCGTACAGGAGGCCTGCCTGGCAGAGTCTCCGGCGGCTGCCGTACAGGAGGCCTGCCTGACAGAGTCTCCGGCGGCTGCCGTACAGGAGGCCTGCCTGACAGAGTCTCCGGCGGCTGCCGTACAGGAGGCCTGCCTGACAGAGTCTCCGGCGGCTGCCGTACAGGAGGCCTGCCTGGCAGAGTCTCCGGCGGCTGCCGTACAGGAGGCCTGCCTGGCAGAGTCTCCGGCGGCTGCCGTACAGGAGGCCTGCCTGGCAGAGTCTCCGGCGGCTGCCGTACAGGAGGCCTGCCTGGCAGAGTCTCCGGCGGCTGCCGTACAGGAGGCCTGCCTGACAGAGTCTCCGGCGGCTGCCGTACAGGAGGCCTGCCTGACAGAGTCTCCGGCGGCTGCCGTACAGGAGGCCTGCCTGACAGAGTCTCCGGCGGCTGCCGTACAGGAGGCCTGCCTGACAGAGTCTCCGGCGGCTGCCGTACAGGAGGCCTGCCTGGCAGAGTCTCCGGCGGCTGCCGTAAGGAGGCCTGCCTGACAGAGTCTCCGGCGGCTGCCGTACAGGAGGCCTGCCTGACAGAGTCTCCGGCGGCTGCCGTACAGGAGGCCTGCCTGGCAGAGTCTCCGGCGGCTGCCGTACAGGAGGCCTGCCTGACAGAGTCTCCGGCGGCTGCCGTACAGGAGGCCTGCCTGACAGAGTCTCCGGCGGCTGCCGTACAGGAGGCCTGCCTGACAGAGTCTCCGGCGGCTGCCGTACAGGAGGCCTGCCTGGCAGAGTCTCCGGCGGCTGCCGTACAGGAGGCCTGTCTGACAGAGTCTCCGGCGGCTGCCGTACAGGAGGCCTGCCTGACAGAGTCTCCGGCGGCTGCCGTACAGGAGGCCTGCCTGACAGAGTCTCCGGCGGCTGCCGTACAGGAGGCCTGCCTGACAGAGTCTCCGGCGGCTGCCGTACAGGAGGCCTGCCTGACAGCGTCTCCGGCGGCTGCCGTACAGGAGGCCTGCCTGGCAGAGTTCCCGGCACTGCCGACTGGCGTGGGCCCTCGGGCCGCCCCCGACGGAGATGCACTGCCGACCACACCTGACAACGACACGGTGAGTTAAGTCGGCACCCCCCCCTCCTCCCCTACTCACTGTTGTCCAGCCAGCTGGCCACGTCTGACAACGACACGGTAAGTTAAGTCGGCACCCCACCCGTCACTGTCGCCCAGCCAGCTGACCATATCTCACAACGACACGGTGAGTTGTAAGTCGGCGCCTCCTTCTGGTACACTCCCTCCCTACCCTTCAAGTCAGGGACTGGTGGTGTCAGTAGCGACACCAGAGCAGACACGTGTAGACCGTCAGCTGTGCGCACAGTCTAGCAGCATGTTTCAATGGGCTTAGCACGGCCACTGTGTTATCGACTCGGCATTCGCTATCATAACTTTGAGCCGTCCCATACGGTTTCACTGAATTATTTGTGGTTTATTGCTGTGAGCCATCGTTGAGAGAAGTGCCGCCACTTGGTTCTGTTTGGCACACCAGCTGCCCCGTAATACGAGCCATCAAGCGCTGCTGCGGAGTACACCTGCCTGTCTGAACAGGACCAGACCATCAGACTGGCGACGATCAGGACCAGACCGTCAGCCGGGCGACGATCAGGACCAGACCGTCAGTCAGGCGACGATCAGGACCAGACCGTCAGGCAGGCGACGATCAGGACCAGACCGTCAGCGGGGCGACGATCAGGACCAGACCGGCAGCCGGGCGACGATCAGACCGTCAGTCAGGCGACGATCAGGACCAGACCGTCAGCGGGGCGACGATCAGGACCAGACCGTCAGCGGGGCGACGATCAGGACCAGACCGTCAGCGGGGCGACGATCAGGACCAGACCGTCAGCGGGGCGACGATCAGAACCATGCAGTCAGCGGGGCGACGATCAGGACCAGACCGGCAGCCGGGCGACGATCAGAACCAAACAGTCAGCGAGGCGACGATCAGGACCAGACCGTCAGCGGGGCGACGATCAGGACCAGACCGTCAGCGGGGCGACGATCAGGACCAGACCGTCAGCGGGACGGCGATCAGAACCATATAGTCAGGCGGGGGGGGGAATCGGAACCAGACCAGCTGCTGCGCCCGGATCATACCGAGGTGGCAGCCGGGCCCGGATCAGATGCACCACCTGGTGGACAGCGCGTGCGTCGATCCACTGGCCACGTGACGGCGTTAATCGATTGTAGTGCGCGGCGGGCCGTCAGACCGCTGGTCGGCGGCCGGCGGCCCGCCGCCGACGGTCACACGTGCACTGCGTCCACCGCCGACGGTCATACGTGCACTGCGCCCGCCGCCGACGGTCACACGTGCACTGCGCCCGCCGCCGACGACATGCTCAACAAGGTGCAGCGCATCCTGTGGGCGCCGCGCTGCGATTATCTGCTGGTGAGCGGTGTGTCGGTCGATGTGGCTGCCGGTAGTGCTGAGGTCACCAGCGCCGCCACCCCGCTGCCGAGCCACGTGGCGGGGCGGCGGTCAGGTAGAGGCAGGCACCGGTGCACGCATGGCCGGATGGGTGAGTGTGTTGGAAGTGAGCACGTGTACACTGCACTGCGGTGGGAGGGTCGGAGCCCCCGTGTAGTTGTGTGCTGGGAGTATGAAGGTGCACGGGTGTTTGTGGTGTGTTGTGGTGACGTCAACCCGTCTTGCCGTCAACCAATTGTTTCCGCGGATACTCCCGAGTGCTAGTGTTGCATGGTTTGTGGTGTGCTGCAATGTTTGTGATGTTGTGCTGCTGGCTCTGTCGGTAGTTGTTCCACGGTAGTTGTGATGTTGTCTCTCCAGCCGCCAGCTGGGAGTTTCTGGTGTCAAGCCCCGGGGCGTCTGGACGGTAATTGGCCTGTGGTAGCCACCTACAGCCACCAGCTATGAGTTTCTGGTGCCAAGCCCCGGGACGTCTGGACGGTAGTTGGACTGTGTGGATGGCAACACCAACATGAGCCTGTCGGCAGTCGCTGCTGGACTATGCGGGCTCACCGTGGTCTGTCGGCAGTTGCTGCTGGACTATGCGGGCTCACCGTGGTCGCGGTTTGCTGATGGCTACTGTCAGTGGTAACCGACTTTCCGACACTCCATTTGCAGACTGAATGGAAATTGACAGTTGTGGAGGGGTGGAACAGTTTCGTGGGAGTCTGCGGGTGACATGGGTTCGTTGAAAGCAATTGGCGTGCTGAATAGACGCGAACTGAACGATTGGGAAGCTGAGCTTTTGTTGCGATATATTCACTTGTCCTGGATATAATGCATTTCATTTGACCCATCGGAGGGCTTGTCGGTAAATGCCAATGTTCTCTTGTGGTATCGCTTCGTATTAATGGGTTTGCAGGTTCGACGTTGATGTTGGAGTCGTGTGTGATGTGATATGCAATTGTTGGATGGTTGAACTCTGCAACAATGAAATTAAATTAGCTTTCATTCATTCAAGGCATGCTTTGCATACTTTGGATGCAGTTGCATATTAAATACCACCATAGCTGACATTTCGCTGAGTGCCCCCACACTACACAGTGCCACCGTCGTATTTTCCATTGCCACACCTCCACCTAAAGCCGCCCGACCGTCAGTGGATCCAGAGGAGCGACAGTTCTCACCAACTGAAGCATGCCATACAAGCGGCATGTCACAGGCTGGACTAGGACGAATGGCACATCGACCACTGAACCGTATCAGTGCAGGCACGTCGCCGGCTGGACTATGACGGGTGGTACATTGACGACTGAACCGTATCAGTGTAGGTACGTCACCGGCTGGACTAAGGCGGATGACACATCAACAACTGAACCGTATCAATGTAGGCAAGTCACAGGCTGGACTGAGGCAGATGGCACATCGACCACAGAACCGTATTATCGGAGCACTCCCGATCTGAAGATCTTGATCATACCGACTAGAGCGTTGGACGCTACCATTTCATGCCATCTAACAGCAGATAAGACTTAGCTTTGGAAATCTGTATCAGAAATTAAAAGGCGTATGCAAAAATACAAAGCGTATGCAAAAACAAATCGTGTGCAAAAACAGCCATAACGTTGTCGGTCAAATTGTGTGGCATAAAACGCAGCAAAGCTGGCAGATTGTTAGGTTCATTCGAACCACAATTCTGACGATGTTTAGTACTTTCCAGCTGAAAGCGTCTATGTGTTGCGTTTGGCAATTAGCTTCCGTGAGTTCCTGTAATACGTCATTATCGTATATTAGGTGCATCTGTAGCAAACAGCGTTACCTTGTGATGGGTAACGAGTACATATCGCTCATTTTAGCATCCTTAACAGCTCCTGCTAGGTAAGTGGATTGTTGTATGTCTATGCCGTGGCTTTGCGATCAGCGCGTCCTTTGTTCTGTCATTGTTGTTTGTTCTGTCCTTTGTTCTGTGGAACCCCTGTTGCGGAGGTTCGTATGATGAGCCAAATATTGTTTAACCCGCGCCGTGCCTCCGGTTAGATCCTCACAGGGTCTCGAGAGTGGATCCTGGAAGCGAAGACTGACAGATCCTGGAAGTCTAACTTCCAAACTAAGCGTTGCACGAAAATGAGCGGGGTAACATCGGAAAGCCCTCGACGAATAAGATCCGAAAATGTTTTATTTGTGGATAATTTTGAAAACTAAAATGTCGGTTTGAACAATTTTGTCAAACACATTTTATATCTCCTTATTATCACACCTGGGACATTGGGCGTCATGCCTGCGTAGGTCCAGACCAGAGGAAGTTACACTTTGCAGGTTGCGTATTGGACACACCTACGCTACCCATAGCTACCTCCTCTGTGGGGAGGAAAGGCCACATTGCCCGCGCTGTTCGGAAATTCTGACTGTGCGCCACGTATTATTCACTTGTCATTACTTTGCACGGGAACGGAGATTGTTTTACGGAAGAAACTTGAGCTGCCTGACATATGAAGACCTTCTGGGAAACAATTCAAAACTAGTACACGGGGAACTTGTTCCGTTACCTTTCAGCGATTGGATTTAAGACCACGTATACACCGAGGTAAAAGTTAATATCAGCAGTGAAGCATAATAAAATGTTATGGGCGCGAATGATCAAAATTGGTCGAAGCGCCCTAAAGCCCAAATAACTAACTAACTATCTCCTTATTATGATAGTTTTCGTCGTGCAACTTTGACACTATTTGAGCAATGCAAACTCAAAATAAACCATGAAAATATCAGTGTCTAAAAAGGCTTAACCCACATTTCGCACTTTATCATGACCTCACCTCAGGCCACTTGATGGAAGTCAAACGAATTGTATATGGAACTTCTCCCGATGCGTATGCATGCATACCAAGGTAAAAATGATGATAGAAAAGCCTGAATATTACAAGCATATGAAAATTGGCCAAAAATGAACTCAAATTGGCCGTGACCTCACGTCGCTGACCTGACCACAAACATCCGAGATCTGCGTTTTCGAGGCACTCCCCAATTGCACTCCGTAGCAAATTTCGTTTCAATATCCCTTCAGGTGTATGTGTTATCGATCCTCAAACATTTTTTTAGGTAGTCCTCTATGACATGACCTTGGTCAATGACTTTACATGACCAGAGGTTGAAATTTTCACTTGAGACGTAAAAATAATCAAGGAAATGGCACTGAAGCTTTTGCGGCGCTGCGCGCTGCCGTTTTCTCGCTATCGTGGAAAAACTTCAGGGGGCGTAAAAAGACCCACCCCGAGGCATGATCTGGCGTTGATCATCGCAACTAACAGTGTGTTATGTTCGCCCAGCAGAATACCAGCTGGCAAGAGGAGCCCGTGACTATACCTCTCCTGGATCGGTCACACAACCATGTAAGTAATGCATCGTTTCGATACTGTTACGTGCCACATGATCGATTTGCTACAGTACCCAATATTTGTGGTGTCCACTAGTATCTGGCCATTGGATCGGTTCGATGTCGTCTCCGTCCAGTGCCAGTGAAGATGCCGGTCCCCGATCACTTGTGGTGTCCACTAGTATCTGGCCATTGGATCAGTTCGATGTCGTCTCCGTCCAGTGCCAGTGAAGATGCCGGTCCCCGATCACTTGTGGTGTCCACTAGTATGTGGCCATTGGATCAGTTCGATGTCGTCTCCGTCCAGTGCCAGTGAAGATGCCGGTCCCCGATCACTGCGCAGGTTCTCCAGTGGGCCATGCACGCGATTCCGCCTAAAATGGCCGGCTTTGACAAGCGCTGCAGCAGTTGCATCTTGTGTGCAGTGTGTGTCAGCTGTCAGCTCTGCGGCCTGCTCCCTGTGCCGTTCCGGCGGCATTGACGACGGGTCGTGGTGGTTTGTCGTGACGGACGCCGTACGTTTGCAATGGTGTCCGTAACCACAACCACGCCGTGCCGCCGGTCGGCCACCGTCCACCAAAGCCGATGCGGTCAGGCCCGACTGTGATGAGGTCGGTTGTGTGACGCCCCCTCCCCCCCCCCTCTCCCCCCGGAACCAGCGGGACCTCCCGAGCTCGGTAAACACCGATCCCCTGGCTGGGCTCATTAGCACTCCCCTCGCCTGGTAAGTATTGATCGTCTGACCGGGCCAGTAATGTCCGCCCAAGCCTTGCGAACGCTGCTCCCAAACCCTGATCATCTACCGCTCCCGTGATCCTGGTGCAATATAGCTCATGTACCCATCTCGCGCCTCGACTTATCGCTGACCACTGCTCCCGGCCACCTGGCGGCTCGACCCGCCTCCCCGGGGGGACCAGCTGGACAGTGGGCACTCCTGGCGACATAGCTGGCGATAAAGGCCGTGCTGCGGATGCTGTCTGTTCCGCAAGAGTTCGGTGGGAGACACGGGCTGCTGGTACGCCTGGGGTCACGCATTCTGGCGACATAGCTGGTGATAAAGGCCGTGCCGCGGATGTTATCTGTTCGGCCAGAGTTCGGTGGTAACTACGGGCTGCTGTTACACCTGAAGGCACGCTGGCGCCTCTGTAATGTCAGCCGTCGGTGCCGTTGGAGAGCACTTAGTTAATCGGATGTGGTGTGGTCACCGGTGGTGCACTCGCCCCTTGTCATACCTCCGGGCGTTACGAGCCAGTTGTTAGGTGACCGGGAGTTTTGTGTACCGCTCGCCGATGTCCCGATATAGCACGGACGGCCCTCTGCCGCGTCCCTGGCTTTACGGGCCTGTTGTTAGGTGACCGAGAGTGTAGTGTATTGCCGATGTTCCGACATAACACGGCTGACTCGCTGCCGCGTCCCCGGCTTTACGGGCCTGTTGGTGACCGAGAGTTTAGTGTACCGGCCGCCGATGTCCCGACATAGCACGGCCGGCCCTCTGCCGCGTCCCCGGCTTTACGGGCCTGTTGGTGACCGAGAGTTTAGTGTACCGGCCGCCGATGTCCCGACATAGCACGGCCGGCCCTCTGCCGCTCCTCCGGCGTTACGGGCCTGTTGTTGGTGACCGAGAGTTTAGTGTACCGGTCGCCGATGTTCCGACACGGCCGACCCGCTGCCGAGTCCCCGGTGTTTCGGGCCAAGTGGTAGCTGACTGTCTCAGCCAGGAGAAAGATGCAAGCGTGTATAGGGAGTCTTACTCTTGTCTTTCCAAGACAACAAAAACTGATCAAGGCTAGCACTCGTGACCTGGTGTACGATTTATTTATACAGTTAGCTAGTTTTCAACAATATAGAGCATTGCATTTGGTAGTAAGAGCTACTAAAGCGAATCGTTTTTATCCTATTAGTATTTCGTGATTATATTTCATTTTAGTGCTAATGAAGCAAATATTACGAAGGCATGAGTCGTCGAATGGGCCAATAAAATCCAACATACTAGGTTCCCTAGCGATACAAACATAAACAACTCGGCTCTGTAAGCTGGTTGGCACTTGCAGTGTGTTCCTCTATAACGTTATATAATTAAAAATGAAGAACAGCTATCATGCTATTTTTATCAAAGTCAAAAGACGGATGTGGACATACTGGTTCGGATAATTTAGCAGAAAGGCTTGTCTCCCAGTTATGGGGACCCGACGGCATGTTACAGTCGCATGATGCAAATAGTTGTAGGTTGTATTTGGTATGACTTGTGTGATTTTATGGACATAGTCGCTGTCACATCACTCCCGTTAACGACCCCCCTCCCTTCCGTTAACTGTTCCCCTTTCTCCCGTTAACTGTCGCCGCCGGCCACTCTCACCTCTGGTTGCCGCAGGTGAATGGAGAGGACGAGTGGGAGTATGAGGAAGTGTCTCTCAGCCGCGGCGAGCAAGGTCTGGGATTCAGCATCGCCGGCGGGCTGGACGCTCCGCACGTCAGGTCAGTCGCTGGTCACCAGCTGGTCACCAGCTGGTCACCAGCTGGTCACCGTCTAGTCACCGTCTGTTCATTGGCCGGGCACCGGGCGAGGAGAGAATGCTCACACTAAATGGTGTGGCTCCAAGTCACCGGTCACATTGGACGACCACCGGGCTGCCGAACTCGATGGACTACGCAACACAGTGTGTGAGTGAGTGAATGCAAGTGCGTACAGAGGCGTGTATGCAACGACGGTCTGAGCGGTGTAGCTACTGTCTGGTAATTACAGTGATGCGTAACAAATATTCGCAGTTTTACCAGAGCATGCAGTTCATGTAGAGCGGATAATATAGGTCACGCGGTTTGGTATCAATCAACACAATGAGAAATGTTAGCCAATGGCCGCGATCGGGTACGCACGGTTTAGATCTGTACGACACCAATGTTGGCAGCATGGTTCCTTTGACGACTACCCAGAATATAGAAATTAAACGTTGGAAGCAAACACTGGCCTCACTAATATAGCTACTCTAGTAATTTCATTGACTACTCTGGGCGGTTCGTGGCATGTCAGTACCTGCCTGGCTGGCCATTCCCCGCGACACATCGGTACCTGCCTGGCTGACCGTTGTTACCACCCTGGCTAACCGTTTCGTGTGCGCGTCTGGCGTCAGTATAACTCTGACTGTATTTAGCGTGAGGGTGAGTAGTCCAGATGAAGGATGTTCGCATCCCAACAGATGGTTGTAGCTTCGAGTCGACCTGTCTCGACTGTCGACTACTCACGTGAGGGTGAGTAGTCCAGATGAAGGATGTTCCCATCCCAACAGATGACCTGACCTGATTGTAGCTTCGAGTCGACCTGTCGCTGCCATTCGCCCGCGACCAATCGGCGCGAGATATTGGCGATGCTGTGTGGCCAAGGCGGTCGACGTGTCGCAAAACTAATAACCAACCAACCAGTCGATGTATTCAGTGGCGCGTCCGTCCCGATCTGATTATTCCCACAGACCCGATGTGGCTGTCGTGATAGTCTAGGGCTGGCTGTCGTGACAGTCTCGGTGTGGCTGTCGTGCCCAATGTGCTGCCGTGACGATCCCAATGTAACTGTCGTGACAGTCTCCATGTGACTGCCGTGACAGTGCCGATGTGACTGTCGTGACGGTCCCCATGTGACTGCCGTGACAGTCCCTATGTGGCTGTCGTGACGGTCCCCATGTGGTTGTCTTGACAGTCCCTATGTAGCTGTCGTGACGGTCCCCATGTGGTTGTCGTGACAGTCCCTATGTGACTTCCGTGACGGTCCCCATGTGGCTGTCGTGACGGTCCCCATGTGGTTGTCGTGACAGTCCCTATGTGACTACCGTGACGGTCCCGATGTGGTTGTCGTGACAGTATCCATGTGACTGCCGTGACAGTGCCGATGTGACTGTCGTGACGGTCCTCATGTGACTGCCGTGACAGTCCCTATGTGGCTGTCGTGACGGTCCCCATGTGGTTGTCGTGACAGTCCCTATGTAGCTGTCGTGACGGTCCCCATGTGGTTGTCGTGACAGTCCCTATGTGACTTCCGTGACGGTCCCCATGTGGCTGTCGTGACGGTCCCCATGTGGTTGTCGTGACAGTCCCTATGTGACTGCCGTGACGGTCCCGATGTGGTTGTCGTGACAGTCCCTATGTGACTGCCGTGACGGTCCCAATGTGGTTGTCGTGACAGTCCCTATGTGACTGCCGTGACGGTCCCGATGTGGTTGTCGTGACAGTTCCTATGTGACTGCAGTGACGGTCCCCATGTGGCTGTCGTAACAGTCCCTATGTGGCTGTCGCGACAGTCGCCATGTGGTTGTCGTGACAGTCCCTATGTGACTGCCGTGACGGTCCCCATGTGGCTGTCGTGACAGTCCCTATGTGGCTGTCGTGATGGTTCCCATGTGGCTGTCGTGACGGTCCCCATGCGGCTGTCGTGACGATGGTGATATGCCGGCAGTGACAACCCATCCATCTTCATCACGAAGCTGGTATCTGGCGGCACGGCCGCCGCCGACGGTAGGCTGCGGGTCGGCGACATCATCTCTCGCGTGAACGGCGTCAGTGTCACTGACGTCACCCACGAGCAGGCCGTGGAGGCGCTCAAGCGGGCTGGCAGTAGTGTACACCTGGTGAGAACTCAGAGCCGGCAGCGTACATCTGGTGAGAACTCGGAGCTGACCACTCTGTAGCAGCAGCGTACACCTGGTGAGAACTCGGAGCCGGCAGCATACATCTGGTGAGAACTCAGAGCCGGCAGCGTACATCTGGTGAGAACTCGGAGCTGACCACTCTGTAGCAGCAGCGTGCATCTGGTGAGAACTCGGAGCCGGCAGCGTACATCTGGTGAGAACTCAAAGCCGGAAGCGTACATCTGGTGAGAACTGGGAGCCGACCACTCGGTGGCCGTGTAGTATGTACTCAGTCAGATGGTAATGTGTATGTGTGTGCAGCTGGTGTCATTTTCCATTCACGCCAATATGCTTTGTTTTTGAAGCACAATATGCGCTCCACGCCATACGCTCCATCGCATGGCCCATCAAAACGAGCTACCAATAGCAGTTCTGGCACCAGACGGCGCAGGAGGACGGGGATATTGTTACGGCTGGTCAGTACATACCATAGACATGTGACCGCAGCGGCGATGTACCCATACAGCCGCACTGGGAAGTACGGGAACGAATCGTTACCTAAAATGGGTTAGACTCGACCTGACGCGATTGTAGGGCGTAAATAGCAATTATGGACAGGCGTTTGCATCCAGGCATTGCATGTGTCTGGTGCAGGTGACATATGTACAGTTAAGTTGAGCTCCGTGTATCGACATGCCCGGTGTCACTGCATGTGTCTGTTGCAGGTGACATGTGTACAGTTAAGTTGAGCTCCGTGTATCGACACGTCCGGTGTCACTGCATGTGTCTGTTGCAGGTGGCATATGTACAGTTAAGTTGAGCTCCGTGTATCGACACGCCCGGTGTCACTGCATGTGTCTGTTGCAGGTGACATGTACAGTTAAGTTGAGCTCCGTGTATCGACACGTCCGGTGTCACTGGCTAGTCCAACCGCTGTGCTCCCTGGCCGATCCAGGGACCATGCTATCCTATCACGCCTCAGCAACGGTTTTGTAGAAAATATGTACGAAAATCAGCAGATGTCTCAAAAGCTAAGCACATTTGATTTCTTTGCGCTACCTGATTTCCCGGAGCTATTGAAATCCCAGTAAGTTTTATGCGCTGAACTTTTTCCCATCGCCCCCTCCTCCTCCCCTTCACGAGTTGCAGATGAGTGTGCTGGATCCGCCGTGTGTAGCACAGCTGCCTCGGCGGCGACCGCTGCTCGTCACTACAGATCGGTACAGTGCAGTACAATGTCGTGTTGTATATTGTTAGCACAGCATAGTGTTGTGTGTCCTTGTGTGTTAGCATACTGCCGGCGCTGAGGATGTCTGTGATCACCGTCTGCAGTCTGCCAATCCCAGTAATGTGCATTGTTGTGTGTGCGCGTGTGCTGGTGGTATACTGTCCGGCGCTGATGCTGTCTCGTCGTTGTCCGCAGTCTGCCAAGCGGCGGCGGCGGCCCCGCCAGGAACGGCTCGAGCGCATAGAGCTGCGCAAGGGCAGCAACGGGCTGGGCTTCAGCATAGCTGGCGGCATCGGCAACCAACATATACCCGGCGACAATGGTGGGATTGTCCACCTGGCAGCCGGCGCAGGCCGAGCGACAATGTTGAGACTGTCAAACTGGCAGCCGGCGCAGGCCGAGCGACAATGGTGGGACTGTCCACCTGGCAGCCGGCGCAGGCCGAGCGACAATGTTGAGACTGTCAAACTGGCAGCCAACGCATACCGTGGACAGTGAGACCTTCAGCTTGGCTGCCAGCATAGGCTGGGAACAATGGTGCAGTGCTTTTTTTTGCGTTGACCAGCAACATAAAAGTCAGTTGTGTGTGTAAGTATGGCATACTGGTACGCGATAGTACCTTTTAACTTTCTGTCCTACGGCCAAAGGTTGTGCTCAGAACGTTTGTATTAAATTTAGGAATCCTTAAGCATCTACTAGATTAGATTATCTTGATCGGAAGTTCGCCACTTTAATGGTGATGCCAGGACAGCTACCGCACTGGCTTCTGTTGGCCTCTGGTGGGCCGGCGCTGTTCCAACTGCATGCCACATTCCAAGGCTGACATGTGTAATGTGCTCACTGTGAGTGGCAAACGGTAACGTAACGTAGCGTTATGGCCAGCAGGCAGTTACGTGGCGCTACAGTCCTTCCCGGCTGACAGCTACTCGACACTACATCTGTGACCGGCTGGCAGTTACTAGGAACTACAACTGTGGCTGGCTGAAGCACTGCAACTATGGTCGGCTGATAGTTGCTGGACACTACAATTGTGGTCGGCTGATAATTACTCGGCACAACTGTGGCCGGCTGATGGTTACTCGGAACTACAACTGTGGTCGGCTGATAGTTACTCGACACAAGAACTGTGGTCGGCAATAGTTAATCGGATCTACAAATGTGGCCGGCTGACAGTTACTCGACACTATGCCTGTGGCCAGCTGACAGTTACGTAACGCTACAACTGGCCGACTGATGGTTACTGGGCACGGTAACTGTGACCGGTTGACAGTTACTTGGCACTACAACTGTGGCTAGCTGACAGTGTCACGGCAGCGGCTCTGTGTCGGCAGGTATTTATGTGACCAAGATGATGGAGGGCGGCGCCTGCCAGCTGGACGGGCGGTTGGCTGTTGGTGACCGTCTGGTGGCCGTGGACGCCGGGGTACGTGACGACGGCACCGACGCTGGGCCTGCCGACATGACTGGACTGTGACCCGGGGTGGTGACGACGGCACCGACGCTGGGCCTGCCGACACGGCTGAACTGTGACGCCGGGGTGGTGACGACGGCACCGACGCTGGGCCTGCCGACATGACTGGACTGTGACCCGGGGTGGTGACGACGGCACCGACGCTGGGCCTGCCGACACGGCTGAACTGTGACGCCGGGGTGGTGACGACGGCACCGACGCTGGGCCTGCCGACATGACTGGACTGTGACGCCGGGGTAGGTGACGACGGCACCGACGCTTGGCCTGCCGACACGGCTGAACTGTGACCCGGGGTTGTGACGACGGCACCGATGCTGGGCCTGCCGACATGACTGGACTGTGACCCGGGGTTGTAGCGACGGCACCGACGCTGCGCATACCGACACGGCTGAACTGTGACGACGGTACCGACGCTGGACCGGACCAACACGTGTCAGCACGCCACCGCACGGCATATCCGATGGTGCATCCATTGTCGATCTTATGATAGAATAAATTTGAAAACGTCCTGTCAGGTCACTGACCTATGACTTCATAGGAGTGAAGATGTTTGCCGTTTTTCGCTGAAATCGCGAACTATCGGCAATTAATATCACTGATTGCCTCCAAATGGCCATTGTTGGATGTGGCAGGGCGACGGGCACCTAATCTGCGTGTTTACATCGTCCAATGACTTACAAGGTCGTTGAGGTCATTATCAGCTTAATCTCAGATAACCCTTTTCACCATATAAGTGACTTCTGGTCAATATTGATGCTGAAGCAGAATATTGCGTCTATTTGTGCCGATAGGTACATAAGTATAGTGTTTAGGACATTGTTTTCCGAAATGAGGTCAACACTTCGACCTCATATGACCCTTGACCTGTGGGTCGAAATGTATCATCGCACATCATCGGTATCCCAGGATACAGAGGAATGCTATGTTCAACATTTCAAGCGCGAGTATGTTATTGCTTTTACAAAGCGAACGGTTAAACACGAAAAGTACCGATTTTACGGGAAAACTGACCTTTAAGTTGACATGAGAAGTGACCCCGAGTAAAACAAAAATATGATACAGATCGTGAGATCTCGTCACCTGCAACACGCTGACATGTGTGATAATAACTTTCGACCTAATGCTCACTATAACTGAAAGAGATAAATTACAATATTCTGACAATATTATCAACAATGCTCAGTGTAGTGCTACATAACCTTAATGCTGGCATTTCTTCATGTCGCTAGCACCCTCCATTTTCATGTCGATGTCGCCAGGATTGCAAGTCCCTCCCACGCACTGAAGAAAATGGCAAAATGTGCAAGGGCAAGGATTAAGATCCTGATACTGCAGGAAAAGTATCGCCTGGGGACCACCCACGAAGTTTCCCGGCAATTGGCCACAACCTCATGGGTGGAGAAGTTTTAAAATTATTGATTAGCCCAATGCATGGAGGCAATACGTGCTGCCAACTTGGTTGGTGTGGATGTTTTGCACCCGTAGGATCCCATGTTAAGAAAACAAAAAGTTAGTGGGAATGAGGAAAAGATGGAGGGCCTGAGGAAAAGAGGGTCAGGCTCAGGCCCATCAAAATGTTAGGAAAATACTCTTGTATAAACAACCCCCTACTCACAAGGTACCGGAATTTGTGAGCTCCCAACCCAAATATATCACCTGCGATCTGCTTCTGCGGATCTTCATGTGTGTTTACCAGCTCTGAATGTATGGCACCTGTGACGTTTGAAGCATCCGCTAATTGTGGCCGTGCGTCGCCCCGCGGAGACGGCTGTCGTGTGATGGCGTCACATGGTCCGTAACGTCAGACCAGCCGTGACGGGTCTCACCGCAGTTCTGGCGTGACGTGACGTGTGCCACACAGCGGGGCGACAGGCAGATGAGCAGCGTCACGCACGAGGAGGCGGTTGCTGCGCTCAAGTCGGTGACGGACCGGGTCGTGGTGACGGTGGCCAAGTGTGGCCGGCCGCCGCCGCCGCCGCTTGTGGTGCTACGGTGCCAGTCTCCCACCATGGTGCTTGGCTGGCAGCACTCCTCCGATGCGACGCCGCCTCTCGTCGGTCAGTGTCCGCGGCATGCACAGAGACGGCCTACCGACCCGGAGTCTGGCCTGCCTGGACCGTGTCGGCGGGGTGACACGTTAGCCGTGTCACTCACTGACACGGCCAACGTGTGTCACTGGGCACGCTGGCCGTGTCACTTACCGACACGGTCAACGTATCATTGACGCTGTCTCACGTCAGCCATGTCACTGACTGACGCGGCTGACATGTCACTGATCACGCTGGCCGTGTCGCTGTTTCACGTCAGCCATGTCACTGACTGACGCGGCTGACATGTCACTGATCACGCTGGCCGTGCCGCTGTCTCACGTCAGCCATGTCACTGACTGACGCGGCTGACATGTCACTGATCACGCTGGCCGTGCCGCTGTCTCACGTCAGCCATGTCACTGACTGACTCGGCTGACATGTCACTGATCACGCTGGCCGTGCCGCTGTCTCACGTCAGCCATGTCACTGACTGACGCGGCTGACATGTCACTGATCACGCTGGCCGTGTCGCTGTTTCACGTGAGATAACTTTTTGCAATGGATTGTGTCGAATGTTGACACGTTAGCCCACGAACCCGAATACTACGCAGCGTCTGGTCTACCCGGGCCGTTTTGGTACGCGAGCAACATAGGACGTATGCTTGTCTGAACAAACATGCTTTGCTTTGTTCCACGTTGGATGAGCGTTGCTTTTCGTACCCACCGTTATCGCGTTTCGTGTTGACACGCTTCGACATCGTGACGGCGGGTGGAGGAGCAAAAGTTGCCCATCATGCGGATGTTGGAGGTAACTTGGCAATGCAGCGAGTGACGCCACTGCCGTTTCGGCCATTTTATGGCATGTGAATAGCACGTCTTATAACGTTTTACTTTTGACAATTGATTTGGAAAGTCTTAACCTTGACGGACCGTTAAACTTCGGCGACTGGTTAGGCGGCCGACCGAAGCGAAGCGTCGGTGGTTCGCGTTCTACTGAGTATAGGGCGGCCGGTGCCAGTCTGCCAGCTTAACAGCCACCGTCCCAGCTACCTATGGGTATCTGATACCCCATTTACTTGCATCATATACTTTGGAGGCTATTGCTACCCGATATTGTTGAGGAAATTACACACGACAGGGTGCTTCATTTTCAGAAATTGATCTCCCTCGGTCCAGGCAATATTGCATGTGTCAGTTTAAACTCAAGTTAGTGATATGCTCACCTGCATATTCATGGCATCAAACAAAATAGGCAATCCAGCTCTGTGTGTTCCGACGTTCACCTCTGGACGTTGTTTGGCCTCCATTGAGATAATCTAGGTCATCAACTGCTACGTAGTATTTAGATCATGTTACTATCTTAGTGCAAAGTTACGTGGAGATCGTCGGATAGTTCCAAAGATGCGAGCTTCAAACGATGTTCGCAACCGGAAAAACACAGGTGTTTACCAATTTATCTCAATTAATGGTACGTATGACGCTGAAATGTTGGTCTTCATCGAACGAATATTTATCGAGGTAGAGGGGGGAGGGGAAATGTTTGCTTCCCCAGGAAGTGAAATTCGCGGATACCTACCGCTGCGGGCGGTAAGTTCTGCGCTCGTAGTGTACAGATCAGGAAAGACAGCACAGGCTTCGATAATGTCAAAACGTGCTACAAGTAGAGCCGCTGTGGGAAATTCGCAGCTCCTTGTGTCCTTTCTCGCCTTCCGAGGTGACCGCCTCCGGGTGGACGGGGGTGGGGGTCTAGTGAAAAATGGCCTAAGCACCGAGTGAACGTCGTGCGGAGAACACAAGTCTGGCTGTCAGCCACACTGGTACCCCACAGGGGCACAAGTCTGGGCACGTGATATGTAGTTATCGGCGTATTAATGTGTATTCGTTTACACGCCTCCCGGTTCCCTTTTCCTTGCCGTTCGTTAGCTCCACACTCGATTGTAGCGTTTGGTTACCTTCCGAGAGACGCTGATTGCGGACATTGAGTGCTGTCGGATGCTATTTACGCTGACGTCACGTCTCTGTGCCCGCAGACCCACAAGAAATATCATTCTCCTCTGAGATCAGCGAACTGAACGGCATTTTAACACCCCTGGCAATCAGCACGGAAAACGTTGCAAGGTGAGTTTGTTCTGGGAGCACCCTGAGCGTTCGGTGTCGCTTTGCGTAACTGTTGGTTTGATCTAATGCTCAGAGGTGGCGCGGCGGACGCTCGCGTGGTTGTGCGTGTGACCGGATGTCATCGCTGTGTTTTATGGCGCAGTGAATGGGAACAGTTGACAGCGGTGGCGGCTGCGGCATGCCTCAATAGGGATCCGATCGTCCGCTGTGATTCGCTGGCTGCGGAACGAAGCTGCCGTCGGCTATTACTTGGCGGCACTACCGTGCTACTGTATTGCCAACCAGGCTATGGCAGTGGTCAATTCAGTGTCTCGCGGACATGGAACGTTTTGGTGGTTCTGACTCAGTGAGAAGGGCTTAGGGAAATTCGTGAAATTGAATCTCCGGACAATGGTGGTGATATCCTGGACAGGTAAGCCCTCAGTTTGTTTGCTCAGAAATGCACGTCACTAGTTGCGATAGCAGGAGAATGGCTCCCGAAAGCGATTTCATGTGATGCATTGTGATGGTAACATTGTCATCTGAGAATTGTTCCCCGCCACGCGCTTATCAATGGGAATTGATGCGCGAATTTGACGAGGTATATGTGCCACGAGTTGATAGGTGATCCAAATGTCTCCGGGAATCCAAATCCCGCACCTAATATTGTCGTCCGGTTGTCTTCCGCACCCTGCCTCGTGGCAGGCGTGTTAGTAACGCATAGCTGGTCTGCAAAGTGCTCCGGAAATCCTGAAATTCGGTACTACTGTTTCACGACGGAAATTGATTAATTTATTTTGCAGAGCAATATCACGAATTTATTTAGAAAAGAGGCGTAAATCGTCACTCCGGTAGGTTCCATGGATACACATGGATTCATTTTCAGGGGTAACTTTCGGATTGTCATTCAGGACATGTTTTGCAAAGTCTCGTGAAAACAAAATGTCTGCGAATGGTGTTAGGAATGTGGAGGGTGACATATTTGGGGAGAAGGCAGCGACGATTTCGTGAACGTATTGCATGCAGCTCCTTTCAGCCCACTCCAAATCGATTGCGGAGGGGAGGGGCAATGCAAATGTGTTATGTGACGCACCCAAAGATTGGGTACCTCCCGTGCTAATGCTCCACGTCAAGTTTGGAACAGGGGTGTTGTTTTATAGACCTTTGAGGAGGAAATGCCCCCTGAATTTTGGCTTTTTCACCCCCAATAAGTTAAACTTTTAACATCGCGTGCCATGGAGCGTGCCCCCAATCCATTTGGGGCTGCCCATTGCCTTCATGTATTTTGTCCCCCCCCCCCCAAATAATTTTCATGAATGAACACCCGTGGTTTGGGAAACATTGGATACCAAACAATTTTGAGGAGGAACTGATCCCCTCAAAAATATATTAAGCGACACCCATGGCAACGAGTGCCACTTAAGCGAATAGAATCAGTACCAGTGACGGCGGAGAACGTGTTATGGAATAGATGGAAGCAATGCATGCATTCTCTATGAGGCTCCTACGCGTTGCGTGGGGGCAACTCCGAACTGTGCCACGTTAGATCTAGAAAGCATTGATAAAATAAATATATTGGAGTCAAATGCCTCCATTAAAAGTATGTAAAATAACGCCCCATGCCGCCGACTGGTCTAAAGGGAAGCTAATGGATCAGGGAAGATCGGAGAATATGGAAGATGATCCCCCCGTCCGCTTCAGCAGAAGCTGATCTACAGAACTCAGCTTTGGGTGAAAGATTCGTAACTGCGACCCCCCCCCCCCCCCACACACACACACACACTTAGCTTGCACATAGGTCTTTTCTCGCTCACCTGCCTAGAACATTGGACTGAATACCAGACTGCAATCTTTTTGCCGCACTCCACTGTCCAGAGCCACCTCTCACGCGAGATAGCTTGGTGCAACAAATTGCCGTGACACCAATGTTCACTGGAGTTCCCTTTTTATACTGAAACGTGCAAAATGCCAGGCAACCAGTCGAAAATCTCGCTGGATTGTAAACGCGTATCTGCGTATATAGGTCACGCCTGTTGTGGATGCAGTTGACTAGGTCTATGTCCAGGTGCTGTGGCGTACGCTGTTGCACCTCTGCTTCTTAATAGACAGGGGTGTCGCCCCGTAGCCTTGTGGCCTAGCTCACTGGCCGATCCAGGCGAGCGCCATCTGGACCATGGCCGATCTCAAGTGATGCTACACCTCTGCCTCGTAATAGGTAGGCAGAGGTGGTCCCCGTAGCCATGTGATTGGCCCATCCTGACAGGCGCCACCTCGGCCATCGCCGCTCTCAAACAGAAAAGGCATGGTGCAAGTCACAGCATGGTATTCACATATTATAGCATACACAAAGTTGTATGGGCCAACATATCTGCCCACCCTTGCTATGCTAACCTTTTACCTGTTAGCATACCGGACTTCGTTATTGTCCAGGGGATTAATGAGTAGGCAATGGGTGCAAGTCAAAGCTCTGGTCACATTGCTCTTAGGCCGTGCTACTGGAGGGAGATTGACATGAAAGAGTGATATAAACTTGCGCACAACGTTCAAAATCCAAAATATCCTTCAGAAATGGTAATCGAAGCACGTTTACCATACCCATCAAGAAGAAGTGCCCAGGTGTACCAATGCACGTAATTAGGTCCTTAACAGGGGAACGTTACGTTCATGATTACATACTATCGATAATAGCATGCGCTAGTGTGCACATCATTCTGGAGCGCGAATGCCTGGCATAAACCATGCGGAGTTCGCGTGATGCCGAGTAGAAGAGTCTTATGTCAACAATGAGTGACACATTGCAGTAGATGTCCACTGCCAACGCCCACTTAGCCACTTCGTAATACCCTGTGGTGTACCAATAACACTATATCAAACCGCAATCCTCGACGGTTAGCTTTCACGTTGTATGCGAAGTGCTGGCAATACAGAGAGCGAAATGCATCCCAAGTTCTACATATCAACTCCACGGTGTCCTGGAGTTTATTTTGCGTAGAGTGGAGAAGTTAGAACGTCGCATGCGAAGACGTTAAAACTCCTGATGACGTCAAAGCAGTTGTGCAACATAGTAGGAAGAAGTGCGGGCAAAGGATGATGATGGATGATGGATTATCGACAGATGAATATGCATCTGTTGGCATGATCAGAGGCGCAGCGAAGCCCCCCCCCCCCTTGTCTTGGGTGGTCGGGGGACCGTTAACATCCAAAAATACACTAGATTACATGAGAAGTTTTGATATTTTCGCCAAGCAAAAGCCTATATTGTCGGCGCGCTTCGCGCACCGGAAGCTTTCTCCGTTTTATCTTCTTGTTTTCGTCTGACCCCCCTTAGGAAAATCCTGGCTGCGCCACTGGGCACGATTGTGATGGCACAGATACCAGCAGTCTAGCATGGTGAAAACATTAATAGTTAATACAGTTGTTCATTGTGTAGTTAAATGAAAATCAACTCAGGAAGTCAAAACTCTGTCCCCACGAGGTCAAAACAACTTCCTGATAGGTGTCGTTTTCTACCTAAATATCTTAGTTCCAGGACATTGCAACTCCTGAAGGAACTTAATCACGAAGACGATGCGCCTTGCCATTGCGGTTCCGCCATTGCCACACCACGACAGTTACAAGTGCACTGTAGCGACGGCGCCTCGCTTGGTCTGTTTTGTTACGTTCTAGAGTTGTTGCAATTAAATGGAAGCGGGATGGGTTAGATATGAGCCGAGTGGTTAAAGTAATATGTTTTAGGATCCTCTGGACTTAATGGCGGGCAGAAGGACTCGGGAGAGGCAAGTGGGGGAGGAAGGGGGATGACGCCCGACTGTAGCCACAGCAGCACGACAGTTCGGGAGAACTGTTGTAGTGCGCCGACGTGGTGTCTTGTTATCCGTGTTGTGTTTTGGTGAAACGGCATAACATCGCAGAGATCACGGTGACACAGCATACTTTGCTCGTGGTCGCCATGTGATCTTAAGTCAAATGTTATGCCAACAAAAAAGGGTTTGGTAAATTGATTGCAAGTTCACTCGGATCTGTGCAGCAGTGACGGCGGCCGTCAATGTCCAATCCGAACGGCAATTATAATTGTAGCACCCTGGGTTTCAAAGATCTGGGCTAATAAAGGCATTCTAATTGTAACCCAGAGGAGATTGGAGCAGGTGGTGAGTGACTGCTACACACTATGGCCGAAGGCAGAAAAAAAAGCTATAATCCAGGCGGGAAGGTACTGAGTGCTGTCGTTGGGACAGTGGTTTGATTAGCTGATGAATATAACCAGCTGCGGATTCCCGGGCAACAACTCATGCAAGTGCTTGAAAGAAAACAAGGTACGAGCCGTTGAAGTCCCATTTTAACTCACCAGCGAGGTCCTAAGCTGATGCATCTTTGGAGCAGTTTTGCTCTAAAGACGGCGCATGGGCAGCCACAGGCCACGAGACGAGCTGCGCAACAAGAACGGGGGACGACAACTCAGAATCTCCAGAAACAGACATCTTTTGCTAGTGGCATCTCGGGAGTAGTTACTTAGAGCGGCGGTGTCAATTCGGAGCAGATCGAAGCCTCACTGTACGAGAGCCTCACTACGGATGGCAACATCGATTTCCTGCACAAACCGCCTTGTCAGCTGACCGATATGGGATGTCGAATCGAGCGGCAGCCGCATTGATCAGTGCGTTCGAGGTTGGTGGAGGGAAAGTAACCTCTGGTGACTCGTCTGAAGTCATTGATGCAATAAAAAGCTCTGAAGAGCACGGGATAAAAAGCAGAAGGAATGGAGCAACAAACAGATCTGAAGGAGCCCTGGAAGTGAGTTAATCAGCATTATATTTCAGTGGACGGAAAGACCTTGGCATTAGTACGGACACGGAACACGCAAGCTCTTCACGAGCGTCTTCACAGAGAAAAACTGTGCAAGAAGAGCACGTTGCAGTGGCAGCCGAGTCCGATGGAGAATATCTCACGCACTTCACGCCACTTTCAGGAACAGTCGCAAACATTTTCAGCTAAATGCAGTCTAGTTTTTGAGTATGGCGCGGACGATGTTTGTGTGTGTGTGTGTGTTATTGGCTATGACGGGACCGCAGTTAATACTGCAGTTCACACAGATTCCCTAGCTTATATAAAAACTTTATATTCTTTGCATCGCTGTGTAGTCCCGAAATGTCCCATAAAATGTTGCCAACATGATAACTGGTTCGCTAAACCATACAAGGTGCCTCACACTGGCGTCGCTTTTAACTCACCTTTACATTGGCGTCCTGCAGCCGTCAGACAATCTCGAGAGACTTGCCTCCTTCATTCTGAACCACTACGCACGATGTGGCTTCACATCAAGTCGCATCATTATTGTGCAGACGGTTCGACAAACCTGTTATTCGTGGTGCGCCTGCTACAGCTGATGCGCCCAAAAACCCGAATAACTAACTGAGGCCTGCCAGGCGAAGATCGGGCCGTGGTTGGTCTGTCATCCAGAGGAATGGCTACCGGGTTCACCCGGAAGCCATTTTGCCCTCGATGGCAGCCGACGGCGATGCAGCCTTCCGCAGCAGAGCAGTCAGACTGGTCCTGGATTACAGCTGGAGCGAGTCTAGCTCAGGTGTCTGGTCATTTATGATCCCCAGCATCACTGTTGATGCCGCTGCCGAAGTTGATCTCAGCGACTGGGACTCTCCCTACGTGTGACTCAGTCGCCACTGCCGTCAAAGGTTTCCAATGAGGGCATCGAGCGTATCGCCGACACGCCGATGGTAATCCGAAATTATCCAGTTCGTACGCAAGCCGTGGGGCGTGCAGTGCGCATGGTGACAGAAGCCTCGGCCGCTGTCGTTATGCAAGACGCCCGGCACCGGTTCATTTGCGGCCGCCTAGCGCACCGAAAAGCTCTGCCTTCGTTCATCGTCAACGAGAAAGATCAAACGAAAGATCGAGAAATATTTCAACTTCTAAGGCAGGCTGCGTAACCTCGGATTTGTGCGCAACAAATCGGATGTTTTCATCTTGTATGGGAATTGGACGGAGCCCCTGAGCGTAGATATCGACGTCAGTGTCTTGCCTATTTCTTCACATCGTGTTTGACTGCTGACGATATGACGCCCCACGCTGCAATGAATAAGCCGGCGGTTTGAACGATAGTTTTGTTTGTGTGTGGTAAAGAATGTACAGTGTAAGATAATATTACCGCCTGGATGGTGGACAATGTAGTTACATTCAATACATGCGTTGGTCACACGGATGGACCGCGTGGTCAATGCCCCGGGACTGCAAAGCTTATTAACAGCATGCAATTTTGAGCCTTACTGTGGCCGTAATGCATGAAGTGCCAGTCGTTCTGAATGGTGAGCGGGCGGAGCGTCGGTCGGAAGATATTTGCCAGGTGGGGATGGTAAACGTTATTTGATCGGGGATTTTACGATATTGCCTGAGGTTTCAGCACTGCGGAAGTTTTCATCACTATTCCATGCGCCGTTTCAAACAGCTGTCAATATCGACACATCCTTCTGAGTTCTGCTTTTTTTTTATAGTATGACAGATCCTATATGGAGAAGTTCACGTGGAAACGAAGTGGGAGTTTTGGGGTATTTGGGGGCGACGAAAAAAGCCATTCAAGCATGAGAGACTTTCAGAAACTCAACGCCACACTGAATTTTCAACGGTTACTCGAATATTTAGTTGTCACTTATCGAAGGAGCCGGTGCAGCAGTGAATCCTCCGGCTCATCATCATTATCATTATAATCTGGAAGGTCGCCAATGCATACGCGTATGGCGCTGTTAAATGTGAGGTCAATATTTGCTTTCATGTATTTGGGCCACACGGTGATATTTGTGTTGCATTTGTGTATATCCATTACATTCCGCACAGTGTCTGATCCATTATGCCTGCCAGAAACCGGTCTTTGGAATATTTTAACTTCTGCTCTTATCTGAAAAGTTTTCATCGGTTATCGAATACGTGCACGGAAGCACATCTTCGCTTTTCGTTTGCAGCTGTAATTCAGTCCAGGGGGCTGTAATTCAGTTCAGCCCATCTATTCCCTCCCCTCCGAAGCGTGTACTAGGAGTGCAAAGGTGACTGCGCATGCGAATGCTAGTTGTCGTTTGATGCAATCTTATAATCATGTAATTGGATATGGTAGACATCACTGTTGAGTACAGTAGCATGCCACTGTTGGCGGTCAGGGGCTTAGGAACGCTGGTGAAAGGTATGGGGGTAGCGCTATTTTGTCCCATAGGGCCAATGGTTAAATCAGGAAAATTGGAGGTGCCATGGCCCCCAGAACCCCATGTTCCTGCGTTTATGTTGTCAACATACGCAATACGTCCCGCCGGCTGCCACTTGTCGCGCTAGGTGTGACCAGCACTAGGTGTGACCAGCGCTGTGATGTGTGAGTTGTGGTGCGGTAGGTGGACGCGCGGACTGCTGCGGCTGGTGATGCTGGTGTTGGTTAGCTGACGAGCTGTCTGCCGGTGTCCTGTACTGCTCGTCACAGCCGCAGCCCACACCGGACACCCAGCTGCCGACATACCACTGCGTGTCGCGGCACGACACCCACCCGGCCCTCTGACGTGTCTGCCGGCTGCCACGTCACGAGTGGGAATCTGTCCCGCCGCGCCGCCGTGGCCTTAATGTTGCCGGTGTGTCGACCCTTCTGTCCGTCGCCACGTGCGTGACTGGCGCTGTGACAGTCGGACTGACATCCGGCGGACGGACCGCACATTACACCGGTCTGACGCGTAGCTAGCCGGCCGGCACACCGTACAGACACCTGTTTGGCCTACGACACGTGGCGGGCCGACAGAGGACACATACACGCGTGTCATCGGTCCATCGGGCGGCCTTGACTGACCGAATGCCTGTGATCGACACGCTCTCGTCTGCCTGTGTAATCCGGCGTATCGCCTGCTCTGACAAGCGGCCAAATCGTCAATCAGCCGCCTGCCAGTGTGGCGAGCCGCCGTACATCCGCTGTTGTCACGCCAGCGCTGCCCGGATACACAGCCACACTATTACCAACACCGTCCCGGGACAGGGTCACGCCATTACCGACACCGTCCCGGGACAGGGTCACACCATTACCGACACCGTCCCGGGACAGAGTCACACCATTACCGACACCGTCCCGGGACAGGGTCACACCATTACCAACACCGTCCCGGGACAGGGTCACACCATTACCGACATCGTCCTGGGACAGGGTCACACCATTACCGACATCGTCCTGGGACAGGGTCACACCATTACCGACATCGTCCTGGGACAGGGTCACACCATTACCAATACCGTCCCGGGACACATTCACACCATTACCGACACCGTCCCAGGCCAGCCACACCGTTACCAAACCGTACCGGGACCGAGTCACACCATTATCAACACCGTCCCGGGGCAGAGACAGACCATTACAAACACTGACCCGGGACAGAGTGACACCATTATCAGGACAGAGCTGCACCATTACCAACACCGTACCGGGACAGAGTCACACCATTACCGACACCTTACTGGGACAGCCACACCATTGCCAATGCCGTCCCGGACAGAGTCACACAATTACCAACACCGTCCCAGGACAGCCATACCATTACCAAACCGTACCGGGACAGAGTCACACCATTACCGACACCGTCCCGGGACAGAGCCACTCCATTACCGACACCTTACCGAGACAGATTCACACCATTACCGACACCGTCCCGGGACAGCCACACCATTACCGACACCTTACCGGGACAAAGTCACACCATTACCGACACCGGTCCAGGACAGCCACACTATTACCGATACCTTACCGGGACAGGGCCACACAATTACCGACACCGTCTCGGGACAGAGTCACACCATTACCAACACCGTCCCGGGACAGTCACACCGTTACCGACACATTGCTGGGACAGCCACACCATTGCCAATACCGCCCCGGGACAGAGTCACAGCATTACCGACACCGTCCCGGGACATAGTCACACCATTACCGACACCGCCCCGGGACAGGGCCACGCCATTGCCAACACCGTCCAGGGACAGCGGCAGCATTATGAACAGCATTGTTTGATCTAGTATATTTTTATGTATGAACAGCCCCTCCCCTCCCCCGCCGCCCGCCTCAGCTGCGCTTCTGGTGCCGATTACCCGTTTGTAGAGCACCGCGTCACGGGGGCGGTGTCTGATCAGCACGAGACCGCACCGGAAGCACGTCAGTTTCCGAATGGGCGTGTCAGTTGGGCGGCGGCGGCGATAGCGGTACCAGACCGTGCAGACCTGCCAGCGCGGCACGTGTGACGGGAGCTGGGGTACCGTGACGTCAGCTCAGATCACCAGGTGGTACAGCGAGGCCCGGCCGGCGACGCCCGGCCAACGCGGCACGTGTGACGGGAGCTGGGGTACCGTGACGTCAGCTCAGATCACCAGGTGGCACAGCGAGGCCCGGCCGGCGGCGCCCGGCCAGCGCGGCACGTGTGACGGGAGCTGGGGTACCGTGACGTCAGCTCAGATCACCAGGTGGTACAGCGAGGCCCGGCCGGCGACGCCCAGCCAACGCGGCACGTGTGACGGGAGCTGGGGTACCGTGACGTCAGCTCAGATCACCAGGTGGCACAGCGAGGCCCGGCCGGCGACGCCCGGCCAGCGCGGCCGTGGCGAGGGGACGCTGCTATTGTGGTGGCGGTGGCAGCTGCAGTTGGCCGCCCGTTGTACGCCGGACAGACGGGTCACGTGCCGAGTTGGCGGCCGCCGGCGCCTCCGGGGGCCGTGGTGCGCGGGTATTTCCTCAGAGATTGTTATTGTGAAAAGCATGACGCGGAGTAAAGGTCCTGGTGGTGGTAAAGGTCGTGCGATTGTCCCCGGAAGAAACACGCCGACCCATCACAAGTGAGTCACGTTCAGAGATTGTGAACAGTTTGCAAATGTCTTATGTCGAGATGTGAGCACGAGGATAAGGGTCGTGGCTTGTAGTTTCTAGTGTCCTTGATCACTAATCGTGTTCGGTATGAATTATCTGTATTGAGGAATGGTGGGCTTGGAGGAGGTCCTGTCATCCTCCGTCTCCCATTTGTTTGCCACGTTGTTATGCGCAACTTTCATCTGTAAATTGTGATTATTCGCCATTGTATACATTCATGGATTTTTCCGTCCCTGAAAACTGTGCATCTAGTATTAACGGCCTCATCTCCGTCTTATCCCAACTCTTCCGAATCGTCTGGCCTGCTTTTTTCCGGATTGTACTGCATGTGAAAAACGATAGTTTAGTTTTCTATTTCGCTGGCGTCCAAGTTTGGTCATTGATTGTTCGGGTAGGCTGAATGACACTATTGTTGCTGAACAGTTTTGTGTTCTATCGAAGAACTTAGTGTCAATTGATGAAATGAATCGGTGGGTGTGCACGGCTTTGTGTAGATTATACTATATATGTCTTTGCATAGCTCAATGAACGTGTGAAACTGCACTCAATGTTTTGTCAGATTCGAAACTATGGCGTCCAATTGTCAATTTCACTACTACTGGCGTGAACAGCCGTCATGTGCTCTGAACCAGCTGTCGACGCCGCTGGCGCGCAGAGTAGCGTGGCCTCGGATGTGTTTGGTCTGCTCTTGACGGCAGGCATGTCGTCACCGTGCTACCGGCCTGCCGGCTGGCATGCGGTCGTCGCATGTTTGAGTGCATTCCTGCACGTGCAGCGAGTGCAGGAAGGTATCGCAGTGCACACGCCTGCGCAGCCGGTGCGTGCCCACGCCGCCACAGATGGCCATATGTCCGCCGGACGGCGAGTGGGTCGCGCACCGTGAACTGACCACCCACTGACATCGGTCCAGTGGCGGATCCAGGACCTGGCCAAAGGGACATCGAAAGTTGCGGCCCACCCGGACTTTAGTGCCCTTTCTATCGATGATTGTTCCCTTAAAATTGCGTCCGCCCCCCCCCATCCTGAAACTGATCTCCGTGACGCTGGGTTTTCTTCGTCGACCCGCGGCCCGCCCCGACCGTTCCAACGACCCGGACCCCCTTCCGTTGGCCTAGGGGCCCTTCACGTCGGCCGGCCTTGTGTCTGCCCGTGGACTGACTCTTCGTCGACTTGGGAGCCCTCTTCATCGACCCAAGGCACTCTCCATCAGCGAGAAGCCCTTCACTTCGTCCCGGGAATTCTCACCGGTAACCCAAAGGCCCCATGGAGCATTCAGTGTCCTGTGTGCTTCGTCGCGGCGTATGCTAAAGTACATTTTTGAAGTACTTTGGTTTCTGGAAGGAACATGACCCCACCCTTCCTCCCTCAACCCTCCTGAATCCGCTATTAATTTTTACTGGCTGGTTTTTCTTGCTGAAAATACCGTTACTCGTTTGATCTATTGTATTTTGGGTGCCAAGAATGCAATAGACCCCTCCACCTCCACCTGGCTGCACCTCTGTATGCGGATATATCAGTCATAGATCAGACGAGAGAGCAGTAACGGGGATGAGCGGAGATGTGTCACGCAGATAGCCGGTCAGTGAGAGATGGACCCGAAAATCTGTCGCGGATATAGGCCGAGACACCAGCCACGGATACTTGCACGTATCCGTGAGGTACCCCCGACTGAGGTGGGGAGGCGACGGAGATTGGGGTAGTGTGGCGGCTTAGCTGTGGACATTTTGTCGCGTATTGTACCGCGTTGGACAGGCACAGACAGACTGTGGGGTGGTGGGCCGATAACGACGACAGGCACAGGCAGACTGGGATGGTGGGCCGATGACTACGACAGGCTGTGTTAGACAGGCACGGACAGACTGTGAGGTGGTGGGTCGATGACGACGACAGGCTGTGTTAGACAGGCACGAACAGACTGTGGGATGGTGGGCCGATGACGACGACAGGCTGTGTTAGACAGGCACAGGCAGACTGTGGGGTGGTGGGCCGATGACGACGACAGGCTGTGTTAGATAGGCACGGACAGACTGTGGGGTGGTGGGCCGATGACGACGACAGGCTGTTAGATAGGCACGGACAGACTGTGGACCGATGACGACAGGCACCACATCCGTGCCAAGCTGGCTGGGTGTCGTTTGGCGCTGCTGTCGGCCGTGACGCTCAGCCCTTCCTCAGGGTTCGCTCATCCAGAGCAAGCGTGCCGTAATTTGCGGCCGGTTGGTGAATATCGGATGGATCATTCCGCGGTAATCGTTGTTAGGTGTCTATCACTGTATGTCCCGCCTGTATATATATATATATATATATATATATATATATATATATATATATATATATATATATATATATATATTTATATATATATATATGTATATACATATATATATATAGATATATATGTATTTATATATATATGTATATATATATATATATATATATATATATATATATATATATATATATATATATATATATATTGTATGCGTGTGTTTGTTTCTATGCGTGTGTTAGAAACCATAATAGTTTGATTTCAACACTATGGGATTTGTGTACTAAACACACACCTTACATGCACCGCAGAGGTTTCATTTTTCGGCACCCTTGCGGCACCATTGTTCACTCGTTTGCTCTCAGGTTCCCCGCCATAGCACATTGAGCACACGGTGGAGCTATCCCGATGTATCGGACTCGGCGAACGGAGAACTGCTCTGACGGTAACACGAGGCGATACCGTGCCACTGGACCGAAGGATCTGTTTAAGGCATGCCCTGCACGTGAACCCAATGCCGCGGCCGCTAGTCGGCAACGTAGTCCCGTGGCACAGCGAACACTCTCCTTTATTGCCATCTGCTGGGTAGCAATCAGCACGGGATAGTCTGCCTGGGGTCAAAGAGCCAAGGGCCTCCCAAACGGAGCAAGCTCATTAGCCGACTGTACTACCGAGGAAGTTCCGTCTGTAGAATCATTGTACCATACCTTCTTCTTTTTCGATCATTTTCTCTCATTTTGGATGGATGTATGGAAAATTGGTTGCAATAGCATCTATGGAGTTTAACGGGTGTAAATATATATGTCGAAGTATTGACGGCATATGAATTCCATGACGCTGTGGAATTTTATGACAAATTTGGTTTTAAAACACCATTTTGTTGTTTAAGGCCAGCATTCTTCGTAGCACAACATTCGCGCTTTCAAAAACTGGTGCCATCAAAACTGACACGATTCGACTTTCTGGCAGCATTACTTACATTGGCAAAACGTAAGGACTTCACTCTTACGCAACTGGACTTAGGCAGCAAACAAAAAAGTTGCTGCTGTGGACATTTCTACTCAACTGAATTATTTTGGGGACCGTTTGGGCTTTTGTGACGCTCAGAAACTGTCTTGGTGTGCTCCAGGGTAATCGATGTAGTATTTAGAGGATGTCATCCTGCATATGTCAGTATATAGTAGTAGATGTCTATGCATTTTCCTACACTTACTTTATGATGCCATTTAATATTTGTTTTAAAAAATGCGGGTCTTAGAGTAGTGTTTCGGTAACTTCATCGTAGGACTGTGACGCATAAACGTGGCATACAAGTTTGATGCCAGTATAATTAATGTTGTGAATAAGTTTCGTAGTAAAGCTAACGTAGAGCAGATAATTTTGCCACATAAGTTTGGTTGTGTAGAAGTGATGTTACGTAGCCGTTTTTACAGTAGAAATCAAGTAGCAGTTCTGTACAGCTTTTTGTAGTTAAAATTTGTGTCGTGGAACTTCCTGAAGTTCCGCGAGTGAGGAAGCTTCCTGAAGTTTCCGGAGCACACCATTCGTAGTCTTCTGTTTGTGTTTGGTGTTGTTTTCTCTTCTTTGCTCGCGTAACGCAAATTGATGATTGAGACTATTCAGTTTTATCATGTGCTGAACGCTGCCATCATTGTCACATTCGCAGTCAGGTGTTTTGGGGAAACCGTACGTGAGAATAGGAAACAATTGGAACGGTTTTTCTGTTTCCCTTCTCCACAAGGTTTGGGAATTATGAAGCAGACTGGCATACTTTCAGGTCATGCCTATGAAACCCAACTGCGTCAGTCGGGGAGGAAACACTAATCTTTGTACGACATGAAGTCTTGTACTTCGCACTATCACACTTCTCTCCTCCTCCTCCTCCTCCTCCTCCTCCTCCTCCTCCTCCTCCTCCTCCTCCTCCTCCTCCTCCTCCTCCTCCTCCTCCTCCTCCTCCTCCTCCTCCTCCTCCTCCTCCTCCTCTTCCTCCTCCTCCTCCTCCTCCTCCTCCTCCTCCTCCTCCTCCTCCTCCTCCTCCCTCCTCCTCCTCCTCCTCCTCCTCCTCCTCCTCCTCCTCCTCCTCCTCCTCCTCCTCCTCCTCCTCCTCCTCCTCCTCTCCAGTGTCAGCATCAGGCGTTAACCCTATTGCGCTCAACGTGAGGAAACTACTTTGAATATGGCCTGCGGCGTACGGAGGTCACGGCCAACCGTGCGGCCACTGCCTGTGATTGATGGGTTGATAAGCCGCGAGCAGCTGTACGACAGGCCTGCGGTCGACCCCAGGGACCCGGCCTTCACTGGCGGATCGCAGCCCAATCGCCAGCATTACCTGATTGGCCGATCGGTCGGGCGGAGTGGGTTACGACGGCGGCCGCACGGCTTGTTCCAAGCCCGGACGGAGGTGGCTGTGGGTGTGGCGCGGCAGCGGCCGTCGGGCGCCGACGGTGACCGTGTGCAACACGGACATGGCGGCAGGCAGAGCGCCGGGCGGCCGGCGGCATGGCACGGGCGGACCTCGCCGCCGCCGCCCGCCCGATCGATGTGTGTAGGTCGGTCGGGCGGGCCGAGTTGGCTCAGTCGGCCGCCGCGCGTGCCGCCGTCGCCCGCCGCTCCCGCCTCTCGACGCAAGGTGAGGCCAGCCAGCCGTAGCCGTGACGTCACGCGCGGCGCGTGCCGGCCGGACCTGGCCGGACGTGTCTGGTCGGCACGGTCCTACCGCTACATGGCGGCATCACAATAGATGGCACGGTCAGCTATGTCGACTGCTCGTTTTATCAACACTGTTACGGAGTAGTGTGCAAAAAGTATATAAATGATGTATGTAAGTGTTGTCGGTGTGCTCAACACAAGCGAAATTGATCTTCAACTGCGACAACCGCTACGGGCTGCGATTTAGCTTTGTTGAAGCGTTTCAGCACCAACTATGTAAACCCATATATATCTGGCATCGAGTCAATGAGCTGGTGTGTCCAATTATTCCGCCTGATGCACTTCCTCCCGGCGAGTACTACTGTCGGCGCCTGTCGGGCGTAGTCGCCGACCGGGCCGTTGTAATTCGACGCCAGGGACTTCAGGCGGCCTAACACCGTCTGTCAGGCGGCAGTGTATGACGCCTGGTGTCAGTGTCCCCGCCAGTATATGGAACGGTGTATCGTCCTCGGTGTCAGTGTCCACGCCGGCATGTGGTGCGGTGTATCGCCCCTGGTGTCAGTGTCCCCGTATATGGAGCGGGGTATCGCCCCTGGTGCCGGTGTTCCTGTCGGCATATGGGGCGGTGTATCGCCCCCGGTGTCAGTGTCCCCGTATATGGAGCGGGGTATCGCCCCTGGTGCCGGTGTTCCCGTCGGCATATGGGGCGGTGTATCGCCCCTGGTGTCAGTGTCCCCGTATATGGAGCGGGGTATCGCCCCTGGTGCCGGTGTTCCCGTCGGCATATGGGGCGGTGTATCGCCCCTGGTGTCAGTGTCCCCGTATATGGAGCGGGGTATCGCCCCTGGTGCCGGTGTTCCCGTCGGCATATGGGGCGGTGTATCGCCCCTGGTGTCAGTGTCCCCGTATATGGAGCGGGGTATCGCCCCTGGTGCCGGTGTTCCCGTCGGCATATGGGGCGGTGTATCGCCCCCGGTGTCAGTGTCTCCGCCGGTATATGGAACGTGTATCACCCCTGTGTGTAGTGTCCCCGTTGGTATGTGGAGGGGTATATCGCCTCTGGTGTCAGTGCCCCCGTCGGTATTTAGAGCGGCGTATCGCGCCCGGTGTCAGTGTAGTCGGCCCTATGTTCACCATCATATCGTCCCGGCCACGTTGACTCGTGCTGCTAAAGCCTCTGCCAGTGCCACCAGTTGGTATTGTACGTACCAGGTATCTTCTCCCTAACACGATAATACGGCGACTGCCGACATGAGGCCCGCCAACAGCCATTTTCCTTCAAGCCACCGCGATGTCCACCATGACGTCACGTATAAACATGTACGCAACTGGGATCAGCCTCCTGCAAAAGTGGGCAATGGAAGTTCATTTTGCTCCGGGGAGATGTCGAGCATATTCGTCATGGAGTAACATCAGACAATAAATTTATCATTGTAAATGGCAGCAAGAATGTGCCGAAAACCCAACTAAATTTGAATTCCCTATATAATCGGGTGCATTCCGTCACTGATGATGTCCGCTTGAAATGGCTGTCCGTTTCATGCATAAAAAGAATGACCCCAACAAATCGGCTGCTGCACATCTATAGCATCTGTATTAGTGACAGTGTGCCTTGTACCCAATACCTGGAACGATAAAGCACCTGCTTTTGGCAGCGCCCACCAACATGTAGGCTCTGGAACGTCTTACAACATATATTAGAGCCGAGAGATGATCTTACATGGAAAGCCATCATGTTTGGCGTGCACCTTGGGGACGCAACGTCTAATAAATGTAATAATATGATCATGTTGCGAACACAATGTATTTGAAACAACAGGAATAAAGTGTGCATAACAAAAGAATACTTCCATTATTGATCTTCCAAAATATCTTAAACTTGACAGATACATCTTACAGGCCAATTTCACAAACATCACAAGCTGTGTATTCACACCGAATTCGGTGTGAATACAACGTTTGTGTTGCTATTGGTAAATATAACGTTTCGCTAACATCACGAGCTAACACAAAGTTATAAAATCCAAGGTACGTCGTATGCATTTTATGAAGGTTGGTATTTGTCGACAATCGTGGCAAATACACCCCTTGTTATAACTCATGCTCTAGGCGTGTGAATTTTGGCGGAGAGCAGTGCCAGTAAGAAAAAAATGTATGAATTTCATTTGTTTTTCGACGAGGTTCAGTCGCAGCGAGTAGCTAGGGGTTTAGCGGGCCTCGAGACTCAAAGAAGATCGCAAACTCCATCTTCATCCGTCATAGGCGGCTGAACGGTGGAGGTAGGGTACCGCCCCCTCCCCGCTAAATCCCGAAATTCAAATCTCCCCTGGATCCGACCCTGGGAACTACCATTGACGCCAGTGGGTGTTAAATCTAACAATCCTATTTACCCCCACCCGCTCCATCCCAGCTCGAGCAATGGGGAATGCAACTTGACGGGGGGGAGGTGGTACGGTTGGCATGTTAGGCGAGGCCCTCAGTGTGAGAGGAACCCCGTCCTTTACATTAACCCTGTCTGATATCTACCCATGGTGCTGGTGTTGCCCCTCCCTTCCCTTCGCAATATTTATGCCGTATTATTTTTATTTCATTTATGCTGTATGATCTAATTTTATTTACGCGCGAATATGTTATGGCACGGGGTATTTACGTGCTTGTCATTTTTTATGAATGCCAGCAGTTCACACCTGTTCTCGACGTTGGTCTTCATGTTTGCACCGTCTATGTCAATGTCAATATTTGAAAGGCGTGACGGCTGCGATGGAATGCGGGTTTTTTTACATTTCGATCTCAGCTGATTTTCTTTTCAGGGCTTTAAGGAGTTGAATGAAATATTGTTTCGAATGAAATACCTTAGTTTACATCGTTTGGTCGAATGCATTTTAATTATTCATTGTATTTTCATTCGACATTATTGTATTACAAAATCATTATTAGAACTACATCATCTTATTTTGTAATATGCAGTTGTTTTATCACTGATATTCATCGCACACTTACATCGTTTGTAAAACAATCACAAAATCGTGTCCGAATCACACTTCGTGGTTACAAACCAAGCCTTTGTGAAACATGATTTAACACGCGCACTGGGGGGGGCGAAATCCGCCCACCCCTCCGGTTTTTCGTACATAACTCCAGATTTTACCGGTCGATATACGCTATTTTTTGTGTACCTGCTTAGAAATGTCCGGCGCGTCGTTTAAAGCAAGAAAAACGGAAATCGGCCGAAATTTTGTTTGGGTTAGGGGTCGTTAAAGTCAAATATTTCGTAGCGCCAGACCACAAAAATCGGCGCTGATGCGCTTCCCGTATATTGGCAAAAGGGAAGTGTTCTTGGCAACACTAGCGACTTGTTTGATGTACATTGTTATGCTATATAGTTTCAAGGTCATGTTAGGTCACCGAGATCAAGTCAGGTCAAGTTCATGATAGGTTAATGGAACCAAACTTGGTCAACTGGAATGTTGTCATAAATGCAAATGACTGTCATGCGATTGATGTAGCTTTGCATGTTACTCCCAACACATCCTGACAACTACTGTTTGTCATTGTGTACCTAAGCGTTTCCATACTTTATTCATGTACTTCACTCCTTTCTTCGCGAAGCCGATTGCGTCGAGCTGCCCGACGGAGCAGTCGGGAGGGCGGCCCGGTTCCGATAACTGGAACAGGTAACTGTCCTGATAAGGTGCTGCTATATAGGTGACCTGAGGTCAAATGCCGGGTCTAGCATCTGTATTGCATCATTAGTAATGTCCAAAACATTGATACCTATTTTGGAGTATTTAAACACAATCACAGCGATCCATAACAATGACAAGCCAAGCCCCGTAAAATAAGAAAATTTTGACATGTGACCTCATTTGACCTGGAAGATATTGACCTAAGGTCATCAAATTTGCACACAATAGAGTTCACTACCGTACCCATCCACCCTGCGAATGTCGTTACTCCAGCTTTAATAGGAGCCGAGATCTTAGGGGGGCGGAATCCGCCCTCCCCCCCCTCCCTCCAATGCGCGTGTTAACAGTGTGTGATTTGCATCACACCTTTTGGTAGAAAGCTGTGTGAGTACAAAAACTATAGAGAACTTCGCCTCACATCGTCAACCATACATTCGGGGAACTGTGGGGAAATATATTGTTCGAACTTAGGATATTCACAGCAATGCCTCGGTTACGATAGCTACTGCTCGCCTCATCGTATAAGTTTGCATCGCTTTAGTGGAACGACGATGTACGCGTGTCGCGCGGTCGCGACTAAGACCTGATATGGTCTTGTACATGTGCACGGCGACATGTGCATGGGCATGACTAGTGTACAAGCGCGGTTGGGAGCGCAGGTGTCGTTGTTTTGTTGTTGTTGTTGGTGGTGGTAGTTGTGGCCGGTTGCCGAAATGTCACACTTAGTTTTTGGTTTATCCACTTCAAAACGCAGTCGTGTGCGCCGGACATGGTAACAGTTGTTCATCCTCACTGGTCCCAGTGTCTAGCGATGGTGGCTGTTTAAATCATAGTGTCACCGCTAACCAAAAGTATTGTTCGAATGATGCATTTTGCGTTCGATGTTAGGGCAAAACGACCTATGGATCTTACGACATGACATTCAAACGCGCTATGTATGCTTTCCGTCATCGATCGATGTCTGATGCATGAATACATTTATTTCCCATAAAAAAGATGCCGAGGAAAGAATGACGAAGCAGTAGGGGTTCAGCTAGGCTCCTGATCCCATACCTCATGACGTCATGGATCTCTCTGGCTAGGTGGCAGTACTGACGCTGATGGCGATATTTGACACGTTATTTTCAACACATAATTGCATCTTGCAGTTATTCCGTCTAACATTGAATATATAATTTGTGTGTATTTACTTGCTGATCACCAACCGATCGCCGTAAAATAACAGATGTAGTCTGACGGTGTATATGTGGCCGAACGTCCGAATTTAGGGATGTGGGAAGGGGGGAGGTGGTTACCGGACAGTTTTGGAGCTTCCCATTCCCAATCAACGACATAAGGTCAATATTAATTTTCCATATCCAAAGGAGCACCGTGCTCCGATTGCCCCCCCACCCCAGATCCCCCGGTTCCGCCGCTTATGTGAGGTCGAAACATTGTAATGTACTGGTTGGTGATTATGGAAAATCATACAGTGTATATGCATGCGGCTTGCGAGAAATGAGCGCGCTGCTGTGGCGCAGCCTCGGTCGGCACCGCACTGACGGAATTTCCTGGAGCGCTCTGTCAGTAGCAGCACTGGTCGACGTCCTTGGCATTTGTGCGAGGTGATTGGTTCCGCAGGCTACCGTCGTGTTGTACGCTCGCGCGGATTTGGCAAGACGGCCAGCTAGAAATATCGAAAGGCCACGCCGCCAGTCTGAGAGGTTTTCCGAAACAATTACGCCATGCGGGCAAGATTGAGTTCACGTACCAGCAAGTCTTTGATATATGCTTATTGCCAGTGTTTAACGGCATCAGTGAAAAGGGCTGTAGTTCCGGCCCATTATTAGAAGGCATCCCACAATCTGACCTGTGTTCCAATTATTATACTTGTTGAACAGTCCAAGGCTGGATTACTGTGTTGTTAGTGAATTAAGTGTGTGCCACTTGCGCCAAGGAAAACAGTGCAAGTGCATTGTGCATTGTGCAAGTGCATTGTTCATCGCAACAAATCTGGCGCATTAGAGCCCACGGTGATTTGATATGCGGCAGGAAACGGCTGTTTTTGTACCAAAAACAACATTTTTTTTCAGTGTTGCAAGCTGTGCAAATGCTTTTCGCTGATCACGGGGACAGATCGCTCGCCATTTGATTCCTGAGTTATTTCCATTAAAGTCATTATTTATCCGGTAAACACAAAATACGGACAAGGGGTCGCAGTTATGACTACGTGCGCAGCCTAGAAAATCGGCGTCTTGCCTACTTTTCCGCGTAGAACTATAACTCCAGATTTCAGTCTTGTGACGAAACATACCCTTGATCCCTCAAACCTTATCATTTGCATGATCTGAACATTTTTACCTGCCTTATCGTATCTGCTATGAGAAATAGTATCCTATTAAAAAAGTGTATTACTTGTCAGGGGATTGGTGATTCATTTGATTACAGTTAGGTAGAGGTTTCTATCGCAGGGGCAATCAGGAGACGAATTTTTGTGTGTAGGTAAGGGTGTGGTCATGGCATGGCCCTTCTTCATTCCTTGTCTTCTGGTCTTCGGAGCCGCTCTGTATTAGCATACTTCATCACATATTTCGGATAAGGGAAACCAGAGAGTTTTTTTAAGTTGTCTTTTCATGCAATGTCATGGGTGTGTTGTTGAGTTTCACAAAGCTCGGAGGAGATGTCTCCCCATCACCTGCTTTGGTGATGCCCGTGTTGCTGTGCCGTATGCCACATCTGTCCAGCCATATTCTCCCACGTGAATTGTAGACAATCCAGACATTTGACAGTCATTTGACAACCGAGAAACATTCAGCAATCGTAATACGGTTGGCTCAAGGTGCACTTCATTTTCAACAGCGTGGATGGGGTGTCCGTACGGGGTACTGTCGACCAACTTCAATTTGCCGTACTGATAGATCCGTCTGGAAAGTAATTCTGCATTCGGACATCCCGCAGCAGGTGACATTTTCATCAGCTGTCTCGCATGACCTGACACCTTTGCACATCTGTCGGCAGGGATCCTCGTACGGCAGTGCTCAGCAGGTCGTTTGGCCATGGCCTGGGCTTCAACATAGTGGGCGGCGAGGGGTCAGAGGGGATATTCGTGTCGTTGCTGCTGGCCGGCGGACAGGCGGAGCGCAGTGGCCTTCTGCACCGTGGAGACCAGATCATCTCCGTCAACGGCACCGATCTGGGCCATGCCACTCACGAGCAGGCCGCCGCCGCCCTGAAGGTCAGTCTCCATACCAGTCAGTGTAATATCCGGGCCGTCCCGAAGGTCTGTCTCCCTGCGGCCTGGGAGGTCAGTCGCCCTATCGCCCCGAAGGTCAGTTCAGTCTCCTGGCCATCTTGAAGGTCGGTCTTCCTGCAGCCCTGAAGGTCAGTCTCCTTACCGTCCTAGAGGTCAGTTTAGTCTCTTGGCCGACCTGAAGGTTGGTCTCCCTGCAGCCCTGAAGGTCATTGTCCCTACCGTCCTGGAGGTCAGTTCAGTCTCGTGGCCCACATTACGGTCAGTCTTCCTACCGCTCAGGTCAGTTAAGTCTCCGGGCCGTCCTAAAGGTCAGTTGCAACACGTATGTATGCGTACTTTGAGTACATGTGCCCCATGTGTATGCACTATGCATCCTACAGGTATGTATGGAGATATCCCACCACATGACATTGAAGCCATGGTCCTGGTTCAAACGAGCAAGTTTTCTTGCCCTAGCCTAGTTACCCAAGTTTTTGTATTTCAATTCAGCAGATATGTGTGCTCTATCCTGAAGCCGTGTCGAACTGAAATCAATATCAAGTTACCGGCACTCGTGTATCCCTTTATATAGTGTAATGACCCTACAGTCATTACTAATTGCTCGTACCGGCCTTAGCAACACATTCCAACATCACACGAGTCCCGTGGTCATTGCTTTGTATCCTGATGGATATTTTTTGGTTCATTATCTTTGCGGTCGGATTCCATCTCGCAAGAATTTGCCATATCGCATGACTGCAGCACTGCACATTAGCATGCACCGCTCTCGTGAGTTTCTGTGCTAACCCTTGCAGGTGAAGAGATTGCATTCCATTGCGTCCAAGGGAATCTGTTTGAAACATCACCTCTGATTTCACCATGAATGAATACGATTTGTCTGTTGGCATTTGTACCAAATAACTGACCTGATCACGCAAGCTCGAGTAGCTGAAAATGTAGGGGTGGCGGCTCTGCCGTCGGTGGGTGTGGAGGCGTATGGGGTGTGGCGGGTGTTTTGGTGTGTGACTGGGGAAGCTGCGTGTGTGAGAATTTGTGCCAACCGAGCCTTAACTGAAACTGATCTGATTGAACTATTGGGGGGATAATCTGAACTATTGGGGCTGACTCTAGATTTAGACTGGACGAATTATCTCCTTTGCTGATTGTGCCTCTGTCGGGGGTGTGTTGTGCTGTGTTTCCCCGCCACCTCCACCACACATTCCCCAAACCCCAGCCGGCTTGATGTTGTTTGAGCTACCGTCCCTAACACGAATTTATATGTTTGCGAGGTCAAAGTTCTGGGAACACCATATAGGTAAATGAATGCTTCTAGCCAAATTAGAAAGCTTACGTTGTATTTAGAAAATTAATGAGAATGCAATTTGCCCTTGGTTTCAATGACTTGTCCCGAGATGGGACTTTTGGATGCTAATAGTAGTATAATTTTGTGCAATGTTCCACTCGAAATAGGTGCCTGTGATTGAGCCCCAAGTGGCTTCCGCTGGTCCTTAAGCTACCTAAAGCACATTCATTATCCTCATTCACTTCACAATCGCTCGTCCCATTCATTCTATCCTTATTAATTAATGAAATACTTGGTCCCCAAATTTTGCTCCCCCCCCCCCTCAGCGGTACACAAACACATATATCGACGGATCATTGCTCTACTTTTTATGGTAGGTTGGCCGAATATGTAAACCTTCCACTGCCATCATAGCTGGCCTCGCCATTATTGACAGTGTTCCTCGCCTGGATGAAGTCTTAATGCTACGAGGGGCTCATCGTACTGGCTCCGAGGGCTTATACAAGTGCTCTGGTGTCTTTGACTGGCATACCTTAACCTTAAAAAATCAGCCGATGCCTCACCGGGCCTTATTCGCCGGATACTTTGCGACCAGGTGAACGTGCTCGCGAGCGAGCACGGATCCCTACCACGTTGGGCACGTCCCCTGGCCGTCTTTATAACCTAGCCTGCCCTACCCTTTCAGCCTCGGGGCTTACGGCACGCCAAACCTGTCCGTACGTCCCCCCCCCCCGAAACGCTATACGGCTCCGTGTCCAAACGTATAGCGAACGGGGGGGGGGGCGGACTCACGACCGTGCAGTGTTTTGCATTACCCTATTGTTCGGCGCCAAACTCGACGGACGCAAGGCGGGGCTTCCAGCCCATCCCACCTGCATACTGTGCCCGCCCCATCTGCGCCCTGGATCACAGAGGCCAGCGGGATTTCGCAGTCAAAGAATCAGAGCATGTGCTAATTTCCCCGAAGTGTCCGTTCATCGCACCCTCTCGCAATTCGACATCATCCAAGCGCAGATCATAGATTTATATATTTTAAACAACATTAATATTCTAGACAAGTTAATAAAAAACGGGCTTTGGCACTCATTACCCTTACCCGGGAACGTTCAGTCCATAGGAGGACGGCTCGCAGGTCGACTGCCTCGCTTATATGTAGATTTGCTTCATATGGCAAATTAATATCAGGCACATATCTAAACATCATGTGTGAAACTCTTGGGTCGGAAAGTACACACGGTACTATCTACACCTACTTGTCGGCTGTTGATCACCCGGTCAAAGCGAAACGCTCGGCGCGCACCCCTCAGCGCCCGCGGCACGGACGCCATTTCTGTTCTGGATGTAAATACTCTCCCCTCCGTCCACCTGATCGCCGAGGTATTTACTATGCTACCGTTCGGGGAGGGTCGTATCCTGTCGTCATCGAGTTGCGTTATTTCCCACGGAGGGTCACTGACTCGGCCATCGGCATCCGACCTCGATGCTATCTGGGTTATCACGAAAGTTGCACTGAACACACTGCTGGATGGCGCCCCTAGAGTTTTTGGATTTTTGAATGAGCTTGCACCACGGCGGGTAGATAGGCTATAATATCACTTCTTTATCTCCGGTTAATGTGATGGTCGAACGCTTTGGACGAGGAGGGAAAAACATGGATATTACAAGCACAGTTTTCAACGTGCTTACTGTCAGACCGAACGATAATCATTTTCACGATCCATTCTGGCCCGGGGGCGGTGGCAAGGCGGATGTTGCGCGTACAGTTTTCAACGTACGACACATTGCGCTGAGCGATGGTCATTTTCACGACCCACGCAGCCCAGGGTCACAAGAGGATGTGAAGATCCGATGTGTGCACAGTACCCCTGATCGTTATTTCAAGCTATGCCCCTTTCTTTATCCCAAGTATTACCTTTCACCGCTAATCCTGCACGTCAAAGGCTGGGCAACTGCTCCGTGTCTCTGCTGATGCCACCACAGAATTTCTATGCATAATCTAATATATTACATTTATATACACCGCATCACATTACGCCCACGCACTGCTTACACACACACTACTCGCCATCTCCCACCTCTCCATTCTTGCACGCGACATACTTCCTCCCCATACATACCTACATACCCTGCCCTTCTATACAAGGCGTGCGACGTCGGCGCCACCGGCCGTGTCACACATACCGCACACATCACATAGTCCAATTGCCCCTCCCCCCTCCCAAGATGGGTCGCTCCTTTCAACAATGAATTAGGTTGAGGGGGAAATAGCTGTGATAGAATATAGGCCGGTTTGGAAGAAGGAAGAAGGCATGGCAGACCGATGGCACTCACATGTTAGTTGCTCGGCTGGCCTCTTCGGTCGTCTCCACGCTACCTGAGCTCCGTGAGTGAGAGACTGCCCGAGTGCGAGAGTCTCCGAGCGAGAGCGAGATCGAGAGAGCTCGTCCCAGAGAGAGTGTCTCCGAGCGAGAGTGAGCTCCAGCGCGAGAGCGTCCCCTAGAGAGTGAGAGCGTTTTCTCTCTGCCTTCCAGTTTTTCTTCGATGGGCTGTAGCCCCGCCTCCTCCACTCTTGGCCACTCCCAGGGCTCCGGATTGTATTCTGTCTCTTGATTGGTGGGAGTGCTTTTCTTTTTCTTCCCCTTAGGCCGTATGTATGGTGAAGCCGCCTGGGGCTGTCAGGGCGGTCTGTATGTCTGGAAATTTCCACTGACTTCACCGGTGTCACCGACCTCACAGCTGGCTGGGGACCCACCCTTCTGTTTTGGTCCAGATGCGAGGGTGCTGTTGTTTTTTCCATGCCGCCTTTGAAAGCGACACGTACTGCGGGCCGGGTTCGCAATGTTTCAAGGCCATATGAGAGGGGAGGTAGAAGGTAGCCGAGATCTAGTCGGGTGTCTTGCGGCCTGGTCGGATGGGAAAATGTTGAAAATGCATACCTAAAGAATGTAAACACAAAACACCATCGCAAAATCTCGCAAAGTCGCGAATTTTCATGGAAGAGTATGCAACGCTATGACAAACCGCAGCCCGGTGGTCGCCTGGCCGATCTTGTCCTTTACGTGACTTTTGTCCAACTTCGCAAACACCTTCGTCTACCCAGGACTGTGTAACTCAGATGCTATGTGCCACGTTGGATCTCAATGTCCATTTCGTTGCGGACTACAGGCGGGCGTGAAAGTGTCGATCTACTTGTCCAAAAGTTGGACAGAAGTCACGTAAAGGACAAGATCGGCCAGGCGACCACCGGGCTGCGGTTTGTCATAGCGTTGCATACTCTTCCATGAAAATTCGCGACTTTGCGAGATGATGCGATGGAGCACAAGGGCCTATGGCTGTGACGCTGGTACCGTCCGCGCTGTCTGTTCAGAACTGAACTGAAACAAATGGGTGAGACAGTGAAGGACGTAGTTTTGTGGGGTGGTGCTTGAATCGCTGGCAACGCTCCTGTGGAACGTCGCAGCATCCAATCCGATAAATACTCTGCTGTAGTGGTATAAATGTCCACACAGTGGGAGAATGTGCCAATCATCCTGTTTCCTGTTCCCTGTAGCACCTGGCACACCGAGCCAGTTGCTGGCTGGTTGGTGCCGACCTGTTGAACTCTGACAGGCGCCAACTTTCGCCCTCGCCAGAGGTGCCACCCGTCCTTGTCACCCTGTCTTGTGGCGACCTGTCAGACTCTGACAGGCGCCAACTTTCGCCCATGCCAGAGATGGCCACCCGTCCTGCCATCATGTCCTGTGGCGACCTGTCAGACTCTGACAGGCACCAACTTTCGCCCTTGCCAGAGATGGCCACCCGTCCTGCTATCATGTCCTGCGGCGACCTGTCAGACTCTGACAGGCGCCAACTTTCGCCAATACCAGAGATGTTCGTCACCCCGTCCTGTGACGACCGTGCCAAAGTGTCAGCATGTGTTAGGGGTCAGAACATTAGGCGACCAGCAGCAGGCTAGAGTCCGCCCCTCCAGTATCGGGGGACCCTATGGCGTGTGTGGCGGCGGTCCGTCGGTATAGGTGATACAGTGTAACGTGTGACGGCCGCCCGCCGGTATAGGAGCACCGGGTGTGGCGTGTGTGGCGGTGGTCCGCCGGTATAGGGGCACCGGGTGTGGTGTGTGTGGCGGTGGTCCGCCGGTATAGGGGTGCCGGGTGTGGCGGCGGTCCGTCGGTATAGGTGATGCAGTGTAACGTGTGACGGCCGCCCGCCGGTATAGGGGCACCGGGTGTGACGTGTGTGGCGTGGTGCGTTGGGCAGTGGCGTGTGTGGTGGTCCGCCGGTATAGGGGTACCGGGTGTGGCGTGTGTGGCGGTGGTCCGCCGGTATAGGGGCACCGGGTGTGGTGTGTGTGCGGTGGTCCGCCGGTATAGGGGCACCGGGTGTGGGTGTGTGGCGGTGGTCCGCCGGTATAGGAGCACCGGGTGTGACGTGTGTGGCGGTGGTCCGCCGGTATAGGAGCACCGGGTGTGGTGTGTGTGGCGGTGGTCCGTCGGTATAGGGTACCGTGTGGTGTGGCGGTGGTCCGCCGGTATAGGGGTACCGTGTGTGGCGGTGGTCCGCCGGTATAGGGGTACCGGGTGTGGCGTGTGTGGCGGTGGTCCGCCGGTATAGGGGCACCGGGTGTGGCGTGTGTGGCGGTGGTCCGCCGGTATAGGGGCACCGGGTGTGGTGTGTGTGGCGGTGGTCCGCCGGTATAGGAGCACCGGGTGTGGTGTGTGTGGCGGTGGTCCGCCGGTATAGGGGCACCGGGTGTGGTGTGTGTGGCGGTGGTCCGCCGGTATAGGAGCACCGGGTGTGACGTGTGTGGCGGTGGTCCGCCGGTATAGGAGCACCGGGTGTGGTGTGTGTGGCGGTGGTCCGTCGGTATAGGGTACCGGGTGTGGCGTGTGTGGCGGTGGTCCGCCGGTATAGGGGCACCGGGTGTGGCGTGTGTGGCGGTGGTCCGCCGGTATAGGGGTACCGGGTGTGGCGTGTGTGGCGGTGGTCCGCCGGTATAGGGGCACCGGGTGTGGTGTGTGTGGCGGTGGTCCGCCGGTATAGGAGCACCGGGTGTGGTGTGTGTGGCGGTGGTCCGCCGGTATAGGGGCACCGGGTGTGGTGTGTGTGGCGGTGGTCCGTCGGTATAGGGTACCGGGTGTGGCGTGTGTGGCGGTGGTCCGCCGGTATAGGGGTACCGGGTGTGGCGTGTGTGGCGGTGGTCCGCCGGTATAGGAGCACCGGGTGTGGCGTGTGTGGCGGTGGTCCGCCGGTATAGGGGTACCGGGTGTGGCGTGTGTGGCGGTGGTCCGTCGGTATAGGGTACCGGGTGTGGCGTATGTGGCGGTGATCCGCCGGTATAGGGGTACCGGATGTGGCGTGTGTGGCGGTGGTCCGCCGGTATAGGAGCACCGGGTGTGACGTGTGTGGCGGTGGTCCGCCGGTATAGGAGCACCGGGTGTGACGTGTGTGGCGGTGGTCCGCCGGTATAGGGGTACCGGGTGTGACGTGTGTGGCGGTGGTCCGCCGGTATAGGAGCACCGGGTGTGGTGTGTGTGGCGGTGGTCCGCCGGTATAGGAGCACCGGGTGTGGTGTGTGTGGCGGTGGTCCGCCGGTATAGGAGCACCGGGTGTGGCGTGTGTGGCGGTGGTCCGCCGGTATAGGAGCACCGGGTGTGGCCTGTGTGGCGGCAATCCGCTGGGATGCTGACGACTGCGGTTTGTGGGAAGCGCCCGCTGCCGGGGAAGTTGAAGCTATGCAACTAGCGGGCGGGCGGGCCACGGCCCCGGACGGGCCTGGAACTCCCCGACTGCTGGCAGCATGTATCACAGTGATGGATGCGACCAAACGGCATGTTTGGCTGACTGCTGACATGCCAATTGTCATGGGGATTATACTGGACCGGTGCCAGGTCGTCTTCCAGCGACTAATGAGACCAGAATAGTCGCGTTATCGAACATTAATCTAGTGTGCCAATAGGTTGTCGTTTCTCCTGATCCATCAATCCACTTTTTGTAGAACACAGCCAGATGACACGCATTCAAAATTAGAAGGAGGTGTGGCTTCATTCTCCTTAATCAGTAGTCATTCGGTTTCAGAATTGTCAATAAATGGAATAGTTTGCTTCCAAAGGTCGTGCATGCCCCGTCGTTGGACTCCTTTAAGAATAATCCAGCTTCGCGCTTCTCCAATAGCATAGTTCAGTGTGGCCATTTTTGACGCTGTGTGATGTGCACCCCATGTCCATGTTCAATTGCTCATACTTCCGAAATTTACGAATTGTTCACGTGTCCGGCCCCCGTGCCATTCAGGCAGCGCTCGTGCGTTCGCACGTGTCATGTCACTGTTTTCTTTCATTGTATTTTTTCCGTGACGCTTTTTGTTTGCATGCTATCTTCCACACAGTACGCAGCCCTCGCAACCGCTGAGGCCGGGCTGGTGTGGTGTTTTCCCCGTACGCGCAACCTTTAAGAACCCTAATAGCCCAAGATTGTGTAAAGACATTGGTTGATTGATTGATTGACTGATTGATTGATTGAACGAGTCACTCTGGAAGGGGATGATGATTCCCCCATTGTTTATCCTGAATAGCGACGAGGCCGCTGCCGCTGGCGAGCTAAGACTGGGTACATTAAAATCAACAACTAGGCTGCGCTCGATAAAAATGTTCCGTTCACGATCGTGTTATGAATGACGAATGTCATCCGCTTACCATTTCGCCATCCTCGCCATCCCAGGGTATGGTGGATGTCACCCCTTCACCATCCTCGCCATCCCAGGGTATGGTGGATGTCACCCCTTCACCATTTCACCATCCTCGCCATCCCAGGGTATGGTGGATGTCACCCCTTCACCATTTCGCTGGCCTCGCTATTCCAAGTTATATTTGTTGGGGGGGTGGGGGGGGTCAAAGCCAACATTAAGGGGGGCAAATTCTCCCTCAGAAGTATACAAAGCAACGCCCATGCACCTTAACACCCCATCTGGTCTCATCACGACCACAGTGTAGCGTAAGTCAGTACACCTTAGCAGATCTCGTCACGACCACAGTGTATCGTATGTCAGTACACCTTAGCAACTTACCTGATCTCGTCACGACCACGGTGTATCGTGTTTCAGTGCATCTTAGCACCCTATCTGATCTTGTCACAACCACAGGTAGCGTATGTCAGTACACCTCAGCAACTCACCTGGTCTCGTCATGACCAGATTGTAGCGTAGGTCAGGACGCCTGCAGGTCTCGCCAAGCATACAATGGCTGGTAAAAGTCTGTAAATTGTTTGTTCCCGGGGGTACGTGGCTGAGTTTGAACTCATTCTATTATATTAGAATGCATTTCTCCTTTACCAAAATGGCCGCCGAGGTCAATAACCTTGTTTAGCTGCGAAAATGTAACTGGTGGGACAGTGTCGTCTGACAATATCTGAATACACAAATGTTCATTTGGCACGTTGGCTGCAGTAAGCAGGGAACACTACTGTTTCAACAAATAATTATCTTACCATGCATCCAGAAACGACGTCATAGTTCGGTGACCTGACATGGCGTGACCAGAAAGTACCAAAAGATCCGCGAAGGATATACTAATAGTCAAGTCCAACGGAGGCGCCATCTTCCAAAGGTGGCGGGGAAAGCGCATACGAAATTCTGCTTGCCCGGCTTCACACAACACTCGCCCACGATTTCCTCCTCCACCAGTTTCGCCGAGCTCCGCCTTGCCAAGTGTGTGACGTGCATAACTCTGTTGAACATTTTTGCTTATCTGCCCTACATACCAATTACAGCGTCGCCCCGTTCTTTCTTACATTGCCCAACATCGGATTCCACTTTTGCTGCAAAGCCTTCTCGGTGACAAGCACCCGGAGTTCCTTGAGCTACTTTTTGCCTTTCTGTACAGCACCACACTTGAGCAAGTAATTTGAAGCCAAACGCTATCATCCTCTCCGTCGTCGTAAAACACATACATATAGGTTATTTCACACTTGGTAGGCAGGGACCGATCCAATTTGGCCAAAACGGAAAGGTTTTCCTTGTAAGATTGCGCTTGGTTTTTACCTATGGGTTTTCCAAGCAGCTTGGTTTTTCCCCCTTCTCAGGGTTTTCCAAGCTTTAACTTAAACGTACACCTACACATACAAGGTCGGGCCTGACGCCCACGACGCCTGGGCGTCGGGCCTCCGCTTCGTTTCAGGTCGCAGGTGGGCAGTGGAGCCTGTTCGTTGGCTGTGAAGCTGCCCACCCTCCAAATGTCCTTCTGATTGTTATGCATGCATGTATGTATGTATGTCCGTATATGAACCTGTATGCTATGTATGTATCGGCCCTTTACGCTACGTTCTTTGTTTGCCGGCGTCTCTTTCCTTTCTTGCTTCTTTGATATAACCGGATGCCACATAAGCTGGATTAACGTAACCCTCTCTTTAACGTAGCAAATCTCTAGCGGATGGCACTCTGCCACTGCTAAAGACAAAAAAGCGGGGAAGCCGTTCGACGCCATGTGCCCGTATCCCCTGGATGACCAGGGTTCAGCGATGGCTTGCCTATTATGACACTCCCGGGTGCGCCCTGTCCATCCTCATGAATACGTAGACCTTCATCTGCATCCGTTAGCCTTTTCGACGCCGTGCCTAAATATGCATGACAGATACTGGCGCACGTCGTCATTGACAGATACTGGCGCACGTCGTCATTGCTCTCCTTATTTTTATTTTTATTAGTTATACTGTACTCAATATTCACTGGTTTTCGCACGCTATGCATAATTTGGTGTTATATAAATCAACAGGATTCCGGTACCTAGGCCACCGAGTTTTCTTGCAAACGAAGAGGTTGCATGGGATCATAATGTCCACAGCTCACAATGTCCATAACTCGCATAATCCGTAGCCTTTTGCTGTGTGATGCATCTTAAAATGCGGAAATTGCTCCCGCAAGAGAACATATTGCCTTGCTGCCATTCCCGTATAACATTACGCAATGGTACCAGGGTAACACACTACTCATTTTTCATCAGATGACCTCAGGGTAACGCACTACTCATTATAATCCTGAGATGAACCGTGCTTTTGGAAGCTTGGATAGAATGCTGGATAATTATTTATAATTATTATCCATCCGTTGGACCATTGTCGATGCTGATTGGTCAGCAACATTAAATTAAAAATGCACCACATTCGTCGTGTGCTCCGTAACAAAAATCGTTAGATTCGGCACTTATAAGTCCCAGTGTACCTTGTAAGTATCATAATTCCAATTCGATTCAATTGTAATTGTATTTTGTGCTGTGGGCCAAATGTTGTTCCATCACCATTTACTGCCTCAGTCTTGCACCATTTAAGCATAAGCAGCATTTGGCGGTCATTCTCGATTTATATTTGATGTGCCGTTGGTGCCGTCCCACGGCTGGAAAATATTATCCCAACTTGAACCATTATTTGAAGATTAGTCATGGCATTGAAAAAGTTTCCAGACTACTTATCCCGAATGAAGTTGTCGAACGACCAAATTGATAATTTTCGAACACCATGGATAATTATCTAATCTTATCCAAGCTCCCGAGCACACGGGTACTCTTCAGGCATTTGCTATTCCTAGATCTACAGGACCATAAACCGGTCCTCTTCCGGGGAATTTTGGCTGCGGTCCGCGCCCATTGGCGATTGTGAGACCAGCGTTTGAGCCAATTAAAATCCCTCTCCCCCTCCAAGTAATGTTATAGCAATGGGACCAGTGGCTGGCTGGGGAAGGGAGGAGGCCACGGCGATATCTAGGGGCACCCCTGCTAACCTGTTCGGCGAGGATCTGTCGCAGCACTCGACCCGTGCGGGCCTTAATATTCGGCACTTTGTCCAAATGCATTTGATTTCCTCAAGTGCCAAGTACTAGCCTCAGGACTTCTCCGAAATATTAGCATATCATAGATGACAATCGCAATCGACTTTCTATCAGTTTGGTAACTATTTATCAACTATGTGGAACCCGTTGATCGAACACGCTAATAGTCAGTCATGTATTGGGGTACTTCCACGTGGTGGCTGTAATAGTGGCTTTTATGTCGAATATTCGTTGTCTCTTGACATCAGGGTCACATGAAATGATAGATAGATGTCAATCACGACTAATATTGAAGCGAGATTGTACGCAGTGAATGCTGTTCTTGACTAAATGATCAAAGTTCCTCATGGCTATTTAGTTTTGGACCACCAGCAGGGGTTTGGCGCCATGTTTTATGTTGAGGGTTATGTTCACCCGCGAGCAGGATGCTGCTTATTGGCAGTTGATGTTGTTTTACAGCCTGCTAGTGGCCTCTTAGTCATCTACAGACGGGTTTGATTCGTCGGCTCCGGACTAGAGCAGTGGTGTTCAGGCTGCTGAACCAGTTGGGTCTGGTGACCACCTTCTGACGTGGCCACGGGACCCCGTGTCTGCCCGGGACCCAGTGTCTGCCCGGGACCACTGCAGTGGTGTTCAGGCCGCTGAACAAGTGGGGGCTGGTGACCACCTTCTAACGTCGCCACGGGACTCCGTGTTTCGTGTCTTCTCACGGTTGGCAGGCCAGGTTTATTTACCGAGAGCGACCAGCTGTTTATACGGGCGGCGCGATTATAGCGGCCAGTATGTGTCGGCTGCGTGTCAGAGTCGGAGGTGCGCGGTTGGTGGGCCTGTGGCTGTCTGGGTCGGAAGTGCGCGATTGGTGGGCCGGGGTGGAAGTGCGCATTGGTGGGCCTGTGGGTGTCGGCCGGGTGTCAGGGTCGGAGGTACGTGATTGATGGGCGAGTAGGTGTCAGGGTCGGAGGTGAGTGATTGGTAAGCCTGTGGGTGTCGACCGGGGGTCGGGGTCGGAGGTGCGTGATTGATGGGCCAGTAGGTGTCAGGGTCGGAGGTGAGTGATTGGTAAGCCTGTGGGTGTCGACCGAGGGTCGGAGTCGGAGGTGCCGGAAGGCAGCCGTCGGTGGACCGGCTGTGACCCGTGACGACGCTACGTCTGTGTCAGTGGTTACGTGTCGAGACACCGGTCACTGAGCACCTCCCCCCCCCCCCACACACACACTGTGGGGCGTCCCAGCGGTGACCTGTCGGTGCTAACCGACCACTGAGCGCCTGCTCCCACACTGAAGGGTGTCCCAGCGGTGCCCTGTCGGTGTTAACCGACCACTGAGCGCCTGCCCCCCACACTGAGGGTTTCCCAGCGGTGACCTGTCGGTACTAGCCGACCACTGAGCGCCTGCTCCCACACTGAAGGGTGTCCCAGTGGTGACCTGTCGGTGTTAACCGACCACTGAGCGTCTGCTCCCGCACTGAAGGGTGTCCCAGCGGTGACCTGTCGGTGTCAGCCGGTCACTGTCCCGGTAGTGACCTGTGGAAGCACTCGGGCCCATTGTTGTTCCATGTCACGGTTTTGGCACACCAGCACACCGTCACCACGTGACCACCATCTCCTGCCGCAGGGCGCCGGTCAGACCGTGACGCTGCGGATCCAGTACCGACCGGACGAGTACAACGGGTTCGAGGCCAGGATACACCAGCTCAAGCAGCAGATGATGTCAGGAACATTGCGAACCACTCAGAAGCGCTCGCTCCATGTCAGGTACGTACCGAATGCTTTCCTCGGTTCCGATGCCCCCAGAAGCGCTTCAGCACCACGTCAAGTAGTGCCGCTTCAGTGCCAAGTAGGTCTGAATGCGCTCTGCACGGTCCGTTTTGTTTGTGTACGCGAAACGTAATCGGAATGTTTGCTTGGTTTGCTTCCGAGAGTGGCGTTCATGTTAAGCAGAGTTGGTTTGGGAGACCTGAAACCCCTATCAACTCAGAGAATTTCAACTCCACGGCAATGATTTCAACTGATGGCTTAGCTATCTGTCAATTATCATCAACAGCCGCACCATCAACCTTATCAGGTTATCTGGCAGCTGACTCTCTCACCCGCAACTTAAATGAAAGGTCATGCAATTACGTGACCGAGCTCTGCCTTGCCAATGTTGGTAGATGTCACGCTAACTAGAGCTCTTCCAGCTCGGCTACTGGGACGATATGTTGGGAGTGTAATGTACGCCAGGGTTAGCGATGTCCCAGCGTACGCCCGTGAACATTTCCGGTGCGTTGGATTGAATGAAGGTTGCCATAGGACTCCAGTTCGCCAAATATAAATGGACATGGCGCGATCAATAGGTTACCCCTGGCTTATTTGTGGTGTTGCCCTTGCAGCGATCAATTGTTGCTTGGGAAACAATGCGCTTGCGTGCTGGTCTGCAGTCATGCAGTGAGCGCGTCACCGGCTCCATGAACGTGCTCTAACGCGCCCTGTGGCACATATGGTGCAGCCTGCACGATTCTGTACAGTGTACCGCCACTGTGGCACATATGGTGCAGCCTGCACGATGCTGTGCAGTGTACCGCCACTGTGGCACATATGGTGCAGCCTGCACGATGCTGTGTAGTGTACCACCACTGTGGCACATATTGTGCAGCCTGCACGATTATGTGCAGTACACCGCCACTGTGGCACATATGGTGCAGCCTGCACGATGCTGTGCAGTGTACCGCCACTGTGGCACATATGGTGCAGCCTGCACGATGATGTGCAGTACACCGCCACTGTGAGTGCGGTGCGCTGTTTCTTGCAGTCCGGCACTGAGTGGCTGTCACTGACGCTTGTCGGGGATCGAACTGGATCAATTGCAAATAACTGTCCGGCTTTGGCTGTGGTATTTTTGCCGCTTCCCACATATCCTGATAGGCCGGTGCGCCTCCTCTAAAGTTGTCACTAACCATCCGCCGTGCTGTCGCCTCACTGTCCGTTCAATACATGTTGCACACTATTATTGTAGGGCTATTTTATATCAGTAAACTGACGTGTTTCGCAAGAACGGGCTTCAGCAAGTGACCAATTGGATCTGTCCCTGATGTATACTTGATTTCTTGTTCATATTTCATGAGGACAAAAAGAAGCGACGGTGACGCTAATTACGGAAATTATGGGGACAACGATGTCCGGGATTAGAAATTAGAGCTTTCTTTGCATCGCTTCTCCCGCTATGATCACGAAATCCATAGCTAAGCATCTGCAAGTATGGATTGTTTTTCAGCGGAGTCAGGAATCTAAATTTTGGGATAATTGATCAAATATTACCTTCGGGAAGTGATGCATTTCACAATGATGTGTGTTTTTCGGGCCTGGCCTGACCTGACCCGATCGTCACTCGTCGTCAGGGCTCTGTTCGACTATGACCCGCGGCTGGACGACGGTTTGCCGTCGCGCGGCCTGCCGTTCTCATTCGGTGACCTGCTGCACGTGACCAACGCCAGCGATGACCAATGGTGGCAGGCGAAGCGTCTGACGCCGCAGGGCACGCCACTGGCCACCGGCATCATCCCGTCTCGCGGCCGATGGGAACGAAAACAACGCGCTCGCGGCCGCACCGTGGCATTTCACGGCCGGCCCACCGACATGGTGAGAGATGCCACTCCGCGGCCGCACCGACGCGGTGGACGGTGTTGTTGTGCACGAACATGATGCATGAGGCCACCCTCTACTGCCGACGGGCAGGGTGAGTGGCGGACGGTGCCGTGACCTGTACAGTCGGCACAGTGCCATGCTCTGTCATGATCGATGCCACCCTCTACTGCCGACGGACAGGATGAGTGGCGGACGGTGCCGTGACCTGTACAGTCGGCACAGTACCATGCTCTGTCATGATCGAGGCCACCCTCTACTGCCGACGGACAGGGTGAGTGGCGGACGGTGCCGTGACCTGTACAGTCGGCACAGTGCCATGCTCTGTCATGATCGATGCCACCCTCTACTGCCGACGGACAGGGTGAGTGGCGGACGGTGCCGTGACCTGTACAGTCGGCACAGTACCATGCTCTGTCATGATCGAGGCCACCCTCTACTGCCGACGGACAGGGTGAGTGGCGGACGGTGCCGTGACCTGTACAGTCGGCACAGTGCCGTGCTCTGTCATGATCGATGCCACCCTCTACTGCCGACGGACAGGGTGAGTGGCGGACGGTGCCGTGGCCTGTACAGTCGGCACAGTACCATGCTCTGTCATGATCGAGGCCACCCTCTACTGCCGACGGACAGGGTGAGTGGCGGACGGTGCCGTGACCTGTACAGTCGGCACAGTACCATGCTCTGTCATGATAATGCCACCCTCTACTGCCGACGGGCGGGGTGAGTGGCGGACGGTGCCGTGACCTGTACAGTCGGCACAGTACCATGCTCTGTCATGATCGATGCCACCCTCTACTGCCGACGGACAGGGTGAGTGGCGGACGGTGCCGTGACCTGTACAGTCGGCACAGTACCATGCTCTGTCATGATCGATGCCACCCTCTACTGCCGACGGGCGGGGTGAGTGGCGGACGGTGCCGTGACCTGTACAGTCGGCACAGTACCATGCTCTGTCATGATCGATGCCACCCTCTACTGCCGACGGACGGTGCCGTGACCTGTACAGTCGGCACAGTACCATGCTCTGTCATGATCGATGCCACCCTCTACTGCCGACGGACAGGGTGAGTGGCGGACGGTGCCGTGACCTGTACAGTCGGCACAGTACCATGCTCTGTCATGATCGATGCCACCCTCTACTGCCGACGGACAGGGTGAGTGGCGGACGGTGCCGTGACCTGTACAGTCGGCACAGTACCATGCTCTGTCATGATCGATGCCACCCTCTACTGCCGACGGACAGGGTGAGTGGCGGACGGTGCCGTGACCTGTACAGTCGGCACAGTACCATGCTCTGTCAAGGTCGATGCCACCCTCTACTGCCGACGGACAGGGTGAGTGGCGGACGGTGCCGTGACCTGTACAGTCGGCACAGTACCATGCTCTGTCAAGGTCGATGCCACCCTCTACTGTCGACGGACAGGGTGAGTGGCGGACGGTGCCGTGACCTGTACAGTCGGCACAGTACCATGCTCTGTCATGATCGATGCCACCCTCTACTGTCGACGGACAGTGTGAGTGGCGGACGGTGCCGTGACCTGTACAGTCGGCACAGTACCATGCTCTGTCAAGGTCGATGCCACCCTCTACTGCCGACGGACAGGGTGAGTGGCGGACGGTGCCGTGACCTGTACAGTCGGCACAGTACCATGCTCTGTCATGATCGATGCCACCCTCTACTGCCGACGGGCAGGGTGAGTGGCGGACGGTGCCGTAACCTGTACAGTCGGCACAGTACCATGCTCTGTCATGATCGAGGCCACCCTCTACTGCCGACGGACAGGGTGAGTGGCGGACGGTGCCGTGACCTGTCCAGTCGGCACAGTGCCATGCTCTGTCATGATCGATGCCACCCTCTACTGCCGACGGACAGGGTGAGTGGCGGACGGTGCCGTGACCTGTACAGTCGGCACAGTACCATGCTCTGTCATGATCGATGCCACCCTCTACTGCCGACGGACAGGGTGAGTGGCGGACGGTGCCGTGACCTGTACAGTCGGCACAGTACCATGCTCTGTCATGATCGATGCCACCCTCTACTGCCGACGGACAGGGTGAGTGGCGGACGGTGCCGTGACCTGTACAGTCGGCACAGTGCCATGCTCTGTCATGATCGATGCCACCCTCTACTGCCGACGGACAGGGTGAGTGGCGGACGGTGCCGTGACCTGTACAGTCGGCACAGTACCATGCTCTGTCATGGTCGATGCCACCCTCTACTGCCGACGGACAGGGTGAGTGGCGGACGGTGCCGTGACCTGTACAGTCGGCACAGTACCATGCTCTGTCATGGTCGATGCCACCCTCTACTGCCGACGGACAGGGTGAGTGGCGGACGGTGCCGTGGCCTGTACAGTCGGCACAATGCCATGCTCTGTCATGATCGATGCCACCCTCTACTGCCGACGGACAGGGTGAGTGGCGGACGGTGCCGTGACCTGTACAGTCGGCACAGTACCATGCTCTGTCAAGGTCGATGCACGTATTTGTTCAGCTATTGTTTGGCGAGTGACCACGGCACCAGCCACGGCTGAGTATGTATCTGACGTGCCTGCACGTGCTGCCAACGTCACAACGTTAGCTGATTCCAGGCGAACACATTGACAGCCATTGTTGTATTTTAAGAACAACTTCCCAGACGAAGCGCCGATTTATGTCAAGGCCAGGTGGCGTGGACTAAGAGCACTCCTCACTCTCTGAAACGTATAATAAGCTCATCAACCTTTTGCTTGCAGTAGTTTTAATGCCGTATTGTGGCGAGTAGTTCAGTGGTAAGGTTCCTGTCTTAAAACTGAAAGGTTGTTGGCTCGAGTCCCATCTGTCGTTACTCTTCGCTCGCGACCAATCGGCGTGAGTGATTGGTGACTCTATGTGACATACCAGTCCACGTGTCGTAATACCAATAACAGCAACTTTAATGCTGAATGGAGTCACGTCAGAACTTTATTCTACTTGACTCTTTCCCGCACTGCCTTTCGCACAGTCAGATCGCTTTCCAGGTCTGTGCGGCAGTACATTCAAATCGGATGTGCCACCTTGGAATCTCAAGATCTTAAAAGCGGGTCATACAAAATTGCTTGGTTGTCGTGCTGGGATCTGAGTATGCGACCAGAATGTCGCCCGCCAATAACTGTCAAAGTTGTAAATCAGTCGGAACACTGGTGATGATCATTCTTTGTTTTTGTGTGAATACTGGCGAACCAAAAATGTCTTGAAGTATAAATTATCTGCCTGAAGTCAATGGTGTAGACGCGACTATATGGGTATGCATTCTCCTGTTGAGCACTGAAATCCAACACTGTAAAGAGGATGACTTTGAGTTACTACGCCGAAAGCTGTCTGAGAATGTGTCTTCGCCATCCCCGCCATCCATGGTGGATATAGAGTGGTGCACTAGATGCATTGCAGTCTTCCCGAAATTGCTCCCGTAGCAATAAACTGCCAGGGTAACCGACAGCTCTAACAAAGGGGAATACAAAATGTTTGCACATAAATCAAGGAGATTATTGACCCTCGCAGTGCAACATAATTTCCTACCTCTCAGTGTGGGATCAGTTTGACTCACCACTAATCTTTGTTACACTAACACCACTATGTTGCGAATTAACTACTTATAATAGTTTTTTTTTCTTCACAGCACAGCATTTGCTCAATGCCACATTTTTGCACCATCAGAGAAAACTGTCACTAATTTATCCAGAGGCGGAGGGACAATGTGGCCAGAACTGTCCGTGCGGTGGGTTCGTCGGAGTCAGGAATCTGCGCCGAACACCAATTTTCACTCAGCGAGATGAGAGGTCGCCCGCTGAAACTGGCGGGCCAGACCGTGTCAACGGCCCTATGTTCACCATGGGCGGCTGTAGTCGCTGTGTCGGCGTCCCGTCTGTCACTGGTGACCGGACGTCATCATCAGCGGCTGCGGCTCACAGACCCACTGACCAGATCGGATGATGGCCCCACTGTGGAGGAGCGCCTAGCCGAGGAGGCAGCGCACCGGAGCCAGATTTAGGTCCCAGCCACCATCGGTCCATCACCCAGCATGGGTCGAAGGCTGCATGTGTACAGGGCGCATCGTTGGCGCTTGTCGGGGCCGTGCTCAAGCTAATTCTTGGGTGGTCTGGAATGTTGGCTGGGTTCGCAGGAACAAGCCCAAATGATTCCTTTCAGAATCGCCCATTAAGAACATGCCTACTGGCGATCTGGTGTCGGCTGTACTGTGTGCTCATCGGGTGTATTTGTGGCTCATGTAACATTGGGTAACGAACGTCATCCTTGTTACTGCAGCTCTGTGTACCCGGGCCCATTATTTTCGTTTCAGTCAACCTTGGACCGAAAGAAGAAAAACTTTTCGTTCTCACGGAAGTTCCCGTTCATGAAGTCAAAGGAAGACGTGAAATCTGATGAAAGCTCCGAAAATGAGCGTAAGTGACAGCTGGCCAATGCCATCGTGGGCAGGGTGTGGGGAAGGCTTTGCCTCAGGTAGTCAGTCAGAGGTCGGTAAATACACCGGACACCGGCGTAGTGGTGTATCGGACCGGCCTGTGTCAGGCCCGGCTGGCCACAGCTGGCCAATGCCACTATGGGCAGGGTGTGGGGAAGGCTTTGTCTCAGGTAGTCAGTCAGGGGTCGGTAAATACACCGGACACCGGCGTAGTGGTGTATCGGACCGGCCTGTGTCAGGCCCGGCTGGCCACTGCTGTGTCCGAGTGACCCGCCTCAGGTAGTCAGTCAGAGGTCGGTAAATACACCGGACACCGGCGTAGTGGTGTATCGGACCGGCCTGTGTCAGGCCCGGCTGGCCACTGCTGTGTCCGAGTGACCCGCCTCAGGTAGTCAGTCAGAGGTCGGTAAATACACCGGACACCGGCGTAGTGGTGTATCGGACCGGCCTGTGTCAGGCCCGGCTGGCCACTGCTGTGTCCGAATGACCCGCCTCAGCAGTGTGTACTGAAATGCTGACCAGGCGAGTGGAGCTGGAGAAACTGATGGCAGCATTTACGGCAATGAAAACCAAGAACTTACCTTTTCCTAAGTCGTGCCTGGGTAATTCTGGATACACTAGTACATTGCCATTCGGGTGTTCAGGCATGTCAAACAAAATTAGCTGATTTAGCGTCCATGCATACACCATGTACCGATAATCATGTATGCGAAACATCGCATACATCGCAATTTCCTTTTTAGAGGCTTTGCAAACTTTTACTGTGATAAAAGAAAAAAGAAGTCGCGCATATTTGCTTCAGTGTTTCTGAACTGTACCGTACATTAATGTATTCGAATCTGTGTCCTGCCTTCCTATTATCCTGATGGGAATGTCTGTTTCATGTTTTGCATGTCCTGTGCCGTGTGCCCTGTCAGTTGTCTCGCATCGTGTTGTATCTCCAAATATTAGCTCGTATGCCTGTCATGACCCACGTCTGCGTATCATAACCTACCTCCCCAGAGTAATGACCGCCAGCCCTGCCGTGCTACACATTACCCTATTGTGTCCGGCGGTTTCGTGTGGCACCTAATATATCCCGCTCTTCGGTTGTATTCGCCATCCTGCACGGTGCTATGTCGGTGGTGCGGTGTTCCGTTCTGTTTCCGGCTGTACTGTGTCGGTGGTGCGGTGTTCCGTTCTGTTTCCGGCTGTACGGTGTCGGTGGTGTGGTGTTCCGTTCTGTTTCTGGCTGTACTGTGTCGGTGGTGTGGTGTTCCGTTCTGTTTCCGGCTGTACGGTGTCGGTGGTGTGGTGTTCCGTTCTGTTTCCGGCTGTACTGTGTCGGTGTTCTGTGCACTTCTGTGTTGTAGCGCTGTGTTGGTGTTGTGCTGCCGGCTGTACGGTGTCGGTGGTGTGGTGTTGTGTTCTGTTTCCGGCTGTACGGTGTCGGTGGTGTGGTGTTCCGTTCTGTTTCCGGCTGTACGGTGTCGGTGGTGTGGTGTTCCGTTCTGTTTCCGGCTGTACTGTGTCGGTGTTCTGTGCACTTCTGTGTTGTAGCGCTGTGTTGGTGTTGTGCTGCCGGCTGTACGGTGTCGGTGGTGTGGTGTTCCGTTCTGTTTCCGGCTGTACGGTGTCGGTGGTGTGGTGTTCCGTTCTGTTTCCGGCTGTACTGTGTCGGTGTTCTGTGCACTTCTGTGTTGTAGCGCTGTGTTGGTGTTGTGCTGCCGGCTGTACGGTGTCGGTGGTGTGGTGTTGTGTTCTGTTTCCGGCTGTACGGTGTCGGTGGTGTGGTGTTCCGTTCTGTTCTGTTTCCGGCTGTACGGTGTCGGTGGTGTGGTGTTCCGTTCTGTTTCCGGCTGTACTGTGTCGGTGTTCTGTGCACTTCTGTGTTGTAGCGCTGTGTTGGTGTTGTGCTGCCGGCTGTACGGTGTCGGTGGTGTGGTGTTGTGTTCTGTTTCCGGCTGTACTGTGTCTGTGTTGTGTAAACTTCTGTGTTGTAACGCTGTGTTAGTGTTGTTCTGCCGGCTGTACGGTGTCGGTGTTGTAGCGCTGTTTTGATGTTGTGCTGCCGGCTGTACTGTGTCGATGGTGTGGTGTTGTGTTCGGTTTCCGGTTGTACTGTGTCGGTGTTGTGTGCACTTCTGTGTTGTAACGCTGTGTTAGTGTTGTGCTGCCGGCTGTACTGTGTCGGTGTTGTGTAGACGGCTGTGTTATAGCGCTGTGTTGGTATTGAATTGTCGGCGGAACCATGCAGTGCTGTGCCGGCCGCCGGAGGTTGTGCCGCTGGGCCGTGGTCGTCAGCGGACCCCGTCAGCACCAGAGCCGCTCACCACGGCCACAGCCAGTCCAGGCCTGACCCGGCGCAGCGGCTCGGTCGGCTCACTGCTGCGTCTGCTGCCCGACCTGCCACTCAGGCTGCTGGCGCGCAGGCGGACCCGCTCCACGTCCAGCTTCCGCACGGCCGTCTCATCCGGTACTGTCCTGACCTAGCCTGTGTCTGACCTGACCCGCACTGTCTCAGACCTGACCCGTGCCGCCTCAGACCTGACCCACACCGCCTCAGACCTGACCCACACCGTTTCAGACCTGACCCTCACAGCCTTAGATCTGACCCGCACGCTCAGACCTGACCCACATCGTCTCAGACCTGACCCACACCGCCTCAGACCTGGCCCACACCGTTTCTGACCTGACCCTCACAGCTTTAGATCTGACCCGCACGCTCAGACCTGACCCACACCGTCTCAGACCTGACCCACACCGCCTCAGACCTGACCCACACCGTTTCAGACCTGACCCTCACAGCCTTAGATCTGACCCGCACGCTCAGACCTGACCCACACCGTCTCAGACCTGACCCACACCGCCTCAGACCTGACCCACACCGTTTCAGACCTGACCCACACCGGATCAGACCTGACCCACACCGGATCAGACCTGGCCTTCACCGCCTTAGATCTTACCCACACCGGATCACACCTGACCCGCACCGTTTCAGACCTGACCCGCACCGCCTTAGATATGACCCACACCGTCTCAGATCTGACAGCACCGTCTCAGACCTGACCCGCACCGTCCCAGACCTGACCCGCACCATACCTGACCCGCACCGTCTCAGACCTGACCCCCACACCGCCCCAGACCTGACACTCCGTCTCAGACCTGATCCGCACCGTCATAGATCTGACACACCGCCTCAGACCTGACCGACACTTCCTCAGAACTGACCCACATCGTCTCAGACCTGAGCTATACCGCCTCAGACCTGACTGCCCACACCGCCTCAGACCTGACCAACACCGCCTCAGACCTGACACTCCGTCTCAGACCTGATCCGCACCGTCATAGATCTGACACACCGCCTCTGACCTGACCCACACCGCCTCTGACCTGACCCACACCGCCTTAGACCTGACCCACACACCGCCTCAGACCTGACCTGTACTTCTTCAGCCGCGCTCTGCTGCTTATACTTATCAGGGCATGTTGTCGTTGTCTCTCGCCACCGTGCCTGACCTCAACTGTATGACGTCGTTCCCGGTGCAGCTTCTTCCACTTTACTTCACTTCCAACTACCCTCCAGCTATGATGCTCGGTCGCCAACATCCAACATGCGCCACAGTGATGCCGTACCTGATGCCGACGCTGTGTGGCAGCGTCAGCCGGCTGGCCCCCGGACCGACCGCAGTGGCTGGGGCGGGCCGGCGCCGTCCCGGACCACGGCACACAGTTGGCCTCCCACGCCGCTGGCGAGCTCGCCGGCGCCCAGACACACCTGGTGTAGCAGTATTTCCTCAGTGTCATTGTATCGGCACCGCTGGACAGCCGAGTTCTCAGCAGTCTCCGCGTTGCCGTCCAGGGAAACGTGCGACTGTTCTGAGGATGAACGCCAGGCGCAGTCCTGGCCGGGACGGCCCGCCATTGCCCACTGCCGTCCAGGAGAGCCGTGCGACTGTTCAGGGGATGGACGCCAGTCCCCGGCCGCGCCGCGGCGCCCCGCCATTACTCGTTTACGCGATGCTGGCGCCGATTGAAGTCCCGGTACGGTCTGTCTGCGTCCTGCCAGGCCGACATTGAACGACGGCTGGAATCCAACGGCTCGGCGCCACTCGGCGCCCCGACTAGATTGGACACGGCGACCCCGTGTGGGCGGCTGTCCAACCACTTAACTGGCCGGCGCGGCGCTTGTGCCTGAGCGCTATTTCTGGCGCAATGGCCAGCGATGACGGCGTCATCTATGGTCGGCCTGCCGCCCGCGGAATCCCGGGTTAATGCCTGGCCACATTCACACCAAGACACGAAAGCTCCATACTGACGCACGCCGTCAACAGGTGCCGTTAGATCCAAGGGAATGTTTGCGACAGAAAGCGAGGAGCGGTATTTTCGGTCGTGTGTGTATGTGTGTGCGTGTTTGCGAATGCCTATGCGTTTGTGCTTGCGTGTGTGCCTACGTACGTGCGTTGCGAAACGTATTAGCTCGTCTCTTGATCCTATTGTATTGTACACTTGATCTTGGCGACGATAGGTTTTCACCTTTACGTGCGTAAATGTGTATAAGTCTGGTGCTCAACAACCCAGACAACCGGGTACTCGATGTTCCTCGAACTTCAACAACAGACGTCACAAGCACGTACGGACGCACACCTGCACACACGTTCAAACATGGACACACACATGCGCGCATGAAATGACGCACACACACGCACGCTGTATTGTAAAAGAGAAGTATCCGCAGCTATGATAGAGCTATAGAGCTTCCAGTCTGAAATTTGGCATCGTATCAAGTACACTGGGCATGACAAAATCAAGTAGTTTCACACGTGTGTGAATATCAGTGTTATAGAATCGGCAATCGGTGTAAAGAACCAAACTATGGTGACGCGTCAGTAAATGGAGGCATGAAGAAAGTTCAATTTTATATAACGTCAATGGATCTTACTGCATAATATAGAACTTTGTGCTCTGCTACAAGCTGCAATGTCAAATTATAACGGGAAATGTTGGCTATTACACGCAGGGTACTACATCATAACTGGAGGGCAGTAGCGATCTGAGCCAGCTACTCATCAGATCATCGTTGCAGCTCTCATGTGACGTAGTGGTTTATCTTCCGAAGCCTGCTTGCAGGAAATACTTAAATATGGTGTGTATCGCGGCCGAAACAGGGAAAAGGTAACTAATAAAGATAAAATGGAACAACGCTAACACCACAAACCATGCAAATTGAGAAATGGTCAGTTGGTTTTGGATGTCTATCGGCATTCTAGGTGGTCTGATCCAGTTTAGAGATGTAATTCTGCTTCAAGGTCTGTTGTGGCCGATGTAGTAAGACCGATATGCGCTTGGCTCCCCGAATGATGTCTCCACTAATACAGCAACTAGGCTCCGCCAGCATCTCGTCGGCAGCCTCTGTAAAGGGGGGGGGGGGGCTCCGCCAGCACCTCGTCTGCAGCCTCTGTAGAGGGTGGGGGCGGCGGGGATCCACCACCACCTGGTCGGTAGCCTCTGTAAAGGGTGGGGGCAGCGGGGCTCTACCAGCATCTGGTCGGCGGCCTCTGTAAAGGGGGAGGGGGGCAACGGGGCTCCACCACCACCTGGTCGGCAGTCTCTGTAAAGGGTGGGGGCAGCGGGGAGTAGCTGTTCCTCACCCTCGTAGGAAACAACTGTGCTCGACCGACTCCTTGTCGGCAGCCAGTGGCCTAATCTGTGGAGGCATTGGTCGGGGCAGGCACTTTAGAAGGCGTCGCCAGTCGTTAAATGTTGCAAGGAGCCCCCGCTGCCATCACTTCCGTCCACCAGTGGTATCAAAACAAGAGTGGGAAGCACCATGGTTACCAGGAAGTGTATCACGTGTGATACCCCGCAGTTTAGTACCGCTACTGTGGTCACATCTGTGTACAATGACTCCGCTTTGATACGGGGGGGGCGAAACGACGTTTTCTTCTTCCAGAAATTCTGCTTTTACAGATGCCATGCATACTTTTTTACAACAACTATTATGTACATATATATATATATATATATGTGTGTGTGTGTGTGTGTATATATATATATATATATATATATATATATATATATATATATATATATATATATATATACATATATATATATATATGTATATATATATATATATGCATGTGTATGTGTGTGCATGCATGCATGAATGTCGGTATGTATAAGTGCTGTCTGTGACTGACACGTGTGATACTGCCACTTGACCATGCGACACCGATGCACCCACAGAATCCGTGGCGAATGTGACGGAGGGTGACGAGCACAGTGTGCCCGAGGAGGCGGTGCCGTCCTACGAGCCGGTGCAGCAGGTGGAGGTCAGCTACTGCCGACCTGTCATCATCCTGGGCCCGCTCAAGAACGGCATCAACGACGACCTCATCTCCCAGTACCCGGACGACTTCGGCAGCTGCGTGCCACGTGAGTCAGCTGAGTTTCTCGTACTACGTACTGAAAAGGATCGGTGCAAAATTATTCGGCCATAAGAAAGCCTCGACATCACAGCCTCTGCCTCCCGGCCTCCGTGCGTGTGCGCGGCAGAATGGGGTTGGCTGAGCGTCTGGTGATGTGGTGGAGACGCTGGTTGACTCCAACCTATTCGTGTCACTGATGTAACATTACAGTCGCTTTGATGGTCTTCTACACAGTAGGGGCCGCGGTAGCTCACTCGGTAGGGTATCTGGCTCTTGATTGCAAGATTGTGTGTTCGCATTCCGCAACCGGCGGGATTGCCGAGTCCACCCGCGACCAACCGGTGGTGTGACCCCCCATGGCACGGCGGCGTATGACGGACTACTCCACAGACACGGTGGTGTGTGACGGACTACTCCACAGACACGGTGGTGTGTGACGGACTACTCCACAGACACGGTGGTGTGTGACAGACTACTCCACAGACACTGTAGTGCGTGACGGACTACTCCACAGACACGGTGGTGTGTGACGGACTACTCCACAGACACGGTGGTGTGTGACGGACTACTCCACAGACACGGTGGTGTGTGACGGACTACTCCACAGACACGGTGGTGTGTGACGGACTACTCCACAGACACGGTAGTGCGTGACAGACTACTCCACAGACACTGTAGTGCGTGACGGACTACTCCACAGACACGATGGTGTGTGGCGGACTACTCCACAGACACGATGGTGTGTGACGGACCACTCCACAGACACGGCGGCGTATGACGGACTACTCCACAGACACGGTGGTGTGTGACGGGCTACTCCACAGACACGGTGGTGTGTGACGGACTACTCCACAGACACGGTGGTGTGTGACGGACTACTCCACAGACACGGTGGTGTGTGACTGACACGATGGTGTGTGACGAACCACTCCACAGACACGGTGGTGTGTGACGGACTACTCCACAGACACGGTGGTATGTGACGGACTACTCCACAGACACGGTGGTGTGTGACAGACTATTCCACAGACACGGTGGTGTGTGACGGACTACTCTACAGACACGGTGGTGTGTGACGGACTACTCCACAGACACGGTGGTGTGTGGCGGACTACTCTACAGACACGGTGGTATGTGACGGACTACTCCACAGACACGGTGGTGTGTGACAGACTATTCCACAGACACGGTGGTGTGTGACGGACTACTCCACAGACACGGTGGTGTGTGACAGACTACTCCACAGACACGGTGGTATGTGACGGACTACTCCACAGACACGGTGGTATGTGACGGACTACTCCACAGACGCGGTGGTATGTGACGGACTACTCCACAGACACGGTGGTGTGTGACGAGCCACTCCACAGACACGGTGGTGTGTGACAGACTACTCCACAGACACGGTGGTATGTGACGGACTACTCCACAGACACGGTGGTATGTGACGGACTACTCCACAGACGCGGTGGTATGTGACGGACTACTCCACAGACACGGTGGTGTGTGACGAGCCACTCCACAGACACGGTGGTGTGTGACGGACTACTCCACAGACACGGTGGTGTGTGACGGACTACTCCACAGACACGGTGGTGTGTGACGGACACGGTGGTGGGTGACGGACTACTCCACAGATACGGTGGTATGTGACGGACTACTCCACAGACGCGGTGGTATGTGACGGACTACTCCACAGACACGGTGGTGTGTGACGGACTACTCCACAGACACGGTGGTATGTGACGGACTACTCTACAGATACGGTGGTGTGTGACTGACTACTCCACAGACACGGTGGTGTGTGACGGACTACTCCACAGACACGGTGGTGTGTGACGGACTACTCCACAGACACGGTGGTGTGTGACGGACTACTCCACAGACACGGTGGTGTGTGACGGACTACTCCACAGACACGGTGGTATGTGACGGACTACTCCACAGACACGGTGGTGTGTGACGGACTACTCCACAGACACGGTGGTGTGTGACGAACCACTCCACAGACACGGTGGTATGTGACGGACTACTCTACAGATACGGTGGTGTGTGACAGACTATTCCACAGACACGGTGGTGTGTGACGGACTACTCCACAGACACGGTGGTGTGTGACGAACCACTCCACAGACACGGTGGTATGTGACGGACTATTCCACAGACACGGTGGTGTGTGACGAACCACTCCACTGACACGGTGGTGTGTGACGGACTACTCCCCGGCAGACACGACGCGCAGCTGTCGGGATAACGAGATGGACAACCGCGACTACCACTTCGTGTCGTCTCGTGAGCAGATGGAGCGCGACATCCAGAACCACCTGTTCATCGAGGCTGGCCAGTACAACGATAACCTGTACGGCACCAGTCTGGCCAGCGTCAGGGACGTCGCCGAGGAGGTATGGTCTGGCTTGTCCCAAGTCGGCTCATTCCGATACCTTCTAGTCATGCTCCATGTTACGGTGTCCATGTTTAAGATGGTTGAACATTTTGCACTTTCTCCGTCGTATTGCGCACGTGGCCTGCAGAATGGATGGAACGGGACAGCAGGTGTCGGAGCTAGAGCGTGGTCTGGACGTATATTTCTGATTACGATGTGTGGAATGCCCGTATTTAGTGGTGCAGCTATCCAGAATTGGGAAGTTTCGTCCAGCAGGTGGCCTTAGCACGTTTTAACCATGGTTAAAACCGGCTGGGCGGGCAAAGCTAGTTGTGTCCTCTGTCGTGAAAATGACAATCTTAAGTTGCTCAATGATAATGTAATGATTTGGAGTGGAAGAGGCATGCCATTATTAAGTCCATTTGTCATGGCCATATATATGTATCATATTATCTGCGCTTCTCTGCTACGTCTATATACGTCTACGTCTCTACTGCTACTATATATTCTCCGTTCTACCCGTATACCTGCACTCCCAAAAACAGCCTGATTAATGACGCTAATTGTGAAGTTCGACCAGTGTGACGCAAAATGATGAAAAATAAGAGAAACAAACCAGTTTCGAGGTGGGAGTTTTGGAGAGGACGTAGGCTGGAGCGGCTAGGAACCCCTGAAATCAGGACAATTTCAGACCAACATTTTAGTTTGTAAGAAAAGCAATCTGGAATAATTGCATGCCATTTAACAGCGGCTGAGAGTAACTCAAAACTAGTACCTTTTCATTCTAGCTTGGTTATTTTGCCAGTCAGAGGACATCCCTTATAGCTCAGCTCCCTCGCCCCTGGAATTTAAACATAGCTAGTTATACCTTATAATTATTTAATAGTCGGCGCGAAGCAGAGTAGAGAGCTTAAACGTCTTCACTCTGCCTATTTGACACCGACAAGGAACAGGTAGTCTGATAATAGCTAAGATGTATCCCAGAATAAGATGGACAACGGGTGAGCTGTATCCAAATGGAACTCTCTTTCTCGATGTTATCACTTCTCCTTCGCTACCCATATCTAAGAGGCCACTGGATGAGAATTGGTATGTTATCCAGTTGGAGAGGTACCGAATACATAGGCCCAAATATCTGATGCCTATATGGGTAACTTTATTGTTATTAGCATGGAAATTATTTGTGATTTATTGCCTATATGAAAAGGCTTAACATGAAAAGTCCCATGGTTCGAATTTTGGTCGGTTTTAACTGGTTAAAGTCACTGTTTTGGGCAAAGGTATTTTGTTCGGCTTTTCACCAAATCCGGAACTATCAGACTAGTCCGTACACCACCAGGCGGCCGGCGGATGACGACTATGTCTCACACAGTCAGCGTGCTGACTGCTGACGTCCCGCCCTGTCTGTCCTCAGCAACATGTTGACTGCTGATGTTCCGCCCTGCCTGTCCTCAGCAACGTGTTGACTGCTGATGTCCCGCCCTGCCTGTCCTCAGCAACGTGTTGACTGCTGATGTCCCACCCTGTCTGTCCTCAGCAACGTGTTGACTGCTGACGTCCCACCCTGCCTGTCCTCAGCAACGTGTTGACTGCTGATGTCCCGCCCTGCCTGTCCTCAGCAACGTGTTGACTGCTGATGTCCCACCCTGTCTGTCCTCAGCAACGTGCTGACTGCTGATGTCCCACCCTGTCTGTCCTCAGCAACGTGCTGACTGCTGACGTCCCACCCTGTCTGTCCTCAGCAACGGAAGCACTGCATTCTGGACGTTAGTGGCAACGCCATCAAGAGGTTACACGCGGCTCAGTTGTATCCCATCGCCATATTCATCCGACCACGGTCATCCGAACAAACTATGTGAGTCGCAACTGTATTACATTGCCATACTCATCCGACCACGGTTATCCCAACAGCCACGTGGTTGTCTCCTCCTATGTTCCTATGCAACAATCTCCTATGTTTGAGTGAGTGCATATCTAATGCCGTAAGCCTGTCCTCATATTCTAAATTGCATAGTATGTTCTAAATATTGGTCACGAAAATATGTTGTATCGTGTTATAATTTGCCACAGTTAAGCCTAGCAGTTTTGCGCTGCATTCTTTCTGGTATATTTATGTTAATTTCTAAGAAATGGTGCCATGTCTGCACACAATATTCCAAGTGGGGTCGCACATAGACAAGGTACAATGTGTTCCTAACTCCCTTGCCCTCGTATTGAGCACTCCTATTGAACATTCTAATCACTTTATTTCTCTGATTCAAGGTATAGTGACACTAGCACTTCAATCTGTCTCCTCTTCAAGGACATTCAGTTCCCGACAATGACAATGACAGTTTTAATTGTATTATTAGGGACCAGAAGCGAACATGCCGACCGATGCGCCTCTAGCGGAGACGTCTGAGACTACAGGATTGGTGTTGAAACACTTTAAAGTTGAATATGGGCACAATATCAATAATAAGTAGGTATCATCAATAGTAAGCACAGTATATTGATGGGCTCCGTGTTCATTGACTGAAATTTGAACATGTCCTGCACCTTGCAATGCACCATAGGTGCACCTGGGTTTAACAAACGACGCATCATTTTCGAGGGGGATCTTTACCAACACCGCTAACCGTCTTTATGAAGTCATTGGCGCACATCCCCAAGCGGTGCACCATTGTGTGCAAATAGTGATTGTGATTGAATGCGTTGCCCAGGTATGCTCCGCGTTCAGTATTCTAATTCATATCCATTGGTTTGTCTTGAGTTTTCAGCACAACCGGGTCCGTTCACGAAAGCATAGCGTCTTTTTCGAGTTCAACGTCACACATTTTCAAAGTCATGGAATTGTCAGCATATCAGCTGAAAAACCCAGTAAGGATACAGCAAGGAGTATTCCTGTGCAAGGACAAAGGAACAAAATATGGAGATTTTACACGTTACACCGTCCTCAGACATCCAGTGGCGGATTCAGCGGGGTGGGTTGTTGCTTCAGTACAGAGTGCAGTAAAGTAAGGATCAGTGCTGGATATGTTGTCTCATAGTGCTGGTCTCTCAGCAGGCACGTGTTACTCTGGCGGTTTTCGGAGCCTCCGAATTTCCCTGCTGACCAAATGGCTGCGTCCGGCTGGTGTTCAATTATTGCCGTGGCCACTGAATTTCGTATCATATTGGCAAATATCTTTGTTTTCAGTGAGTGGAATAAACGACTGACCGAAGACCAGGCGAAGAAAGCGTTCGAAAAGAGTCGAATGCTTGAGGCAGAGTTCACTGAATATTTCACGGGTGAGGAACTCAGTGCTCTCTCTCGAGTTGATAGGCGATGGCGCGATGTAATAATTCAGCCGTAATCACGTACCAAGTGGAGCGCAACAGGCGAACCAAATTGTATATCTCAATTCATGCAACAGTGAATTGATGTGAGAAGATATCGTGCAATAGTAAGCCACCGACCTTACCAATTTGGTGTCAGCATATCGATGGTGCCAATTAGCGTCAACATATCGATGACCACTTCCCCATTGCCTGGATGTGCCATTAGAGGTTGTGTTTCTTCACGCATTGGCCCTCCGTGGTACATGCCATGGGCTGTCCACTTCCACCATGCTTAGCTGTCACAGTGGAACCAAATGTGGCTGTCACTAGTCACCACCAGTGACCAATAATTGGTGAGCCAAAAGCTGCTGACCTGTGGCTTTCTTCGGCAGCTATCGTGACAGGTGATACTCCAGAAGAGATACACGAAAAGATCAAGGACATCATCCGTGAGCAGGGTACCAACCGGATCTGGATCCCATCCGGCGAGAAGCTGTGAGCTCGGCTGGGTGGCGCCGCTGCTGCTGTGGTCTCGCTGGGCCAGACCTAACCGATTGCCCGCCCCACGTGCTCGGACCTCCCAGCCGAGCTGTCGCCAGGACTGGTGCCGCCCCGTGTCACGTGGGCAGCACCAGCGCCGCCTCTGGTGCCTCCCCACGTGCTCGGACCCCCAGCCGAGCTGTCGCCAGGACTGGTGCCGCCCCGTGTCACGTGGGCAGCACCAGTGGCGCCTCTGGTGCTGCTGCCCCACGTGCTCGGACCCCCAGCCGAGCTGTCGCCAGGACTGGTGCTGCCCCGTGCCACGTGGGCAGCACCAGTAGCGCCACTCTGAGCCACAGTAGCGCTACTGCCAGTTCAGGTGTGACCGCGGGTGTCAGCAGAGCTGTCGCCAGGACTAATGTCGGCCCGTGTCACGGGGGCAGCACCAATAGCCCCGCTCAGGTGTGACCGCGGGTGTCAGCAGAGCTGTCGCCAGGACTAGTGTCGGCCCGTGTCACGTGGGCAGCACCAGTGGCGTCGCTCTAATGGCTCAGGTGTGACCGCGGGCGCTATTGTGATGCCAGTGCTCTCATTTGACCTGGCTGGACTTGAATTGATCCTCAGGCCGGTGCTCCGACGGCTGGGCTGTGACCTCAGATGTGCGCGTACGTGGCTGGGGTCGCCCTGTTCCTACCTCTGCTGGCGCCTACCCACTCCCGTTCTACGCGTTGTGACTGTTGCCGTGTCCGCAAAGTCAGTGTCGGACCCGTTGTTTGCTCGTTATGTTACAATATGTTAAAATAACATCCTCACTCTCACGTTGATCATTGGTTAGTGTCGATAGTTGCGCATTCATTTGTAGTTAGTGTTATTTTATTGATCATGTGCTGTGTGCTTGTCTGTCAGAGTCAGAGTCAGAGTCATGTCTGATGTCCTGTCGACCAGTGTCTGACAGACCACGGGCGGATCCAAGGCCTTCCCAGTTTTCAGAACATTCAAACGTGCGGAAGCATGATTTATTTTTAACCATTTGGACATTTACCCCCCTCCATTCTTCAGCAAGATCGAGCGTCTAGGTTCGTCAGTGGGACGACCACGTGCTGTTCGATTGGTCCCGTCGGACAGCTATTTTTGTGTTGCATTGGCCAATGTCGGACAGTCATGTGTTGGGACTTAGCGTCACACATCTAAGTACCCTGTTTGATAGTCGGTGGCAAGCAGTCATGCGTTGTAGAATGCATTGTATTCTCGCCCACCCAACACTGAAAGGAACTGTGTCAAATCTCAGTGTTATTCGTTTTTGACTATGTGTAAATACATTTGTCTTTGAAAGTTCTAGTGTGGCCGCCGACCGCCTCTCCCGATGTTCCGCGGCAGTGCGTGTGGCGCGTCACAACAGGCATTGCGCTACCTCGCTGTTGTATTCTCGTGACCGCCGGTACGGTTGCATGGCTGTTAGTGTTGCACATGATTCCATTTTAAGTAATCAAGTTATAGTTCTCCGAAAGAGCTCAGTTCCTTCGGCGCGTGTGATGACTTCTGTATGCATTTATGTATTTAGATTCATATACAATGAACGCTGAAGCATGAATCCTGCTATGAGATAACAGGTTGCGTCACGGGGGTCAAGGGTTCCTTCATCCTAAACATATCGGTAATGTTGGAGCACGTCTGCCGTAGGTATTCACTGGTCACGAATTATCGTGTCTCCTGATCGGGCCCAGCAGTCTCCAGTGTCGCGTGGTCACTGCTGGTCGTCGCACACGTCTGTGATGTGAAACTGAGCCTCCGGCCCCGGCGTTGACGGGCTGAAGTGCACCGTGCGGTCCTCCACGCACAGGTACTCGCCAATGTGGCCAGCTGTCGACACACGGATGCGGGTCACCAGCCAGTGTGCGCCCGCGGTAGCCACACACGGTAGCCACTCGGAGATAGACACGCACGGTAGCCAGCTCGCAGCAACGGGGTAGAGTGCGTGGGTCCGTAGCGCGATTGGTAGTCATAGTAATGTTCACGATCGGTACAATCGAATGTTTCGATGCAGCACACTTATTCCATCCAACACACATGCGGAGGACGTCGGCCCTCGCATGTTTTAGCAACTCGTTACTGACATTTAGACAAACCTTTAGTGGTCTCGAGCGAGACAGCGCCACTCGTGCCGACTGGTCGACAGAAGAGACACCTGGCGTCACAAACTGCAACCTTCTCCCCGACGTGGCCCCAGCCTTTCTGATGGAGAAGTGGACAAGTTGTCTCATATTTATGGAGCAGCGGTTCGGTAGTCGGGGTTGGGGCAGAGGGAGCAGCGGCTCCCAAGCTTTGGACGAGCTTGGCATTGACCGAGTGTTGCATGGAAAGAATGACCTGCACATTTTTTTCAACACAAACTTAGTCCGAATGCTTGCCAGAGTGGTTCGCTAGACCGGAATCCTCTGCAACACAGAGTTCCTTGTGCGAATCCATTTCCCATCAACCAATCTGTGATTTCCGGTTCAGCGGCAGAATTTTCACAGAGAGAATCGCGTGCCGTCAATGCATCGACACGACCGCCCCGATACTGTCCCTGACCTTATCGGGCCAACCAGCCCTCAGCAGAGTACCAGGATACTAGCATAGTCGGTGATACGACAATGCTGCTCTGCAGTGGATTAAAAGTGCAAAGCAGTTGTACCATAACTATCCAAATCGCCGCCACCAAGGATATCGCATGCAGCCTAATAGGTTATCCGGTGGTCACCTGGCCCTGTCTCGCTCAAAGCTCGTCCCCCATGGTAGGATTCATAGCTGGCTATACATTGCTTCACGGATGGGAAGTGATTCCCTTCTGTTAATGTCTGGCATTTCCTCTAAGTTTGATCGAGACATATCTGGCGGTCTCTGAACGTCGAGGTGTGGGCCGTGCTTCAGGTGTGGCTGGAGTCTGCGACGGCAGGGACTGGGTTGCCAGAGGTGTGGGCGGTGCTTCGGGCATAGCTGGAATCTGATACGGCAGGGGCCGGACTATCAGGTGTGGACGGTGCCTCAGGCGAGGCTGGAGTCTGACCGGGACGGCCGGGCCGGGTTGCCAGAGGTGTGGGCGGTGCTTCAGGTGTGGCTGGAGTCTGAGTCGGCAGGGGCCTGGCTACCAGAGGTGTGGGCGGCGCCTCAGGCGAGGCTGGAGTCTGACCGAGACGGCCGGGGCCGGGTTGCCGGAGCTGCTGACGAACTGTCCATCGGGTGTCTGTAGTATGTAGACCACTACCGAGAACGGGTCGTCCGTGCAGTACTCGTGCAGCCGGAACTGGGTGGCGTCGCCTGAGCACACAGGAGCGCACACTAGTTCCCACCAACAGACGGGTACCCAGTCATCTGTATGAAGGTCACTAACTGTCAATTGATAGTGGAAGCATTTATATATATATATATATATATATATATATATATATATATATATATATATATATATATATATATATATATATATATATATATATATATACGTGTGAGTGTGTGTTTGTGTACCGAACATAATTTTTTGGGGACGCGCATTTTGACGAAATATTCGTGGAACGCCTGGGGTAAAATTATTAAAGTCACCAACGCTATTGCTCCGCCCTACCTGGCCGACACCCGCGGAACAAAACCGCGACACAAGTAACGCATGGGGTGTATGTTTAGTAACATGGATCCTGAGTGAACAGCCTGTATCTCCACCGGAGCCCGCAGTCATCAGCACGTGTTATGGCAATGCATTTTTGTGGTGATGCTACACACACACACACGCGCACACAACACACACACACACACACATATATATATATATATATATATATTTATATATATATATATATATATATATATTACAGAGAAAGAGGAAAGAGGGCAGGCACTTCGTGGAGAGAAATGAATAGGAAAGACATGGCTAGGGAGGCAGACGACTGGGATTCCTAAGCACAGGCGCAACCAGAGGGTGACCAAAGTGTTCTTGGCCGACCCTCGAATGTTTGACCTATTTAATGTAAATTTAGCCTGATGCTGCATTTGTTATCAAAATGATACTTGCTACTGTTGGTCTGTCGAAAGTAGTGATTTTGATCAATGTGCATGTACATATTTATTGCGATTATCGGCTCCCTCCAAAGCATGTATTTGTTTTTTTTTAAAGTATTTTGACTCTTAGGCGATGTGATAGTCCAGCAGGCCTCGCGTTCGCTTCACCCCGGCTGTCCAACACAGATCGTCTACTGCACGGTATATTGTGCAAGTAATATTAGTCAACACGGCAGCTCGCGTAAGCGTACGAATTCAGCGTTCAGGCAAGGGTTCTCAGAGACAGGCCGCTAACCGAAAATAGTTGTAGTTGCCGATCCGAAAGTAAGTGCCGAGCACGGGGAAGGGCGTGTATTCGCAGTAGTCAGCGACCGAACGAACCGACAGGACTGACGAGAGAGGGCTCACCGTAATCAGACCACGGGCACCGGCCACGCGTCCCCTCGAATTACCGGATCGTCACTGGCGCGCGCTGCCGACCCAGCCGCCCTCAACAACAGACCGCGCTGCCAAACTGCTGGAGCATCGCCCCGGGCTCAGGACAGCTGACGGCGCCGGGTGCCACTTGACTCATGTATACCAGCATGGCCGCTCACTACACCTCCACCTGATTATCAATAATCATCATCGTCGTCCGGTATACACAAATCACTTGGTACACCGCAGCCATACATTTCGACTGGCGCCCGCCTCACACGCATACTTCGCCAGGGCGCGGCTCGCCCATCCCGCGCGTCCTCCGTGACCACACATTCAGCGCTCGGGTGGTCATAAAACGCATCGTCCTCACAATCCTCCGCCCGGCCCGCGCCGTCCGCGAGGTCTGCACTCAATTCTGCCGTCGCCCACGCATCCGGCGGTGCCGGTGGCGGACGCCCCGCCTCCGGTTCTACCGCCCTACCCGCACTGGGCGACACCTTACGCGGCTGCTCCATCACCCCTTCCGGTGGGTCAAGGTCCTCCGACTCGCTCGCGCTCCCGTCTGGTCCGGCGTCCTCACTCCCGAATCGCCGCCGGACACACCGCACGTGCCACGGAGCACCGTCCACCTCCACCAGCGGTGTCGGGAGCAGCCGCGCCACCACACCTCGCCGCGACACCTCCGTGCACCGCGTCGGCTGACCTCGGCGTCGTATCCACACGGCGTCACCGACCTGGAACGTCGCGCGTGCACGCTCAGAGCCGTCGTTCGCCACGGGCATCGTCCGGCTGGGCCCCTGCTCACCGGCGGCCACCGGCAAGTCCCGGCCAGCTCGCTTGAAGAGCCCCGCCGCCGGAGCGCTGGAGGGTCGTACACCGTCGCGAGGCGTAGCATTGTAACGGTGCACCGCTTCACCGATGGCGGTGAAGCGGCCAATCCTGGCGGGCCGCCATCACCTTAATTGCCCGATGATGGCGCTCGACAGCGCCGTTACCTCCCGTCTCGTGCACGGCCCGAAAGCGCAGCCGGACGCCCCATCGCGCCGCGAACGCAGCCATCCGACGACCCCGGGATTCTGTCGCGTTGTCCAACAGCAATTTAGCCGGCGCGCCCCGTTCCAGGAAGATGGCTTCCAGCTGGCCCGTGACCTCGGCTGCGTCGGAACGGCGCAGCGGCCGCCACATCCCGTACCGGGACGGCCCACAGTCGATCACCGTCAGGTACGACCGGCCCCGGTAGTGGGTAACGTCGATGGCTAGACGTTCCCACGTCAGCGGCACGCTCAGTGACCCGCGCTGCCAGCGCGTAGGTGCCGGGTCGATGGACTGGCACACATCGCACTGCTGGATCACCGCTCGCACCGCTGACCGGGTGGCACGCGCGTCCTCGCTCCGACGCACGTACCAGAGCATCCGGCGGTCCCCCTGGTGCCCGGTGTTCTCGTGCACCTCACGTATCCGGGCGGGGTCGGCGTCTGGTCGCCGGTCCACGGCCGCCGCGACGGCGCCCGGTGGCGCGTCAGCCGCTGGTTCCGGCAGTCGAAGCCACTCTTTTGGCACACGAGTGAGTGCGTCCGCCAGGTTGTCCGCGGATTTTACCAGGCCGACCGTCATCTTCAGGCGAAACTCCTCCACCAGCTGTCGAATGACGTCGATCCTCCGGCGGATAAGCATCTCCCCGTGCGCCTTAGTCCACAGGCGAGTGCGGCCGCTCATGGCGTCATCGATCCACTTGTGAACCGTGGCCGAGTCGGTGCGAAGGTCGATGGTGGTAACCCCCCACGCAACCGCCATGTTGACACCGCTGAGCGCCGCGTCCAGCTCGGCCATGTTGATGTGCATGGCCGCCTGCGACTCCGGCCGTAGCCAGCTCGCGTCCTCCACGGCGCCACTGACCGGATCCTCCAGGACGACCCCGGCAGCAAGAGAACTGGCGTTCGTCCACACTACCAACTTGTTCCCCTTCAGCTGCCAGGGGCCTCGTACCGGGTCGGCACCCCTTACCCGCACCGCGACACAGTCGACCTGCTCGCGCAGCCCGGTGTCCATCGTCGGGTTGCCCCAGCCTGCCGTCAGGGCGTTGACGCGCCGCTTTAACCACGTGGCCGCCGGACGCAGCCACCCCACCACCGGCAGGTGGGACACCAGCTGGCCGCACCACGCGAACAACGCTCGACGTGTCAGCACCTCCGGGGGCGCGGCCACCGGGTTGTCGCGGCGCCAGCATAGTTCTCCGTCGTCCGCGCGCACCCGTAGCTCGAGCAGTCGCGCTCCCTCGGTCGCCCGCTCCGGCGGCTTACAGACCAGACCGTACCGGGCGAAGTGCTCCACTACGTGGTCTGCGCTGACAATGTCCTCGTCTACCAGCAGATCGTCCACGTAGGGCAGCACCCCCCGGTTCACCGCGGCATCCTGGAGCAGGACGGCCCGCACCACGGCCTTCATGACGAGCGGCGCGACTTTCAGCCCAAAGCCGACGCGAGTCAGACAATACCTCTGGCCTCGCACCTCCACCATCTGATACGGCCACAGCCGCCGGTCCAACCGGAGCTGAAGGTACCCTTCCGCAGGTCCACCACCACGACGCGAGCGCCGTGCCGTCGCCAGCGGCGAAGCTGGTCAGCACAAACGTCCGAGTTCGCGGTGTGTGCGGTAACGTGGCCATTCAACTCACGGTAGTCCAAGACAGGGCGCACCCTGTCCCGATTCGGCTGCTGGACCGCCATCAGAGGGATCAGGCCACGGGCCGGGCCATCCACCTGCTCGTCATATCGCTGCAGCCACCCTCTCGGATCCACAGCTCCAGTTCAGCGTCGTATGCCGGCCGAGCCGCCGGCGGTACCGCATACTCCGTGACTCGGTTCTGCAGGCTCTCGGGACCGTTCCCGTCTGCCCACACCCATGCCACGGTCCATTCGTCCGTCCGCGCGGCGAATCGCGCCGTGAAGTCCGCCGCATCCACGGCCAAGTCCCGACGGTCGACCTCAACTGCCGCCGCACAGACGTCTGTCGGTGTCCGCAGGCTGATGCCACCCAGGGCCGTGATGCCCGACATTCCCAGAGCCATGTCCACACCCAGCGGGCGGTCTGGCACAACCAGCGCCGCGAGCATTACTCGCCTGCCCTGGTATTCCACCTTGACCTTGACCGACCCACTGCACCGTAACGTTCCCCCGTTCACGGTTCTCATTTCCACCGTCCGCGGCGTCCACCGCCGACAGCAACCTCGGTACACGAGCGTGTCAGTGCATCCGGAGTCCACCAACACGCGTCGCTCGCTGCCGTCCACCGGCATCCGGGCGACCGGAATGGCGCGATCTACTGCTCCGGAGACGGCGCTCGCGCTGACGCGTCCCCCGATGCGTTTGGGCAGGCCGCGGCGAGATGACCCTCCCTCCCGCATGTCCAGCAGCGTCGCGGTAGTCGTGGCCGCCGCGCTTCCTGACGAGACGGCGGGGGCGCGGGCCGCGACGCCGCTGCCGCAGCCAGCACCTCGTGATGTTCATCGCTAAGGATTTCCCGGGCCAAGCGGACGAGGTTCGGCAGCTCCATCCGCTTTGCACGCGTACCTGCCTTTAGCTGGCTCCGTACCGATGCCGACAGTCCCGATATGAATTTGGCGTCCAGGATGGACTCGGGGAGCTTCTCGTCCGAGACCAGCGCTATGAGGCGGCGCAGGTCCGCCAAGTAGGCGTCCACGGACTCCCCGGGTCGCAGTTCTCGGTCCTGGAAGGCGGCGTACGCGGCGTGCCGGTTTAACGCGAACGCGTCGTATAACGCGTCGCGGACGGCCGCCATGGAGTCCTGCGCCTTGTCGGGTAGCTGCTCCCAGACGGCGAAGGCTGCCCCCGTCAGCCGCTCCGGGATGACGTCCACGAAGTTGACGCCGCGTCGTCGGCACAGTTTCTCTGCCCGCGTAAACCACTCGGCCACATTCACCGTCCCGCTGAACTCGGGTATGTGGCGCGTGTCGAAATTACGCGGGCCTGCCACACCCAGGGTCCCCGACGCCTCCGCGAAGTTCACTGATCCACTCGCGACCGGCGTCGCCTCCCGCGGTTCTCCCTCTTCATCCCCGTGCCCCGGCATAGTATCCACAATTTATGGCCGAAATAGCTTGTAGTTGCCAATCCGAAAGTAAGTGCCGAGCACGGGGAAGGGCGTGTATTCGCAGTAGTCAGCGACCGAACGAACCGACACGACTGACGAGAGAGGGCTCACCGTAATCAGACCACGAGCACCGGCCACGCGTCCCCTCGAATTACCGGATCGTCACTGGCGCGCGCCGCCGACCCAGCCGCCCTCAACAACAGACCGCGCTGCCAAACTGCTGGAGCATCGCCCCGGGCTCAGGACAGCTAACGGCGCCGGGTGCCACTTGACTCATGCATACCCGCATGGCCGCTCACTACAATATTATAAGTCCCGAAATTCACGCGTCACTCGGCAGTCACTCAACAGACACACGCAGCAGCCACCAGCAGACTCGCGTCGCTCAACAGTCCAGACCCATCTGATACATCGGGGGTAGTTCGGCGGGGACGTGGCGGCCGACTAGCTGCTTCTCGGCAGCAGACCGCGGGCCATCGGCTCGGCATTGTCTCAAGAGTGATTAGGTCAGCAGTACGGCGGCGGCGACAGCGTCCGCCGTCGGAAGGACCGTTACGGCTCGCGTTACAGTGGGGCGGTAGGCCGACTGGCTTACGGGGTTACAGCATTTACAGTTACAGGACAGCATTATAGTACTATGCCAGTTACTCCATTTGATGGCGAAAACAGTGCATCTATAGAAACTTTGTTACATATTGGTTCGTGATTTTACGCTAGGACCTTTCTCAGTAATAGTTCTCTTGGTGCATCCCTGGATACTGATAGGTAAATAGAGATAGAGAGGGAGATATACCGAGCCAATAAAGTCGAACGTCTAAATGACTTGTGAATTTCGTCTGCTTCAACGACGACGTTTGCGTGGGAAGTATTGACGGTAGCGTTACTTTGTTCCTAGTTCTACAGCGCTACTTGCGTCACTTTGTTCCTTTGCTGCAACGTTACTGCGATCATCGAAAGCCCTGGCCAATATTAAGTGAAGCTCAACCCAAAGCATGATTGGTTATCAGAATCGACGGACGCGTGTTTAATTCGAGTGGCTCGGTCTCCCTGACGTCAGAAGCGGCTCCTATCGGAGTTAGTTGGTAGCGTGTCCCGGTGAGGGCCAATTAACTCTCACCTCGGTCGTCGCGCGTGCACATTCGACTGCGCCCCGCCAACAGTGACGTCACAGCCAGCCACGCTGACGTCGAGGCATGGCTGATCCACACGCGCCGCCAGCACTTGAAGGCCAGGCGGACGTGGCAGGCTGTCCTCGTGGTGACCTCTGAGAAGACTACCTCTGTGGACGGATCAGACACCGTGCGCGATGACGCCACTGGGAACACCGGGTGATCCTGGCAAAGTGTGGCCAGCCCATCACAAGTCTCCACATAAGACGTGGACGTGTGGTCGCAAGTAAGTGTAGTCAGAGGGATCAAGTCGATCCGCTTACTTGAAGATACATGGCGGAAATGCACGTTCTGCATCCCATCTGCCACTTCCCAAGGGCTGACCGTGCCACAGGGCGCAACTTCATACGACATTAACTGATCATATTCCTGAGCTCTTCCTCACTGTGTTTGGCAGAGAACATTCGCCGGAACCTAAATGCAGCGCGATGCTGCTGCCAAATAGGAACATACATACATGCATAATTTCAGGGTGCTAAAGGTGCTGAGTACATCCACAACGAACGAACTGTCTGTGCCTGTCTACGAACGCGTATATTAATAAAAACGTAAGATAGGAAACAAAATGGTGAAGCTCATGTGTGATGATGAGGTATTTATCAGTTACGTCTTCTGCTTCGGTGGTACGAGAGGTGTCCGCGGAGGAGACGGAGGAATGCGCTCCTTGGCTCGCTCTTGCTGCTCGGTCTGGGAGTCCTCTCCACCAGCTGTAACCGACACACAGGCGCGTCATGTTAACATCATGCCGACATCATGCCGAAGCTATGCCGGTGCTATGCCGGCGCTATTCCGGTGTTATATCGGTGCTACACCAGCATCATGTCGGCGTCATGTCGACGACATGCCAGTGTTATGTCGACGTCATGTCGATATTATGTCGGTGTCATGCCAGTGTCATGTCGATTGGCGGCGTTATATCGACGTTATGTCGGTGTAATGTCAGCGACATGTCGGCGTTATGTCGGTGCTATGCCATCATCATCCGGGCGTCATGTTGGCATCATTTTGAAGTTGTGTCGGTGTCATGTTGGCGCCATGTCGACGACATGCCAGTGTCATGTCGGCGCCATGTCTGTGTCCTGTCGATTGGCGGTGTTATGTCGGCGACATGTCGGCGTTACGTTGGTACTATGCCATAATCACCTGGGCGTCATGTTGGCGTTATGTCATTGCTATATCGGCATCATGTTGGTGCTGCGTTGACATAATGCCGGCGATATGTCGGCGTTATGTCGGTGCTATGCTTTCATCATCTGGGCGTCATGTCGGCATCATTTTGAAGTTATGTCGGTGTCATGTTGGCGTCATGTCGACGACATGTCGGCGTTATGTCAATGTTATTTCGATGTTATGTTGGTGTCATGTTGGCGCCATGTCTGTGTTATGTCGATCGGCGGCGTTATGTCGACGCTTTGTCGGGGTCATGTCGGCGTTATGTTAGTGCTATGCCATAATCACCTGGGCGTCATGTCGGCATCATGTTGGCGTTATGTCATTGCTATATCGGCATCATGTTGGTGTTACGTTGGCATTATGCCGGCGATATGTCGGCAACATGTCGGCGTTATGTCGGCGTTATGTCGCCGTTATGCCAGTGTTGTGTCGGATCCTACAGCGGAGCAGAGCATGTCAAGACTGGGTACATTCAGGTGGGATACTACCAGCAAGGCTGCTGCTGGAAATTGTACGGCGAGTACTGGAGAAAGTGGCGTTGTTGAATGGGTTCAACAATGTAAACTTGACAACACTGGTGTTGGATGGGCCAAAGGTGATGTTGCAACACCTGCAATACTTGAAGTGTTCTACCACAAGTCGACTGGCGCTCAATGCCCTCATCTTTCCGATTGAGATGAAAATTGTTGCGAAGGGTTATCATGGGCGGTAAGCAGGCTTAGCACAATGTTTGACTTGTCCGATCAACGGTTTGATATTCATAGCCTCCGGCAATTTCGGGTCACTACAATACGAAGGTATCTTTTAATGCTGATTGCTCATCTAAGATGTGTCTTAACGTGGAAAATTAGCACATGGTTGGATTCACAAAGGCCGCAAATTATATTTCGAGCATTTGTATTAACTCGCCTAATCTAAGAACACAACTAATTGACTTGGGATCAGATCAACTCGTGCAGGACTTCTTCCTTGAAAAATATTCTGCCTTATTGGGCTTAAAATTGACTTGGATCTTCTTACTTTGCATGCAAAAAACTGATTACTTGAAGTGTTCTTCTTCAATGTTTGTTATTGGTGTCATGTTAGCAATCTATTTTTATTTTGGCATCGATTTTGGCTTCTTCATTCAGATTGCATAACAGTGATAATGGAAGAGTGCATAACGCGTGGGCATATGCGACAATGATGATCAGCTGTAGAACTCAGCTCTCCGAAACATTTTACCTTCGTGGTCATTAGCGTTTGTTGAATTTCAATTGTTGAATTTTAATCCTCGCCAGGTTAGGAAGTGTTCTCCCCTTCCCCCTCCCGCCTCATTTTTTTGGGAATAGCGGCCGAATGAGTCCACGCAGATATACGAATCTCATAGTATCTTCTTATACATCTGCTTTGCATATCTCGTACACATTTCAGGTCCATGTCATCATAGGTCATTGACCTGAGACGGGCCAATGTTAGGGAATGATCCAAATCTGCAAAATACCGCCATTCAGAGTAGTTCCCACATATCGTCACCGAATGAAGATCATGACGTTCTTTGATCAAAACAAATAACTCTGCTCTTTTGAACTTCTAACTAAGGTCCAGGTTACTGATCTGATGCTATGTCAATTTACATGTTTTGTTACCGTTTGAGTGGGAAAAACTGAAATTGTGGTTATGTTTCACGCCGAAAATGATAACGAGCATGCAATAAGCATCGTGGTTAATAGTATGTCAAAGGTCAATAGGATGTAGTCAGGTCAAGTAGCATGCAGATTCTACACAACACAATTTGAAGCAGAATGTTGCTGTTCCTCATGAAGTGAAATCTGAATTCGGTATCGGCGCCACCTACATCGTGCGACATGATATTGGACTGCCAACAAATGGCCTGAGCGGAACTGACCTCGTGTGGTCCAGCCTTGTTTGACCTTATTTGACCTGTGCATGAACTTAGTTTCTAAGCAGTGTTCACCAAAGTGAAGCCTGTAGTAGTCGTCTAATAATCAAAATATTGTACCAGCATGGCCTAAGGCCAGGTCACAAGGTCAGAAGCTGGGCAGTTTACAAAGATGATTCAACATTATATGAGCTCTTCCAGGAACAAAATTGCATGCTGCAAAAGTAATGCACCATGGGTATTAAATCATTGACCTGAACATACCACGTGACCTGACCTTACCTTAGGATTTTCGGATATAATGCATTTGTACACATTTGGCTTGAATGGTTTTGTTGAAACTACTGAGATATATATTCATGCATATATATATACATATATATATATATATATATATATATATATATATATATATGTGTCAGCAAATGTTGCGATCAGATTACCTTTAATGCACCTTTCATTGAATAATGCAATATACTTTGTGTTGATACGCTTTTTTGAGAGGCTCTAAAGTCGTCTGATGACAGTCCGTTCTTGTGCGGAAACTGCATGTAAAATTGTGCCTACATTCTTGCATTCACGCAACGTTTCGTTAGGACATCTAACCTCTTCAGACATACGGATTAGACACAATATAGGAACATAATACATTCGTAAGCGTCACGATTTTATGTGATGTGCGAGTCAGCAATGAACATTTTATCTTGCTTTTCTCTACCACAAACGTCATTCTCGTATACTGGTACTTCTGAGATAGCAATGATTTCAACAGTAATAGACTAAATGGTCATGCTATGCACTTTCTCAGTTATATACACATAAACACTGATGAACAAATATAGATGCACACTATCACTCGAGTTTCCTAGAACACAGACAGTACATAGCTAGTAACAGTCCTATGCCTTCGGGGGAGTGGTTGACCATCATAAAGAGACAGCGTGCCCCTCATGCTCAGCTGCCGATTAATGATCGGATTCTTTTCACGGATGAAAGCTGCCTCTAAGATCTATAGCTTTGGTATTCTGCGACATTGGGTCAATATGCTGGTGTTAATGATCATTATGGATCTGGTAAGCTTTGTGTTGTGCATCGATATGGCGTGCTGTCGTAGTGTCCCTTCTTGGGGGTGCATAGAGATGCGTATAGATAGGTTGGTGGTGGTGTGTCCAATGTAGGATGAGGCTGGGCTGCGTGCACAGTCGCCAATAGGGCATCGGAACTCACACACTACATTGGTTGTAGTGAGCATGCTTCTATCTTTAGTCATGTTATTGCACATGATGAGATCAGAGACTCGTGGACATCGGTAATGAATTGTGAGGTTTATTTTACTATGTGGTGTAGTGGGGACACAATTTCTAGCGATGATGGTACGCTATACTTGTTCGTCTGTTTTGCACGCGGTTGACATATGACCCTGATATAACAGCTGTATCTGCTTCCCTTTAGCATTGTCCGAGTGCTGTCCAAGTGGTGACTGGAAGTGCTATGCAATTGTAGCCGAGTCTGGTGGTCAATATCACTCATTGCGTAGTTGTTATTTGCCAGAATGTGCTTTATACGATGTATTTTTTATGGATCAGTGGACATGTTGAGCAGTGTTTTAGTACCCGGTGTATGAATTCTCGGACTACGCTTTCCTGGTGTCTGTCTGGACATTCTTTTTTCCACGCCATTCCCCAAAATAAAGGTTATATCACTGGGTTGACCTATAATGACCGTTAACGATCTCAGCAAGGCCGAAACTAAGGAAATATGCTGCGATATGGGCTCTGTCTATATTGGCATGCCAATGACAATTTCCCTGTGTCTGACATGCATAGTTTTGATCCTAGTTTTCAAGCTTGATTTTGACCCGAACTGTCCTACCCTTCCTTGAACCTATCTACTATGATCATTATTACAGTTGTATATGTTAGTTCTTGAAAACTAATACCGAAAGAAAAGAAGTTTGGCCTGTTTATAAGCATTTTCAGGAAGCTAAGTCGAATTAATTAAAATCCCATTATGACCTAATATGGCGCCTGGTGACCTCAGTATCGGTCTAGGTGCAAATGGCTTGCTTCCGGCTCTCCATGACCAGAGCGTTCTAACGGTGTTTTGCGTTCTATCCTAACTTACGTAGATACGACGTTAGGCTAATGAAAATTAGCTCCGCATCACTTGAGGCTACGACAATGAATGAATGTAGATGAAGCAAAAAGCAGTGTCCCTTGAGCACTTCATACCGAATTGCATATATATATATATATATACTAAAGCATATCGGCCGAAATTTAATGCTCGTCAGAATACTGATGATGTATGTCTACCGATGATAATCCCGGGGCCGCTCGGCTACACAGGCCGGCACGCTGGCAGACATTAAGTACGCGCGTGCAGTACCACTGCGGTCGTTGGCCAGCGAGCCGCAGGGGGCGCGTCGTCTCACCATTGAGAAGGGCTGCCAGGCGGTGTCCTACGGCGCCCGCCGGGCGTGCGGTGTCCTGGTGGGCGCCAGCGGGATGGAGAGGAAGAAGGAGGCGAGGGTCGGGTGTGGCCAGCCGGTCACGGCCACCTGTTGACCCTCCAGAAGTCTGTCGCGAGATCTACCGGCACAGTTCAGCCACGTCTCCAGCCACGTCTTCAGTCACGTGTTCCGCTGACCCGCAGGCTACAGTTTACGACGGTTCAAGCTTCGACGGCAACACTGGGTGCAGACTTCATGGCAGCATCGCCTTCCAACGATGCAGCAAGTTAGCGTATCATAAGCCGCTGCGATGGGCTTAAATGCACGCATTAAGCTTTACATTGCGGCGGCAGAATATCAGCTCATCTTTCATTTTCTATTTCGAAGTAAATATCTTCTCTTAACGCAGGCAAAAACATTTTCAATTTCTGAGGAACCCTAAGAGCTACAAGTACAAACAAAATCCACCGGCGCTAGTGGTCGCCACTTGTTGCAAGAGACCATTGCTGTGTATATGCATAGATACGCTTCTCTAAGTGCTACATTTATCCTCCAACTTCGTAGGACTTTCCAACTTTCCAACCGGGAAGCTAATACTGCTCTGATTATCATTGATTTCTTACATTGCTTACACGTCATAGGCCAGCTTTATCACACACAACTGGACGGTTGATATAGCGACGCGCGAGTATGCGTTCTGCCACGCGGCTGTTCCACAGAGAGCTGAGCCCACCTCAATCTGTCTTGGTCAGTGTCCAGTGGGCCGGACCGGTGGCTGACCTGGAGCTGACCTCGACCTGTCTGGGTCGGCGGCCAGCGTGCCGGGACGGCGGCTGACCTGAGCTGACCTCGACCTCTTTGGTCAGCGGCTAAAGTGCCGGACCAGTGGCTGACCTGAGCTGACCTCGACCTGTCTGGGTCAGCACCCAGCGTGCCGGGACGGCGGCTGACCTGAGCTGCAGCTGACCAGAGCTGATCAGCGAGTCCACTTTGTACACCAGGTGCTGGTTGGCGGCATCAGAGGAGATGAACAGGCCCAGACCCAGCGCCCGGTCCAGCTCCCCGCAGTGGGCCTGGGTCTGTCAGACGCACCTCCCACACGGTCTTGCCTCGGATCCGAATCTGCGGTGGAGTGATCCGATCTACGGGAGTGATCCGAATCTGCGTGAGTGAGAGATAGCGTGCTTAGAGGCGTGTCAGACCATAGCCGTCGCTTGCGCCGCCTTTAATGCGAGTGTGCGTTTCAAGCAGGGTGAAAGCCAATTCGCATATACGTTGAGGGAGAATTACGTCATGGTGCTCCAGCGCGTCAAGGTGCTAAGGGCGAGGGAGAGAAGACGGTGCTGAGGCGGTCTTGATAACTTAGGTCAGCTTACTTTAATCCTCTGACGGATAGCTTGTATTTGGGGAGAGGAGCTGGGAACATTACGGTTATTTTGCCATGGTTCCGGCATTAGCTTACTCCTATCGAAAAGTAGCTAGGTATTCTTACCGTGCGGAAAAGGAGGTAATTTCCCACACTGCCTGCGGGCTGCCACATGTTAGTAGCATACATTCTGCTGGGGGGCATGGGACTGTGTGTAAGGTTGGTACGATGATTTGTAAATCGGCTCATCTACGTCCGATGGTACATACCACGAGGTAGCGATTTACGTTACATGTTATTATAGTTATTATAAGTCAGCTCATCTACGTCCGACGAAACCATCAGGTAGCCATTTATTTCAAGTGTCAAAATAATCAGCACATATGCCTCCAATGCTATCATTGAATAGCTATTTACGTTATTACCATAAGAAATTGTGCGGGCTTGCAGTTTGTGTGTCAGTTGCGTCAGTTGAGTGATGTCTACACTGTTCCTGTTCGCTTTGTGGCGTAAAGCCAAACAAGGCAGCAGGACCTGATGGAATGTATGCTAGGGTATTTGGGAAGCTGAAAAGGAACTGGCAATTCCACTTAGTATAATATTTTGTAGATCAGTTTCACAAAATGAAATCCCAACAGATTGGAAAAAGGCAAATGTAGTTCCTATTTTCAAGAAAGGGGAAAGGGGGAAAGTTGAAAACTATAGGCCAGTAAGCCTCACATCCCTAGTCTGCAAGGTACTCGAATCAATTATCAAGGATATAATAGTTAGTTTTCTGGAAGGAAACAGATTGATTCAAAATACTCAACATGGGTTTAGAAAAGGGCGATCTTGTCTCACAAATCTCTTGACTTTTTGAATTTTGCTACATAACAATTTAATCAGGGAAATCAGGTTGATGTAGCATATCTTGACTTTAGTAAGGCCTTTGACAAGGTACCACATAAACGTTTAATGATGCAGCTTCAGGGCCATGGTATTGCAGGTAGCATCCTAAAATGGATAGATAGAGTTGTGGCTTTCAGATAGACAACAGAGAATGAAGATAAATGGCACAAAGTCATCATGTCAAAATGTTCTGAGTGGAGTCCCCCAGGGGTCATTACTGGGGCCACTATTGTTCATATATTTGTAAATAACATTGAAAGTGGCCCGAGCAGTAAGGTTTTGAAATCTGCGGATGATTTGAAGGTCTTTGTGGCAATAATAAGACACAATGAGCAGGTCTTGCTGCAGAAAGACTTACTACCGAGCTTGTGAAGTGGTCGAAAAAATGGCAAATGAAATTTTGTTTTGATAAGTGCAAAATCATGCATGTAGGTAGAGAGCACATGAAGGCTGCATACTTGATGGGTGGCCAAGTACTATCTGTGACTCAGCAGGGAGAAGGACTTAGGTGTTATTTTGAACACAAAATTGGGGGCATCCGAACAGACCAAAGAAGCCAGGAAGAAGGCACTAAGAATGCTTGGGGCAATAAATAGGGAACGTATCATACAAAAGTGAAGAAGCTCATCAGGAAGCTTTACTGTGCATATGTCAGGCCACATTTGGAATACTGTGTCCAAGCTTGGTCCCCTTAGTTATGAAAAAAAGATTGTTGGCTTTTTGAGAGAGTACAAAAGAGGGCAACAAAAACGTTAATGGTATAAGCAACCTGGCATATGAGGAAAGATTGAAGAAATTGAATATGTTTTCACTTAGATATAGAAGGCTGACAGGAGATCTCATCGAGGTCTTTAAATATATTCATGGTCAGGAACAGGGAAATCTCAGGGAAATGTTTGAATTTCTAACATAAATGATGCAATTAAAGGTCATCAATTCAAACTTAAAGTTCGACTGGTGAGGTGTGCAGCTCCGTTGTGGCCATGTGTTCTGGCGATGCTTACCAATGTGGCTCTATCGGATAGCTTTGCAGTTGTTTACCGAGCATTCCAGTTTATGCAGTGAGTTACATAGTTATATAGAGTAAGTGATCGATGCCAAAGCTTGCATTGCAAGCCCATCTGTTTGCCCATTTCCACGAATCTGTACGTGGTCCGGAATCCAGAAGAAATAAGTGTTGTTTACGTTGCAGGCCACGGTTTGATGAATTCGATCAATGACCGGGTGGAGGCAGTCCTGAGTGCTGCTAATTGACTGCAGGACAGATTTGAAGTCTGAACACATTACCACGTTAGTCGTTCTGTGCTTCTTTTGAAGATAAATATCGGCCAGTCTGGCCACTGCCTCATCGGTGAAAGTATATTTTGTCAGGAAGACGCTTGGGAAACTTAATAACTGGCCCAGTGATGACGGTACCCCCAATTTGTCTTCGTGTTGTAAACCAATGTGTGAAGATATGTGTTTTATGGTTATTGGGAGAGGCGTATTCGTTGAAAGTGCAAAGAATTTCAGCCGGCGTGACATCCAACTTCCCATCCGAGATGAAGTACTATACCGTTGGTTGACTGTGGCTCCAGAAGGGCTTAGTGGGCGGTCGTGCTGCAGTGGTTGGCATGGTGAGGTTGAGATCTTAAAGAACGGTGGCAATTTGGATACTAAATGAAGTGAGTTTGCGTCCAGGCCCTTGTCGTATCTGTCAGGCCGAAAGCACCGCTGTGTCGGGTAGTACAAAAATAAGATTTGGTTGTGGTGTGACAGCGACACAGCTATAGTGTCCTCCTGAAGCGGAGGTTAGAGATCCCTGCGTCTATCAGTTTGCTAGTTATAGGTGTGCAGCTGAGGGCTCCTGTGGCTGTTCTGATGCGGCTGTTTTGAATGATTTCCAACTTTGTGTTCAGTGTCGGCGAAATGGTGTTAAAGATGATGCCGTTGCATTCCAGATGAGCGCCGAACATTTGCAAAGTCGCAATACCGTTTTCCTGTCGCCGTCCCATGTGTGCCTGCTAGTGCACCGCAGAGGTTGCTGCGCGTCGCACTTTTTGCGATATCAGTGATATGGGTGTTGAAGCTAAGTTTCTGATCCGTCGTACTTTCTAAGAACTTGAAGCTTAATTTTGTTCGATGGCTGTGCTGTCGATGCCAAGTGAAGTTGTGAGTGTGGGGAGGAGACACTGCGTGACGGTGCCAGATGTTTCAGCAGGCAGGGAGGAAGCCCACGTTTGCACCACTTTGCAATGCAATCTAGAGCATTTCTTTTAATGGTTTCGGCTTTTAGGAAGCACCGTGTTGTCTAAATGGCCATGTCGTTTGCAAAAAGTCGGGCGAAGTCATTTGTCTGTGTCGTCGGCAACCATGTCATTAATCATGATGATGATGAGGCTTGGCGAGAGTACGGCGTTCCCTCTGCGGGGCCCCGATACCGTAATGTGTTGCTTGATGTGACACTGCCGTATCTGACCTTGAGGGTCCTTATCCTTGAGAAAGTTGAGAGAAAGTGGGCCATGTAATCCGCGCAGGCCTAACTCGTGGAGTGTGGGGGCCAGTGCGGACTCGTGTGCTCGGTCGAATGCGGCAGTTCCAACTAAGTATGCAGTTATGTTGTATGTTGTTCGTTTGCCGCTAAGACCACGTTTAATGTCGTGCACTAGCCGAATGAGATTGTCTGTGGTTGATTTTTCACGCTGGAAGCCGCACTGAAAGTCGCTCGGTGCCAGATGGCTTGTGTTTCAGGAATGTCGCAGTCGTGCGCGACAATTTGCTCGACCAGCTTACTAGCGCAGCTAGTGAGCGAGATACGCCCATACCCGTTTGAAATGGAATGTCCTTCGTGCGTCTTCGATAATGGGACGACTACGCCTTCCCACCACCATATGGTAGGTAAGGAGTGTGGGCATAAATCGCTAACGGCCGCTGGTAGGCAATGTTTGTTAGCTTTTTTATGGAGAGGTTTGACAAATTGGTAGTGAAAGTCGCCCGGCCTAATCGACGGGCTTCTTACACTTTCTGGTGGCGAGGCTCAATTTGTGCATGGTGAATGGCTGATTAAGTTTTCAGTGTTGTCCGAGCGGAATGTGTTTTAGCAGAGAGCGTCGGAAAAGCAGCATAGTAACATTGTAGGTGTTGTTTGCTTCGACACTGGCGTAGTACACCTTAAAGTAATATATAACCTGCCGTGAGATAAATATGCCGTCCTTTCACCGTCAGCTGGGGGGAGTGGGCCTGGGGTGAACGCTTCAAGTTGAAGCGATTCATCATGTTCCATATACTCACGACTGGAGAATGTTATTTGAACCGTGACGAGGTTTGCCATGAGTTTTGTTGCGCTGTTTCAGTTATATACCGGTGGCAGTGTTCTTTGGGATTCTTACCCAATTCCAGAAGGTGTGCCTCGCACACGCATCTTCTGGTACTGTTCTTGGGCACGTGACTGCCCTTTGACAGTCCGGTGTTCACCAAGGCGCTGGGATGCCCTTTCCCCGGTTTGAATTTTTGGGACGGAAGCTTGTGTGGATGATAATGGTGCAAGATCGGTCGAAGCGCCCTAAAACTCCAGTGA
>JAOTOM010004343.1:217500-268594 GCA_034440615.1 Ashinkailepas kermadecensis | reverse complement strand
AGACTTAGACGAACTTGTGAAGCAGTCCGAAAAATAGCAAATGAAATTTAATTTTGATAAGTGCAAAATCATGCATGTAGGTAGGCAGCATATGAAGGCTCCATACTTGATGGGTGGCCAAGTACTATCTGTTACTCAGCAGGAGAAGGACTTAGGTGTTATTTTGAACACAAAGTGGGGGCATCAGAACAGACCAAAGAAGCCAGGAAGAAGGCACTAAGAATGCTTGGGGCAATGAATAGAAATGTATGATGCAAAAAGTGAGGAAGTCATCAGAAAGCTTTACTGTGCATATGTCAGGCTCATTTGGAATACTGTGTCCAAGCTTGGTCCCTTAGTTATGAAAAAGATTGTTGGCTTTTAGAAAGAGCACAAAAGAGGACAACAAAAATGGTTAATGGCATAGGCAACCTGGCATATGAGAAAGATTGAAGAAATTGAATATGTTTTCACTTAGATATAGAAGGCTAAGGGGATCTCATCGAGGTCTTTAAATTTGTTCATGGTCAGGAACAGGGATATCTGAGGGAAATGTTTGAATTTAACAAAAATGATACAATTAGGAGTCATCAATTCAAAATTAAAGTTAATCACAGCAGGACAAGGTTAAGACAGTCTTTCTTCACCAACAGGGTAGTAGAACACTGGAACCAGCTGCCAGAAACCATTGTCAGTAGCAGCACACTGAACATCTTTAAAAACAGCATAGACAATCATTATAAGAATAGAGGGCTTGCTTTTCGGTATTCCAGGGACGGCCGATCGACGGATTTGGTGGGCAATTGGTTCTGTGTGTCCAGAGTGCAACCAAAAAGGCCCTTGTGGCTCATAGTTGCACTGATCTTTTATGTCTTTATGTATGTATGTACTACCTTGATTCGTACCCATCTCCGCACTCTGCAAATTGACTGCCGCATGCGGATCTGGGAGTGCGCTTTTTCGCCACCAAGCGCTGCCTGTCAGCCGCACATGATGAAAGAGAATCGAGAACAAAGGGCCACCGGCAGTGTCGCGCCTCACTGATTAATGTGGAACACGACGGCCAGGAGCTCGCCCCAGGCTCGTCCAGACAACTACCGTCGTCAGTCATCCAGGTCAAAGGTCGACGACCGGTGTCGGCGCGGCGAATCGCACCGCTGCAGATGTGCCGCCACCAGCCATTATAACCCAGTGGCGGAGTTTTTGCTCCGCCGGGTTTATCTGTTCGAAGCCGGCGGTGAGTCTCGCCGAACGGCGGCAGTCGCTGCTGTCATCTAGCGGCAGGCCGGCGAACTTTTCTTGCCAGACCGGACGCTCGATGCCGCGCGTATGCTGCTCGGCGCTGCTGGAACACTGTGGCAACTGTTCCCGAGATGCACGGTTGTACGCCGCACATATGGCGTGCAAAAGTAATTGCACGGGTGTCTGCAGACATTGGCAGGACTGATACAGCTCCCTTCTAAAAAATACTTCGAGGAGCCAGCGATTAAATATTCCCTGCAATTTTATTTCGATCGTCGGAACTAACCTATAGGGACGTTTTAAAATGCCTAGTGGAGAGGCTACTAGGGTGCTCACTGCCATTCGGTATATCGAAATCGTTCAACCTGTCACCCCATGCGAAGTGTCGCCACCTATTCGGACTCCAAATATATACACTCACGCCACTCAGGCCTTGATTAGCAACTCCGGATTCTAATTCCACACTTCTATCATGCAATGCTTTTCTCTGGAAGGTATCCGCCAGATACATTTGCTATTTTGGAGGATTGCAGGCCATCCTGCCGAGTCGAATTGGTATTGAGGGTAACCTGGCTCCGTTATAACATACATTTCCGTGTCAACATTATAGGTAAAGATGCATGCAGTCACGCAGCTGTACATTCATGTATTGTGGTGTTATTTTTATGATGAAACATCAACGAGCGTCAAGTCATGCATGTAAGAAAAAAATCGCCCCAAGCATGTCAGCCAACTTTCCGTATTGATACATTACCCATACTCCTGGCAAGAGCCAGCTGGACAGGTGTCGCGCTGGAATAACGAAGGTCCAAACATCCTCAACAGGGAATCCCACCAGGTTGCCAGAAGCAGGTTTATTTTTAGCAGTTTCCGGCGCGCAGTTTCCCTCCTCCCATACCGAGCAGTCGACCTGGTGACGTCATATGTGCCCACAGACGGGACGGATGGATCGTGGAAATTATAGCTAGCTAACACAGTCTTACACAGTTTCTGTCGTCTGTTTATGTTGTCTGTTCCTGTAGTTTGTTTCTGTAGTTTGTTTCTGCAGTCTGTTTCTGTAATATGTTTCTGCAGCCTGTTTCTGCAGTCTGTTTCTGTAGTCTGTTTTTCCAGTCTGTTTCTATAATATGCTTCTGCAGTCTGTTTCTGTTGTCTCAGCCGAAAGTATCAGTTAAGCTAGCAAGATACGCTTGGTTAACATCAGACTTGTGCTCGACTCAAATTTTTTGAATCGGCTCACATTTGACTCATAGATCTTGAGATCCGATTCAACTCATGATTCACAGCAGGTCAAAATTATTTGATTCGACTCAATTCAGACTCAGAGCTACAGAGATCCGATTCAACTCACGACTCAAACATAAATTTGAATCGATTCAGATCCGACTCAATGGTATCAGACTCATAAACCATATGATTTGGTGTGCACTGCCCACACACTATATATATATATATATATATATATATATATATATATATATATATATATATATATATATATATATATATATATATATATATATATATTACATCGTGGAAGAGGGGGGGGGGTCCTCAACACTTTAGGCATTATGCAAGAAATAGCTCTACTGCTGCTTCTGTATGGCTGAACCAGTAATTGTACTGTGTTTACTGAACACAAAAATGAACAAGCTATCGGTATTGAAACAGTTTCTTTCAATGAAAATCCTCTAACCACTTGCAAAGAGCAAGTTTAAAACAGATGATTATTTTATAGCGGTGTGCCGTATCCTGAACATGAAAATGTTGTTGTTCAGGATTACCTCACTGTAGCTGTTGTGGTACAATCTATTAGTAGAACACAAAAATGCTGGTGTAATTGAAGAAAAAAAACTGGAAGTCACTTCCTTATGGCTTCCTAAAGACAACTGCTCTTCGAAGACTACAATGGTTTCTGTGAACTTCGCAACCTCTGTACACAAAGTATAGGTATAATTATGTGATCAGACTTTCATGTTTTGGTAGCGACAGGTCCATCATTTATGAATACTGCCATCTTTGTGTTATTTATGCACTGAACATGATGTGGGAGACGACCAAAGGTAGGTGTTCAGATATCCCCCCTCTTCCCCTATATGTGATGTGAAAACAGTTATTGCAAAAATGATTTATTCGACAGACAGTTTGATGTCTACGCATCTTCATCTGTGTCTAATTAAAGAAGGGAATTAGTATTTATTCAGACGCCAACGAAGATGCTCTAACATTGAAACATCTTGATCTGTTGAATATATTATTTTTTGCTAAAACTTTGGGTATAATTGGAGATCAAGGTAAATTTTGATTCTTTGGAATTTTTATTTTGAATGCATGGTATTTTAACGTAAAAATGACGATGCGACCACGCATTTTCCCTGCAAATGATAACTTTTCAGTTGGCAAAGAAATAAACAATCAAAATTTTCACTCTACAAATATAGCACATCGCGTATAATCATCCGTACCTGGTGTGTCATAGACGTGATAAAGAAGAAGTTCAACACTTCATGCCCTCGATTTAATACTCTTTGACATCGAAAACCGTATGTTTCTGCCTTAATTCGGTATATATTAGGTATATATCGCCTTGGGCACAGCCTCGACTCGATAGGCCTTGGGCACAGCTGTCCAATACATCCTCGAAGGTTTAGTATGTATATTTACTAAGAAGGGAAGTGTGTTTAGTAAGGATATTCCTAAATTTCTGGAAGTTTAATAGGTATTTTTACTAAAGTTACCTCTACAAAAGGTGGTTTTACAGCGGATTTTTGCTCCCAGGTCAAGTGGTCTCAGGAACAATATAGAGGGAGAAGACCCGTAGTTAAATTATTTTCTTAGACTGATTATAGAAGTACTTGAACTTGAAGTGCTTATATCTTGGGAATTTTTCATTTTCCAAATGAAAGAGTCAAATTCGTTGAAATCACATTAGAAAACACCAGAAAAACAACATTTTGATTAAAAAATGTGTGCCATTTTTACACAAATCCTGTAATTGTCGATGGAAAGAATCAACCTCAATATAGGAGTCACTCACTTGTTCTCTCATGATAACCTCTCCTCTATATATATAAGTTTGAGACATTGCTTAAATTACACAGGTCAGGACTTCGAGCAATCGTGCTCAAATCACCTGAACAAAATCTATATAATGCCACGCATTCCAAAATACTTGATATTTTCATCAATAAAGTTGAACATGTGTTGCTATAACAAGAACAATGCTATTTTTTCACAAAAAAAAGATCATGCTTGTATTCCAGACCAAGTTTTAGGATATTACAGAAGACATATAAACTGGTTAAAATATGTTATATCCAGTACACATTTCCTTCATATACAGGAGAAAAAAGTAATCTGCAGCCAAATTGATACCAAATGAACCAAATTACACAAATTGATATCATATATTTTTTGAAAGCCTTCGGATGACGTCATGCCGGCTTGAAAGAATACTTCCATCTACCTTCTAGTAAAGGTACCTTTGTTTGTTATTTGTCACACGCGCGTCTGATATGATATCAGACGCGCAGGTGACAAATAACAAGCCAACGGAATTGTATTCAGTGCAGATGCCAATTCCAGTGCAGGACAATGTCGGTTCCATATTCTTTTTCACAATTACAACCAATTTATGTGTTGTGCTCCTGGTACTAGGATTGACTCGTGCATGATACTGATTGTGGATACCAAGCTTAACATTAATAATTATATGTAGTTATTGTAATTGGTTTTTGGTAAATAACTTCAGTACTGGTGCCCTTCATTCTTTACTCACTGGCAGATTAGAAGTTGACAATTGTATTGCTAAGCATGAATAATTATGCTGTGTTTTTACTCCCTACTTGTGTCATGACATAATATTCACACAGATACATGCTTCATATTATTTGTTCATAACATGCATTTGGGTCACAAGACTCAAATGACTCATTGCGATTCAAATGATTGACTCATGATTCAACTCATTTATTTTTTAGAAAGGTGTTATTCAACTCACGACTCAAAATATGTTTTGTGGAAAAGAATTGATTCAACTCTCGACTCATCCAAACACAATTGATTCATGAGTCGATTCTTGATTCAACTCGAGTCGAGCACAAGTCTGGTTAACATGCGGTCAGGACGTCCTGTATATCGATTCTGGAGTAATATATACTTTTAGCATGGGTTCCTATGGAGTGTGGCCTCCCACCACCACCGCAATCAATTTGGGCCCGCATATTTCCTCAATGCATTGTTCCACCGCCCCGAAATAATATTCAGAAATCAACACCAGTGTATCCATTCCACTGCACTGTGTGTATTCTAATTGCTGATGAATTTGATCTGCCCTCAGGCAATAGTAACCTGCACTTCGCAAGTTCAAACAGGCGTCACCGAAGCTTGCACATCTAACGTTGCGATGGAGGTTGAAAGCTGGCCTTGAGGCTACAGACCAGGTGACATGGGACAGTATGATTTTTCACCGTGAGTTAGCTCAATTCCATAGAAGACGCTTCTCGGTACTGTTCCCTGGACTGTCCCCTGAACTGTGCCCTGGACTGTGCCCTGGACTGTCCCCTGGACTGTCCCCTGGACTGTCCCCTGGACTGTCCCCTGGACTGACTGTCCCCTGGACTGACTGTCCCCTGGACTGACTGTCCCCTGGACTGACTGTCCCCTGGACTGTGCCCTGGACTGTCCCCTGGACTGTCCCCTGGACTGTGCCCTGGACTGTCCCCTGGACTGTCCCGGACTGTCCCCTGGACTGTCCCCGACTGTCCCCTGGACTGACTGTCCCCTGACGACTGTCCCCTGACGACGTCCCGGACGACTGTCCCCTAGACTGTCCCCTGACTGTCCCCTGGACTGTCCCCTGGACTGTGCCCTGGACTGTCCCATGGACTGTCCCCTGGACTGTCCCCTGGACTGTCCCCTGGACTGTCCCCTGGACTGTCCCCTGGACTGACTGTCCCCTGGACTGTCCCCTGGACTGTCCCCTGGACTGTCCCCTGGACTGTCCCCTGGACTGTTCCCTGGACTGTGCCCTGGACTGTCCCATGGATTGTCCCCTGGACTTTCTCCTGGACTGTGCCCTGGACTGTCCCCTGGACTGTCCCCTGGACTGTCCCCTGGACTGTCCCCTGGACTGTCCCCTGGACTGTCCCCTGGACTGGATCAAAGACTGGATCTGGACCGTTCACTGGACTGGATCAAAGACAGGATCTGGACTGTCCCCTTGATCGAAGCTGCATTTTTGCGTGATTTTCCTGTTTTTGCCGCCCCGGTAGCGCAGTTGGTTAGAGCGCTAACCTGCTCTGATCTCCCCTGTCCTGGCGACACAGGGTTCGAGTCTCTTCGCGCGCTCGCATTTAGCCCCCGGCTGGGAGGGTCAGTTTGCAGCTGGTCCAATAAGGCCGGGGACGAGCTATCGGGCGGCAGTGTCGGTGCATTGACGGCACGTTAAACTTTCGGTCAAAATTATGCCGTTGAACTGGAATTCATGGATCAGGTGGTGGGGCCAGGGTCCACGCAAGAAACTCTGCTTAGCAATAGGACCTCGGTTCATAAAGCCACCCCAGCAGGAACTCGGATTAAATTTATTTAAGAAAAAAACTATTCTTTCAAAATGAGAAAGAATGCAATGAAATTGTTTGACCCGAGCGCGCAGCCATTTTTAATCTGTACAATGTGCACCATCTCAGTAATATTTTAGTTTGATGGAAATCTCCGCTACTGCAAACATTTTTCCAAAGGCATTCTATGCCACTGCCACTGTAAAAGTGTTTGCACTTTATCATGTTAGATTGCACTCAGTTGTGTCGTAAGGGCCCTCATATAATTATAATCCGCTTGTGCCGAAGCCAAAGTTGATCGTCCGGCTTGTCCTAATATGACAGTAGCAACACCAGTTCATGGTACATCCTTCTTATCTGCACACTCCTGGTGAATACACACTCCAAAAATGCTCGGTGCGAGCATTTTTGCCGCCCTTTAACATAAGGTTTCCTCCTCCACTTTGAGACCAGCCTGGACGCGCATCATGGCGATCCGTGCGGCAGACACAGAATCTGACACCACACAGTCATCAGCAGAGGACACATAATCTGACACCACACAGTCATCGGCAGAGGACTATGTGGAGGACCAACCGACCGCAGCTGCCCGCCCTCCATGGCTTCCTATCAGAGGCGCAGCCAAGGGGAGCGCCCCTTAGCACCAAATACACTCAATCAAACAATACATATTGAGATTTTACCCAAGCAGTCATAATTGCTTAGCGGCCTCCGCGCGCCAAGACGTTATCTATTACATTACATTTTGTTTGGTCTGATCCTCCTTTAAGAAAATCCTGGCTGCGCTCCTGCTTCGTATCGAAACGTGCGCCGCATCATACCATATGGGTAGTACCGCCATAAACTTCTTTCAAACAAAGATTAAACACGGGTGGAGATTCGTGTCTGTTTGGAGGGATTTGAGCCCCTACAGTGTCCTGCTGAGCACCTCCAATAGCTACAGATTGTTGGACATCAGGCAAGTGCCACCGATGCGCTGGTACTCATCACCATTGCCATTGCTGGACCCTGATCCTAATTTATTTGTAGCTCCGCTGCAGAGATTAAGGCCATTCGGCAGAAATATGATGAAAGCAGAAGAAATTAGAAGTGCAGCAGGCCTAGTTCTCAGTGAATAAAGCAAACTTTAAAATGCTATGAAAAAGTTTCAAACCCTTGGCGGCCTGATCATCCACGGTCGCTCCTATGAGATTCTCTCGATCAACGGGATGGTAGAATAGTAATTATAACAATATGCCCTCATCTGGTCTACTTTATACTTATCACTGGCATGGGGATTTGAAGTTAAACTATATTAGACTTGGTTGCCGCTAAACGACCCGAAAACAAAGAGGAATTTTGCCCTCCCCCCCCCACACACTGCCAGGCTGGGTCCGCCACTGGTGACACGATTGATATGATCGCTGTACGGCTGACGGTCACTGCGCTATCGACAGTCGCCGTCCCGATGACATCCTCCTTACTTGATGTGAGTCATGCTCTACCCAGAATTGATAGAAACAAGTTGAAATTGCTAGCTGGCAAGGATTAGTTGCAGGAATTAGTGGAAGTTGTCAGCCATTCCGATGTTATAGAATGAGCGAGCATGAACGTTTACCTGCGCCTTTGACTCGTAATCTGGGTATGCGCCGTACTGCAAAGAGAAGCGTCATCAATGACAGGTACTCACACCGCAAACCAATCACGCCAACCCATACTGCACAATAGACTGGACACGACACTGTTGCTGCTGCACAACAGACTGACACGACACTGGTGCTACTGCACAGCAGACTAACACGACACTGGTGCTACTGCGCAACAGACTGTCACGGCACTGGTGCTACTGCACAGCAGACTGACACGGCACTGGTGCTCCTGCACAGAAGACTGACACGGCACTGGTGCTCCTGCACAACAGACTGACACGACACTGGTGCTCCTGCACAACAGACTGACACGGCACTGGTGCTCCTGCACAACAGACTGACACGACACTGGTGCTCCTGCGCAACAGACTGACACGACACTGGTGCTCCTGCGCAACAGACTGACACGGCACTGGTGCTCCTGCACAACAGACTGTCACGGCACTGGCGCTACTGCACAGCAGACTGACACGGCACTGGTGCTACTGCACAACAAACTGTCACGACACTGGTGCTGCTGCACAGCAGACTGACACGGCACTGGTGCTACTGCACAACAGACTGTCACGGCACTGGCGCTACTGCACACCAGACTGACACGACACTGGTGCTACTGCACACCAGGCTGACACGGCACTGGTGCTGGCAATCAGAGATTCCCTTTTTTTTAAACTTGGCTGCTGGAACGGGCGAAGTAGCTTGGGGACTGGATCACGAATCGCTCACTCCTTTTGACCATCTTAGGAGGAATAGCATGGAATGGGATATATATGGATATATGGGTATGGCATGGGATATAGATGGGACATAGGGATACGGCACATGCATTGGCCTCGTCATTTCGTGGCTGGGGGTACGCGTACCCAAGTTTCGTGAAGTTTACCATTTCCCCTATTTTTGGTCATATGGCGTTGCATAATAAAGCGACGTACAAACTCTTGCTCCCTCCCCACCTCCACCCCATTACCCAAAATACGTGACGGCGCCCATGGTGGCTACTGGCGTTATGATGCGTGGACTGTTTGGGTCACATGGCGTCACCAACCTCTCGCGCCGATTGGTCACGGGCGAAGAGTAGCGACGGGTGGCACGCGAACCCACAACCTTTCGGTTGGGAGACGGACGCCTTACCCCTAGACCTCTCGCCGCCCTGCTGTACAGTGGCGTGAGGCTGGTAAGCAGCGCCGCATGTGAGAAGGTCGAGGAATGCCGTGCAGCTGTGGTCACTCAGCAGCTGTCGGTCGCACCACGTGACCTGCACAGCGACTCAACGGCGACCGTATTGACCAAGGTCGTCGCAGTAGACCGGTGCGCCGCCCAGGCTGCCGGCGTGGCGGCCGGCGCCGGCAGAGGCCGCGGCGACGGCAGCACGGGGAGGCGGAGAACGCCAACAGAGGCCGTGGCGACGGCAGCGCAGGGAGGCGGAGAACGCCGGTAGAGGCCGCGGCGAGGGCAGCACGGGGAGGCGGAGAACGCCGGCAGCGTGCCGCTCCAGACGGGTTTCCCGACAGGTGGAGCGTAGTAGCACGCTGAAACCGGCTGCGTCATAGCTGCCGTCATAGCTGGGCGGGCCAGAGTAGGCGAGCTGCAGGCGAGGGCGGGCCAGAGCAGGCGAGCTGCAGGCCAGGGCGGGCAGAGCAGGCGAGCTGCAGGCGAGGGCGGGCCAGAGCAGGCGAGCTGCAGGCCAGGGCGGGCAGAGCAGGCGAGCTGCAGGCGAGGGCGGACCAGAGCAGGCGAGCTGCAGGCCAAGGCGGGCAGAGCAGGCGAGCTGCAGGCTGAGTTCGGGCCAGCGTAGGCGATAGCTGCAGGCCTAGTGGCGGGCCAGAGCAGGCGAGCTGCAGGCGAGGGTGGGCCAGAGCAGGCGAGCTGCAGGCCAGGGCGGGCAGAGCAGGCGAGCTGCAGGCGAGGGCGGGCCAGAGCAGGCGAGCTGCAGGCCAGGGCGGGCAGAGCAGGCGAGCTGCAGGCGAGGGCGGACCAGAGCAGGCGAGCTGCAGGCCAAGGCGGGCAGAGCAGGCGAGCTGCAGGCGAGTGCGGGCCAGAGTAGGCGAGCTGCAGGCCAGGGCGGGCAGAGCAGGCGAGCTGCAGGCGAGGGTGGGCCAGAGCAGGCGAGCTGCAGGCCAGGGCGGGCAGAGCAGGCGAGCTGCAGGCGAGGGGGGGGCAGAGTAGGCGAGCTGCAGGTGAGGGCGGGCCAGAGTAGGCGAGCTGCAGGTGAGGGCGGGCCAGAGCAGGCGAGCTGCAGGTGAGGGCGGGCCAGAGTAGGCGAGCTGCAGGTGAGGGCGGGCCAGAGCAGGCGAGCTCCAGGCGGGAGCGGACCAGGACAGGCGAGCTCCAGGCGAAAGCGGACTAAGTCAAGCGAGGTACACGCGAGAGCGGACCAGGTCAGGCAAACTACAGGCGGGAGTGAGACAAGGCAGGCGAGCTACAGGCGGGAGCTGGGCGGAACAGGCGAGCTTCAGACAGAAATGAGGCGAGGCGGGCAAGCTGCAAGCGAGCTACAGGCGAGCTACAGAGGAGGGTGGGGTTGGACAAGCAAGCTTCAGACAGAGATGAGGTGAGGCAGGCGAGCTGCAAGCGAGAGCAGGACAGACGAGCTACACAGGCGGGAGCGGGGCGGGACAGGTGAGCTACAATGGAGAGCGGGGCGGAACAGGCGAGCTTCAGGTAGAGACGATACGAGGCAGGCGAGCTACAAGCGGGAGCGGGACAGGCGAGCTAAAGGCGGGGCAGAGCAAGGCCTCAGAGAGCCGTAAGATCGCCTCCACAGCGGAGTTGTTCGGTGCTGGCCAAGGCGGTGAGAGTCGCGGCGTGTTTTTGTCGGGTATCGGTCACATTAGCTTGGCTGGCAGGTGCTGTCGTGGCCACGCTTGATACACTGTCACGTGTTCCCAATGTGCCACGGCCAATAAGTTGTGACATGCGCGGCAATAGCTCTGTAGCCCTGGCGAAGTTATTGCGGAGGAGTGCGCCTGGATCGCCAGTCAGTCTGTCCGCACTGATTGCAGTGCAGGAATCCGTCCAGCCACTCCTGCCTGGGTGGTGCAGGAGTCCGTCCAGCCCCGCCTGCCTGGGTAGTGCAGGAGTCCGTCCAGCCACGCCTGCCTGGGTGGTGCAGGAGCCCGTCCAGCCCCGCCTGCCTGGGTGTTGCAGGAGTCCTTCCAGCCACTCCTGCCCGGGTGGTGCAGGAGTCCGTCCAGCCACGCCTGTCTGGGTGGTGCAGGAGTCCGTCCAGCCACGCCTGCCTGGGTGGTGGTGCAGGCACCAGGTTTGAAGGACAATGGACATGTTTGGAAACGCCTAAATAGTCGTAACCTTCTGAATGGTAGAACGCTTGTCTTCTCATATAAAACAGTGCAATTAATGTATTTATTTAATCTAAGGCATGTGCGTACAGATTTCGCGGTACGCAACACACGATGCAGATGGATGGTGAAGATGGAAGACGCACGGTAGATGGATCACATACCATCTCCGAACCGCTGGAGCTGGTGCTGTAAAACTGATTTGTCCTCACCTTCCGTTTGATACATTAGGTCAAAATGGATCAATTGTATCCCGACCAGGAACGATTCCGGAGAAGAAAGTTATGATATTTCTCACGTTTCTGTCAATGTCGAGCTACGCTTTGATATATGCAGCATTATGTTGCGTAGAAAGATGAGATATCATAGTGGCTGAAACACTCATTCGTAGACACTTGTCCGGGCCTATGCTTCAGAAAGTCAGAGCCAGTGTCCAGGTGGTTGATATCACTGGACTTCTCCAAGTTACACGCTCCAAAACTATGACGTCACAATGCAACTATGGGCAGGACACACTCCATTTGTTCCAACAAACTTGGATCATCATGGTGGTTGTAGGGAGGAAATTTGGGAAGGTGCGTCAGTGTTCTCGCTGCTATCGTCAGCGTTTTTGCTGTTATCGTCAGAAGTGACGTCAGGATGCACACGGTTCCTCTGATATGTTGTGGTTGAGCTTGGTAAGCTGGGGAGCTTGGTGAGCTTGGTAAGCTGAAGTTCTGGTGCACAATTAGGTGTGTGAGGGTTCTTAGGGAACAAAGCCGGGAGCGCAACAATCATTGGCTTTTAACTCGACACGCTTATGCGCATTAAACATGAGAAATTTCCCTTGCACAAAGCGCACAGGGAAACGCTGGTCAACAACAGAATATTCGCCCATTGACGTGCGTGCTAGAGTGGTATTGCCCACCAGTATAGCTCCGGGGGGTTACACAGTACATAGGGATAAGTACGTCATGACATGCGACCTAAAACACTCCACTGCTTTTCTCAACGGATGCTAGAATTTGGTACCCACAAATGTAGCCAGGTAGCCAGCTTCTTCTATTGCTGATGCCAAGTTGTCTTCATAGCACACGAAACCATGCTCACTTGCTATGTACACCGTGTTCAGTAGCGTTCTGCGTCGTAAACCCATAAAGTACTCCTGTACGAAGGGCACATGCACAATGCACTATGCCCGCTGATCCACCAAAAAGCCACCATTAAGCCCACCTCTAAACAATTCTGCTCAGAGCTGGGCTGTAAATTCCAGGGCTAATCCGATCGACATTGCACGGAAAAACCACATGCGAGCCGACACAAAAACCCGACCGGCACTTCCTGTCCCGACGTGGGCCAGACCAGACTCCGGCCAGCGGCGGTCGGGTTACGCTTGGCAGAGGTGGGCAGGGACAGGGTCCAGACCTGACTCCGGCCAGCGGCGGTCGGGTTACGCTTGGCAGAGGTGGGCAGGGACAGGGTCCAGACCTGACTCCGCCAGCGGGTCGGGTTACGCTTGGCAGAGGTGGGCAGGGACAGGGTCCAGACCAGACTCCGGCCAGCGGCGGTCGGGTTACGCTTGGCAGAGGTGGGCAGGGACAGGGTCCAGACCGACTCCGCCACACTCCCCAGCGGCGGTCGGGTTACGCTTGGCAGAGGTGGGCAGGGACAGGGTCCAGACCTGACTCCGGCCAGCGGCGGTCGGGTTACGCTTGGCAGAGGTGGGCAGGGACAGGGTCCAGACCTGACTCCGGCCAGCGGCGGTCGGGTTACGCTTGGCAGAGGTGGGCAGGGACAGGGTCCAGACCTGACTCCGGCCAGCGGCGGTCGGGTTACGCTTGGCAGAGGTGGGCAGGGACAGGGTCCAGACCTGACTCCGGCCAGCGGCGGTCGGGTTACGCTTGGCAGAGGTGGGCAGGGACAGGGGCCAGACCAGACTCCGGCCAGCGGCGGTCGGGTTACGCTTGGCAGAGGTGGGCAGGGACAGGGTCCAGACCTGACTCCGGCCAGCGGCGGTCGGGTTACGCTTGGCAGAGGTGGGCAGGGACAGGGTCCAGACCTGACTCCGGCCAGCGGCGGTCGGGTTACGCTTGGCAGAGGTGGGCAGGGACAGGGTCCAGACCTGACTCCGGCCAGCGGCGGTCGGGTTACGCTTGGCAGAGGTGGGCAGGGACAGGGTCCAGACCTGACTCCGCCCAGCGGCGGTCGGGTTACGCTTGGCAGAGGTGGGCAGGGACAGGGTCCAGACCGGACTCCGGCCAGCGGTGGTCGGGTTACGCTTGGCAGAGGTGGGCAGGGACAGGGTCCAGACTGGACTCCGGCCAGCGGTGGCCGGGTTACACTTGGCAGAGGTGGGCAGGGACAGGGTCCAGACCTGACTCCGGCCAGCGGCGGTCGGGTTACGCTTGGCAGAGGTGGGCAGGGACAGGGTCCAGACCAGACTCCGGCCAGCGGCGGTCGGGTTACGCTTGGCAGAGGTGGGCAGGGACAGGGTCCAGACCTGACTCCGGCCAGCGGTGGTCGGGTTACGCTTGGCAGAGGTGGGCAGGGACAGGGTCCAGACCAGACTCCGGCCAGCGGTGGTCGGGTTACGCTTGGCAGAGGTGGGCAGGGACAGGGTCCAGACCTGACTCCGGCCAGCGGCGGTCGGGTTACGCTTGGCAGAGGTGGGCAGGGACAGGGTCCAGACCTGACTCCGGCCAGCGGTGATCGGGTTACGCTTGGCAGAGGTGGGCAGGGACAGGGTCCAGACTGGACTCCGGCCAGTGGTGGTCGGGTTACGCTTGGCAGAGGTGGGCAGGGACAGGGTCCAGACCTGACTCCGCCCAGCGGCGGTCGGGTTACGCTTGGCAGAGGTGGGCAGGGACAGGGTCCAGACCAGACTCCGGCCAGCGGCGGTCGGGTTACGCTTGGCAGAGGTGGGCAGGGACAGGGTCCAGACTGGACTCCGGCCAGCGGTGGTCGGGTTACGCAGGGCAGAGGTGGGCAGGGGCAGAGCCAGACAGATGTATGGGCAGATGTACGCAGGGACATGACCAGTCGAATGTACTCAGATGTACCTAGAGGCATGGTCAGAACAACGTAGACCGAGGCAGGACAGTTGAGAGGGGAGTCCGGCTGACATAAGCAGATGACAGCAGAGGCAGATATAGAACGAGATCTAGAATACGCAAAAGTCAGGTTGTACATAGGTAGACAGAGGTAGGGCAGATAGGAGGAAGGCCACACAGAAAAAGACAGAGGCGGGCAGGCAAGAGGAAGACCGCTCAGAGGCATACAGGGGCAGGGCAGGTACAGAAAGACGGCACAGAGGTAGACAGATACAGGGCAGGTAAGGGGCGGGTTGGGCAGAAATTGGCCAGGGAGAAATAGGGCCCAACATGAATAAGCAAGGCTGTGAACCCTCTGTCAGTGGTGAGGCTGTGAACTCTCTGTCAGTGGTGAGGCTGTGAACTCTCTGTGAACCACAGAGAGGCGGTCCGGTCGGGCAGGGTGGGACAGGGTCGGTCAGTGGTGACCAGGTCAGAGAGGAGTGACCTGACGGCGCGTGCCCAGCCGTCTGCGGGCCTCCCGTCGGCGGCGAAGCCGGTCGCCAACGACCGTTACGACCGTGCGCAAAAACGGCCAACGGCTGCGGCGGAGCTGACCAACTGGTCTGGCTGTGACCGCCGCAGACGGAGGCCGGGTCTGCCACCTGGTCTGGCTGTGACCGCCGCAGACAGAGACCGGGTCTGCCGCCTGGTCTGGCTGTGACCGCCGCAGACAGAGGCCGGGTCTGCCGCCTGGTCTGGCTGTGACCGCCGCAGACAGAGGCCGGGTTTGCCGCCTGGTCTGGCTGTAGCCTCCACAGACAGAGGCCGGGTCTGCCGCCTGGTCTGGCTGTGGCCGCCGCAGACAGAGGCCTGGTCTGCCGCCTGGTCTGGCTGTGACCGCCGCAGACAGAGGCCGGGTCTGCCACCTGGTCTGGCTGTGACCGCCGCAGACAGAGGCCGGGTCTGCCACCTGGTCTGGCTGTGACCGCCGCAGACAGAGGCCGGGTCTGCCACCTGGTCTGGCTGTGGCCTCCACAGACAGAGACCGGGTCTGCCGCCTGGTCTGGCTGTGGCCGCCGCAGACAGAGGCCTGGTCTGCCACCTGGTCTGGCTGTGACCGCCGCAGACAGAGGCCGGGTCTGCCGCCTGGTCTGGCTGTGACCGCCGCAGACAGAGGCCGGGTCTGCCACCTGGTCTGGCTGTGACCGCCGCAGACAGAGGCCGGGTCTGCCGCCTGGTCTGGCTGTGACCGCCGCAGACAGAGGCCGGGTCTGCCGCCTGGTCTGGCTGTGACCGCCGCAGACAGAGGCCGGGTCTGCCACCTGGTCTGGCTGTGACCGCCACAGACAGAGGCCGGGTCTGCCGCCTGGTCTGGCTGTGACCGCCGCAGACAGAGGCCGGGTCTGCCACCTGGTCTGGCTGTGACCGCCGCAGACAGAGGCCGGGTCTGCCGCCTGGTCTGGCTGTGACCGCCACAGACAGAGGCCGGGTCTGCCACCTGGTCTGGCTGTGGCCGCCGCAGACAGAGGCCGGGTCTGGCTGTGACCGCCGCAGACAGAGGCCGGGTCTGCCGCCTGGCCTAGATATGGCCGTGACCTAGACTGTGCTGGGGATGGGGCACCCTTGGCGACTGTTTGTCCTTGTGCGGCACCTGTTCCCAAGGTATGCTTCACGTTGCACCCTGAAGGGTCGATGTTATGAAAAAGCCACGCGTTGTCGATTTCCTCGACGTGTCAATGGATTCTTTGATTAAGTGCCCAGCACAGTTTTGTTTTGCTCACGGTTCCATTTTAGAAAGTGTGCGAAGTGTTTTGCGCGAACTGTGTAATCTGCTTCTTTGTATCCTTGCAAACATACGCATACACACACACACACACACACACACACACACACACACGTCCACACACACACACACATAGAGAGAGAGAGGGGGAAGGGAGAAAGAGAGAGATAGGAGATAGAGATATAGATATAGAGAGATAGAGAGAGCGAGAGAGAGAGAGAGAGAGAGAGAGAGAGAGAGAGAGAGAGAGAGAGAGAGAGAGAGAGAGAGAGAGAGATCCTTGCTTTTTATGTGATCGTCTTAATCATTGATTCCGTCTGGAATTGGGTCTCTACGTATCGACGGTGTGTTGCAGAAGCTACAGAATACAGGCTTCCACTAGCCTGGCAGCGTTCACTCAGCGTTCATCATTTATACACCGGCAATTCCGAAGTAACTTCCGATAGTCCTATCGGAACCGGCTCTCAGCTCGTCCCCCGGACGGCGATACAGCCATCTGCTGACCACCGTCCCAACTTGTCGTGAGGACGGCTTCGGACCGGCACGGTGCGAGGCGCGCTGTGACTTCAGGGTCGACGTCACCTTTTTGCGGCCATCACCGCCGCACTGGCGGCATGTGCGCTGCATGCCCCGCACACCTCTCTAATTACGCTAAAGAGAAGCACGCTTGGCGGCGCCGTCGGTGGCGCTGTTGAAGCGGTTGTCGGCAGCAGTCCGCAGGGCGATGGACAAGTTGATCAGGAGGTAGGACTGCGACATCAGACCATGGATGCGACTGTGGTATCTGGCCAACAGTTCGTGCTGAAATACCTGATGGGCGGATAATAATGCTAGACATGACGAGCACTCAACGCAGCAAAACATTACAAACAGCTTTGTTGCGAGCCTAATGGACAGATGAGACTGCGAGAACTAATGGACGGAGAGACTGCGGGATATCTGACGAACATTTAGGACCGCAAGATCCGACGGCGACATCAGCGAGGTTCAGCTTACGGAAATACGGCATGCTGTCCAACTGCCGCGTGACTGAAGGTTGCAGGCGGCTGTCCCGTTACCACGCAACTGAAGAATATCGGTTCAATCCCCATTGGGAGGAGCTTTCACAAGCCTTGATGCAATTGTCCAGAGCATAGGCCAGGGCCTTGTCTAACATATTGATTTCAGCAGCACCTAGCAGACCTCTGTTCCCCACCCTCTCCCCTCCCTCCTATGCACATACATGCACACACACATGCATACATACACACTGCATAAATTCTTTCCCCAATGACTTCGAACGTAAACACGGGTGGCAGTGTGACATTAAACCGGCTCAAAATCAGGCACAAAAATGATTCAGTCAAACTTCCGCAATGTTTGCTTCCTCAAATGCCACCTACCACCCCTAACCTTCCGCTCCAATCGAATCTCCTTGGACACGCGTCTGTTCTAGACGCATTGAAGGGGCTTGTCTGGCGCTCGACTCGTTTAGCAGTGGATAATTTCCGTTTCCTGATGCAACGAAAAATGTTCGGTTTCCAGCCTCTGCAATGCTCAAGCGATGCATTCAATGCTTTGGATTGTTCAGCGATAATTTTGATAAGTCCGGACCACCCAGCTACGAAGTTCATGGATGCGCCCCTGGCTGTAGGCAGACATGGAAGCGATATGACATGGCTGCTTCTATTTTGTGTTCCTCTGACTTTCCTGATGCTCCTTGCCCTCCCACCCCTCCGTCTCCCGTAAATTGGATTAAGTTGCCAAGCCAGCGCGGCCGGTGGCGCTGCCTGCAGCCCAAGCGGCACTGTCAGAGACCGTACTAGGCACTCTGCCCTGGCTATCAGCTGGCACCAACAGCCTGTGTACACACGCAGGTACACGCACAAGGGCCCCACCTCTCGCCTACATGGAACCTCTCACCCCCCCACACACACAGACCCCCCCCCTCTCGCACCCATGGGGACCTACACACACATACATAGCAAGCTGTGCGGTACATTGCAAGCTGTGTGGTACATAGCAAGCTGTGCGGTACATAGCAAGCTGTGCGGTACATTGCAAGCTGTGTGGTACATAGCAAGCTGTGCAGTACATAGCAAGCTGTGCGGATGCACGGAATGTGAGGGACAAGAGCCGGTGATAAGTGCGGAGTTAGACTTGCGAGATTATGAGGGATCACTGATACGATGTGAGTGGTCGGGACCGATATATGATGCGGGATCAGGACGCATGAGATGAGAGACCAGGACCAGTAAAGTGTGTGGCACTGTATACGGTTGGAGCATCGACAGGTGGACGGTCCGTCAGACCACGGGCGGCACAGGTGTAGACCTGCCGACGGTGTGGATCATCATCGACAGGTGGACGGTCCGTCAGACCACGGGCGGCACAGGTGTAGACCTGCCGACGGTGTGGATCAGCAACGACAGGTGGACCGTCCGTCAGACCACGGGCGGCACAGATGTAGACCTGCCGACGGTGTGGATCATCATCGACAGGTGGACGGTCCGTCAGACCACGGGCGGCACAGGTGTAGACCTGCCGACGGTGTGGATCAGCATCGACAGGTGGACGGTCCGTCAGACCACGGGCGGCACAGGTGTAGACCTGCCGACGGTGTGGATCATCATCGACAGGTGGACGGTCCGTCAGACCACGGGCGGCACAGGTGTAGACCTGCTGACGGTGTGGATCAGCAACGCTGTTTTCAGGTGTATGTGTGTATGTGTGTGGGTGTATGCATGGGTGTGTGTGTGGGGGTGGGGGGGGAGGTGCATCTACCAGACCCGAACAAGTGCGCAGATGTTCGCTCCGCTGGGGAGCGGACGTTAACGCTGTTGGTATCTGGCTCCAGTCACCAACCCAGACCTCATCCGGTGGATTTATGTCGGAGCTGTGAGCGGTTGTTACCACGGATCATGGTCTATGTGTTACGATGATGTACTTATGGCGTTGTTTGAGTACTCGCGATGTCTGTAAGCACCTCTGCAGCAGGCTTCAAATGGAACCCCATCAGTTGGCACCTTTGATTTTCACGAGTCCGAACGCCGAGGGGGTCCTCCTTCTACCAGCAAAGCAGGACAACTTGCTCAGTCGGTGAGGCAATAACAATTTTGAGAGCCACATAACTTCGCAACACTATCCCAGAATCGCAGAATAAGCACGGATATGTAGCTCCGAGATATGTTCCTCCGAGCTGGCTAACCTAGATCACGGCGTTCTGATCTGAATGCTCCCACTGCACCAGAGCATTTCTTAGTATGCTAACTGTTCGGGAATGTCCCGGCCAGGCCCTTGGCTTTCCCATCCAGTCAGTGTGCCTTTCCGCTTTGACCTTCCAAATTATCTCATTGTTTTTGATGAAGCTGTTTTTTTTTCTTCCGTGCCTATAAGTGCCCTTTTTACCAAGTTTCCCACTCAGAGATTATTTCCTAAAATGCTCTGGACTAACCATTTTATTGGGTGATTTTTTTCGAGTTGGACACTATTATTCAGTACTTTTCAACAGCATGGTATTTCCAGCGAAGAATATAAGCGTTGCGCTTGGTGTGTTGTTGTTAGAGCTTCTGTGATGAGATGCGGTGAGATGAAATCGAATTTCCTGCTGAGGCTCTAACAGGTGCACTATTGTACACACGACATCGCCATTGTAGGTGGCAATACCATGGCACCCCCAGCTGTAGCTGCCAGCACCACGGCATCCCCAGCTGTAGCTGCCAGTATCATGGCATCCTCAGCTGTAGCTACCAGTACCATGGCATCGCTGCTGTAGCTACCAGTACCATGGCATCGCCAGCTGTAGCTACCAGTACCATGGCATCGCCAGCTGTAGCTACCAGTACCATGGCATCCCCAGCTGTAGCTACCAGTACCATGGCAGCGCTGCTGTAGCTGCCAGTACCATGGCATCCCCAGCTGTAGCTACCAGTACCATGGCATCGCCAGCTGTAGCTGCCAGTACCATGGCATCCCCAGCTGTAGCTACCAGTACCATGGCATCGCCAGCTGTAGCTGCCAGTACCATGGCATCCCCAGCTGTAGCTGCCAGTACCATAGCATCGCTGCTGTAGCTGCCAGTACCATGGCATCGCCAGCTGTAGCTGCCAGTACCATGGCATCCCCAGCAACAGCCACCATGGTGCCCTTCACCATCGTCTCTCCATTTTGGTACCCCACCATGGTGCCCCGACATAGCGGATCCCACCATAACGGTCACCACCATGGTGCCCTCCACCATGGTCCCTTCACCATGGTGCCCCACGATGTCGGCTCCAGCAGCGGCTACGTGCTGCCACGGCAGCGGCAGCACGTGGGCAGCCAGTCACCGGCAGCTGCGGCCGCCTTATTTGGCGACTGCACCGGAGACTGCCGCCTCTGCGCCATTTCTTGTGGCTGGCCCGGTTTGGCAGCCTGCATCGACCCGCTTTCACGCGAACACTCCTCCGCGCCGTCGGGCCAGACGACGCGCACATTTCACAATCGGTACTGTACACGTCCGGGACTGTGATTGTCCTGTACACAATCGGTACTGTACACGTCCGGTACTGCCGGGTGAGCGGCGCGTGCGGCATGCTGTGGTGGGCGTGCCGTTCTTCAGCTACCATGGAACCTGTTAGGACATAGGCGCCCCCGTCCCACATACACTGCTTACCGGGTACTGCAGGTGTCGCCATCACCGAGCCGTTTTTTCCGCTCCTCCCCCCCCCCCATTCATCTCCCCCAGGTGGTGTTAGGTAACGCCACGTACACTGATCCGTATCTGACCCTCAGGACGACTGCCTCGCCATCACGCACTGGGGAGGGCCCACCTGCAGACAAGCCTGCACATCATGATACCCAGTCGCCAGAAGACACAACGCGTGTCGCCGCATTCCTGCGTGCACCTCTCAGATACTGCACGTGCACACAGATGGTAAGCCTGCTCCCTGGTCAGTAGGTGATGGTAAGCCTGCTCCCTGGTCAGTAGGTGATGGTAAGCCTGCTCCCTGGTCAGATTGTAAACTGGGCAGTATTAGGTGACTGTTTCTGCTCTGAAAACCAAGTCAGGATCATGAGCGGAATCTCCAGCTATAAAGCTCTCCACAATGCATGCCAACATTTTGTGGCTTCTAACAGGGTACGGGACGCCATCAGTCTGGATCAGGTCCGGCACATCATTTGTGGTTAGGTCAGTTTGGTCAGTTAGGCCACACCGAACTAGATCAGGACACGCAAGAATAAGTCAGAATTGTGCAGAAGAGCCAAGGAAATTATTGGGATAGTCAAGGATAGGTTAGGGTCAGGGTCAGCATAGGTCAGGACAGGTCAGGATGTGTCAAGACTGGTTGATGTGTGTAGGGTAAATCAGGATAAGCTGGGCAGAATATACATATGTCTGGATAAGCGAGAACATATCCTGTTGGATTCTGTTAGATCCTGCTCCTGTAAGATGGAAATAGGTCATGGTCAGCAGATCAGTGGGAGTAGGAGTTCGGTCAGTCAGGTCAGTCAGGTCAGTAGGAAATAGGTCATAGCAGGTCAGGAGAGATCAGACCAACGTGCCACAGGTCTGGATGGGTCAGCATAAGTCGGAATAGCACAGTACTGATCAGGATACGTCAATTTAGGTCTATATGTGCCAATATGAGTCAGAACAGGCTAAAATGGACCAGTGTAGGTCAAGACGGGTTATTATATGTCATGATAGGTTAAGATAGGCCGGGATTAACTATGGCAGTCCAGAACTTATCCGAACAGATCCGGCAGAATTGCATCGAATAATATGATCAGATCAAGTCAAGCCAGGTCAGGACAGGCTAAGATCGCATAGAAACTGAGAGGTTAACTCTTGTACGTCACCTGACACCAGTCGTGTCACATGACATGTCGCCAGGTCATTGTGTGTATACCGAGCCGTGCTGTTCAGGGTCGGTGTGTGCAGACCGAGCTGTGCTGCTCAGGGTCGGTGTGTGCAGACCGAGCTGTGCTGTTCAGGGTCGGTGTGTGTAGACCGAGCCGTGCTGTTCAGGGTCGGTGTGTGTAGACCGAGCTGTGCTGTTCAGGGTCGGTGTGTGTAGACCGAGACTGTGCTGTTCAGGATCGGTGTGCGTGACTGAGCTGTGCTGCTCAGGATCGGTGTGTGCAGACCGAGCTGTGCTGCTCATGGTCGGTGTGTGTAGACTGAGCTGTGCTGTTCAGGGTCGGTGTGTGCAGACCGAGCTGTGCTGCTCAGGGTCGGTGTGTGTAGACCGAGCTGTGCTGTTCAGGGTCGGTGTGTGTAGACTGAGCTGTGCTGCTCAGGATCGGTGTGTGCAGACCGAGCTGTGCTGCTCATGGTCGGTGTGTGTAGACTGAGCTGTGCTGTTCAGGGTCGGTGTGTGCAGACCGAGCTGTGCTGCTCAGGGTCGGCGTGTGTAGACCGAGCTGTGCTGTTCAGGGTCGGTGTGTGCAGACCGAGCTGTGCTGCTCAATGTCGGTGTGTGTAGACCGAGCTGTGCTGTTCAGGGTCGGTGTGTGCAGACCGAGCTATGCTGCTCAGGGTCGGTGTGTGTAGACCGAGCTGTGCTGCTCAGGGTCGGTGTGTGCAGACCGAGCTGTGCCCCCAGGGCTCGCTCGGGCGGCCGACGAGAAGCACTGTGCACCGCGTAGTGACGCGTCGCGACAGCACCTCAGCCATGTAGCCGTCAGAGAGAGTGACGGACACAGGCCGCGACCCCTGCCCGCGCCGCTCCGCTGTCGCTCCGACGTCAATTAGACGCCCGCAGAAGTGGGATCGTTGTTTTGCAGACCGGCTGGTGGGTCTTGAATGGGCGGCGACTTATCTTGATTTCCATTGTTGAAGGCTTGGCGTATTTTCAACAATAGACTGCCATGAGCCGTGTGACAATCCGGGATCCCATTGTCGAGGCATGAGCGTTGCCAGTTCCGTCCCGGATGGCGGCAAAAGTGAGAGCGGCTGTGTCACTCTGTTAGATTATTTCGTTCCTGCGGGATGTCAGATGTGGTGCACAACAACTGGTGTTATTTGCGCAGAAACCCACCGCCACCATTCAGAATTCGATGCAACTCCAAGGCCAGCAGTAGAGCTGTGAATGCCCTTGGTCGGTTGAACAGAATCATTAAAATTCATCGCTGAAGCTAAGCTATTAACTTGTCCATTGTAAAGGGATCCAGTGGCGTATAGATCCAGTGGATCCAGTGGAAAATCAGTTTAAAGGCACTTCATTCCTGCATCTATGAAACTTTGAATTCAAGAACTTCAGGAAGAGCTGTTAAGCGAAATGGTGATCTCCATGTCTTAGTCCGGTTATTTTGTGACTTCACCTACTCTGAAGGACATATTTTATGTCAAAAGTTCGTTTTTGATAAACAACAAGCTTCATTCGAGACGGTTATGAAAGGAACCAAATGCTCATATTAAGTAAAATAGGATTACACATCGGTCTAATATATTTCGGACATGGCCCTTCTTCGGAGACAGAATACATACACAGAGACATTTTAAGCACATGATTTTACGCAGATAAGAAGAGCCATGCCCGAAATATATTGCGTAAAATAATGTGCGTAAAATGTCTCTGTGTATTTATTCAGCCTCCGAAGAAGGGCAATGCCCAAAATATATTAGATGCGTACAATTCTTTGCGTAAAATGTCTCTGTGCATGTATTCTGTCTCCGAAGACTATTGCCCGAATCATAATCATGACCGATGTATATTCGACCGATTTGTGATCCAATTTTACTTAATATGAGCATTTAGTTACTTTTTATAATCGTCTTTAATTCGACAATGCTCAGTGCAGCTCTCCACAAAATTAGCTTTCATTCTCATGAAGCTGGTTAAATCATTGTCACAGAAAGCAATAGCAATTGCCATGAATGCTTACAATATATCTCATTGGGAAATGTTCCAGGGTCCGATTTCAGGACAAAATAGAATTGCCTGGTGCGCGAGCAACTAACAGTCCGCATTGCCTGGTTCGCGAGCAACTAACAGTCCGCATTGCCTGGTGCGCGAGCAACTAACAGTCCGCATTGCCTGGTGCGCGAGCAACTAACAGTCCGCATTCCGATAAGGGCAACCTCCACCACTTCTGAAAGGCGGTACAAACAAGGGGTCGACGTGTGGTGACCCTGTTACCTATTGACGCAGGATGGACGACAGCAAATCACTCATAAGCTAAAGCCTGCGCGCAGAGTCAATTTGTCGGGAACGGGAGACCTTTGCGCCAGCACCAGGCCATATCCATGGCCATGCCATTGCTCCACCCATGCCATTGCTCCTCCATGCGCTCCCGTGCGAGGAGCCCCCCGGGCCAGACATGGCGCGGTGCCGGACCGTGCCGAGGCGGGAGACGCTCCCGCGCGAGGAGGAGCCGCCTGGCCAGACATGGCGCGGTGCCGGACCGTGCCGCGGCGGGAGACGCTCCCGCGCGAGGAGGAGCCCCGGGCCAGACATGGCGCGGTGCCTGACCGTGCCGCGGCGGGAGACGCTCCCGCGCGAGGAGGAGCCGCCGGGCCAGACATGGCGCGGTGCCGGACCAGCCGAGGCAGGAGACGCTCCCGTGCGAGGAGGAGCCGCCTGGTCAGACATGGCGCGGTGCCGGACCGTGCCGCGGCGGGAGACGCTCCCGCGCGAGGAGGAGCCCCCGGGCCAGACATGGCGCGGTGCCGGACCGTGCCGAGGCGGGAGACGCTCCCGCTCCACTCTGACGTCACAGCCCTGGTGCTGGGTCGGATAGAGCAGGTGGTCACAAGTGTGTGGGGGGATGGTAGGACGAGCGTGATGGAATGGGATAATTACAGGGGGACAGACATACTGCAGGTCACATAGGACTGAGGAAAGCAAGGAAGCAAGTCAAGGAAGCAAGGATTAAGGAAGTTCGTTGCTAAAGCAAGACGTTCTCAACTGGAGGCTTCTCTGGGCAGAATTTTACGGCCCTTTGAATCTAGTTCTTGTTATCATCCGCCACCTCGCATAATAAACATGCGGTTTCCCCAAATAAACTCGACGGCAGTCCATGGGTCTGCGTATGTCTTAGCGAAAAATGTTGTCTTGTCTTAGAGGATTTTTCCGGTAGGATTTTCTCGATTTGTTCCACTTTACATGCACTCGATTCTAGGCCTGTTTCTCGATCCGAATTATGTCCGTAACCCTCGTCTGTTCGAGTGCACGGAAATTATGTAGTTATCCGCCTGTCCGCGTTATCCACCTGCCACATCGTCCACCTGCCACATCCACCTGTCACATCGTCCACCTGCCACATCGTCCCCGGACTCTCCTGCCACAGGCTCATCCACCTGCCACATCGTTCCCGGACTCTCCTGCCACAGGCTGATCCACCTGTCACATCATCCCCGACTCCCTGCCACAGGCTCCACCTGTCACATCATCTCCCGACTCCTCTTCCTCAGGTTCATCCACCTGTCACATCATCCCCCGACTCCCCTGCCTCGGGCTCATCCACCTGTCACATCGTCCCCCGACTCACATGCCACAGGCTGTTCCACCTGTCACGTCATCCCCCGACTCCCCTTCCTCAGGCTCATCCACCTGTCACATCGTCCCCCGACTCTCCCTGCCACAGGCTGTTCCACCTGTCACATCGTCCCCCGACTCTCCTGCCACAGGCTGTTCCACCTGTCACATCGTCCCCCGACTCACATGCCACAGGCTCGGCAGGTGAGCAGCCGGCCGTCAGGGTAGTTGCCTAGCAACCCGCCCTTTGAGCCCAGCCCCTTGGAATCCCATTCATTCCACTGGCAGCGGCGCTCCAATGTCTTACGCCACATTGATGTGCCGGCTGGTTACAAACAGCGCTCCCAGACCAAGTGGACTCCGCGCCCTGGATAAGGCCTGGACGATTGGAATGTGGGATTCTGGATCAACTCGGTCCAGTTGGGGGCCTGTCACTGTTGACTGTCGGCAGCAGTATTGTGTCCAGTGGCGCATTCAGTGGTTGCCATGACGACTTGACGTATGGACATGTGGACTAGAGCCGAAATGTATTAGCGATGGACGCTTGATGTAAGTCAGGGATTGCCTAGCTGTTCGACTGGTTCAACAAACAAAATTGGGGACTAAAATTGGCATACAAAAGGACAAAATCCGCACTGGTCTCGTCGTTCTGATCACTAAATGGAAGTAAATGCTTGGTGTTAGAGGTTAAGCCTTCAGTTTTCATTTGCAACTTTTCGCACTCCAGGACCCGAATTTATTTTTTATCGGTGCTCCTGTTCGGCTGTGTATCTAAGTAAGTATTTGCTGCGAAATTAACCAACCAAATCACCCAAACTGTCCGGGGAATTAATTATCGCGTGTCTGGGCACACGGTTGGTCAAAATTAAGACCTACATAATGTAACTACAGAAGAAAGTAGTTAACAAAAAAAATCATATGTTTCACCTTTTCCAGAAAAACCACGTCCGGTCGAAGAGAACCCACACAAAAGCTGCCTACCAGAGGCGCAACCAGGATTTCTTAAGGGGGTCGAACCAAAAATATGATGAAACAGCGAACGCTTTTGGTGCGCTTCGCATGCCGAACATTTCTGGTATTGCGTGGTGAAAATCTTAAAATGTCTTGTTTAATCTAGTGTACTTTTGGTTCCTAATGGGGGGGGGACGGCCCCCTAGCAATATGACGATGAGCCCCCTAGGATATACATGGTGATGAGAGGTATGTACCATTGGTGGAGCTCAAGGACCGACATGCCGCCAAGTGGCAAAGCCGCAAACTGGCCCGGAGCGAGCGTGGAGGGCAGACTGCATTGATACCAATGGGGAAAACTACTGCAACTCCAATATCTTATGGAATATTTGAGCTGCTGAAGAAGTAAGGGCAGACTTTGACAGGACTACACTAGCCTTGCAAACTGCACAAAGTCATTCAAATGGCGTCGATGCTGAAATAACCCATGGCAGGAAAAGGTGGCGTAGTGGTGCAGAGCGACAGCATCAGACCCAATCAACCCCACGCATCTCATTGCCTATTCAAATTCTGGAATAGTTAAAGGTATTTTTCAATTGTGCCTGAAAAGCCTTTCGCATTTTATACGAGAACAACAGTCAACAATCGACACAAACATCGCCACAGCCACTTAACTGTGGTCTCTTTGTTAATGTTGTCGGGATGTTCCAGTGCTGACGACCGAGCCGCTGTTCAACAAATGGTGACTTTCGAGAGCATTCGCAGATCCAGAAGGGGTGGGACACATTGGGGGCATGCATGCCCCTCTACCGAAGGACCGCCCCCACCCGCGCCTTCGATCGGAGAACAACCTGATCGGAAAGCGACCCTCCATCGGCAAGACTTAACTGCACCACCTTTAATTATTTATTGGCAAGTCTCACCCATCCCAGGAAGTAGCACCTGTCGGACGAGTACTCCCCATCGGAATGTCTGGATCATCCCTTATGGGTAGTGACGCTCGGCCAAGTCGTCTGTCAGTCATGCGAACCATGCCGCTCTTGTTCTGCGCCGTCGGTCCTTATCTCGATGGGGGGGGGGGGGGAGTATTCATTTGATCCCAACTGCATGTTTCCACGAAATCAGTCCCTTGACAAACGTATTTCCTCCTACGACGAATACTGGTATCACGTATAGTAATTGACTGGCATTAGTACTAGTAGGATGCTGTGTAGTTAATATTTTATGTGTTAAGCAAACTACTATTGAATATTATTAAACGAATATGCCTACTATTTTCATTCCATATGATGCTTCCAATTTCAAGAAAGAGATGAGTTGCCCTCAGCAAAGATAGTTCAGACTTAAGAGACAGGTGATGTAACAATAGCACACAATGGCAACGGAGGAATCAGTTAATTGGAAAAGGGAGACAATTTGCTGGAGATAGTGGTGATTAAGGATTGGTATCATCTGAAGTCCACGCCTGATTTGGAACCTTTTACCAAGAACACTAATGAACACTATGTTCAGAGGCGTAGTCAGAGCTATGACAACAGGGGTGTCATCACGTGCCCATACAGACAGACTAAACTGGCGAGTTCTTGGACGCCTATGTGAAGAAAAGCTGTTATCTCCGAACAACAATTTTCATGGCATTGCCCTTAATCGCATCATGCTTCAAAGCTGCTCGAAAATTTGAAAGCTTTTACTCAATTTTTAGTCAACAGTGTGGTCTCCAATTTTTTTACTTGAATATATAGTTAGAAATTTACCCCACTCTTTAGCCATCTCTGGAACCGCCCATGATGAACAAATGTATTTCGAACAAGCAAGCTCTCACACAAGTACCCTGTATCAAGCATTTCCAACGTAACTAATGACAAACGGGCGACCATATGGAAATTGATTCATTCTGCTACAGGCATGCCTCCTGAACAACTTGCTTGGAGCTTCCTCTGACCGGGGAATAATTCCTTTTACCTACGAAATGTGTGCAACAGTTCTTATTGTGTCCACGTGACAATAAAAACGCTATTTCTATGACTTCATGTACCTGCGGAATCCTACCTACTTCGGACGTGTGTCTTGTAAGCATCAGCAGAGCATACGTATAAACATAGCATAAGCCATGAAGTCGTGTAGTGACTGGTCTTTCAATTTTGGCTGGCGAATTTGTTGAAGAACGGTCAAACGCTTTCGAGGATATAGATGATAGCAGCCAAGCATGCTGTGATAAAAACTGGCGGCATGTTCCGAACATGCCTCCAAAACTCGCTCACGAATCTGCCCTTGACCAATGTTGAAAATTTCAAACTTGGCATCCCATGTAAAAAAAAGGAAGGAATGTCTGGAACAGTCACAAAGCGTCAGGATAATTGCCCCACTCGTTCGGGAGCTACCAACAAAACACTAAGCGGGAAGGGCACTTTGTGTTCATGCATTCCCGGAATAGCTAACCTTATTACGATATTGACCAGAAGCTCCGAAATATATGCAGTATTTAGATAGTTTTCTTTGAGGAAATGAAAGCGAAGTCTCCTACTTATTGGTGGGCATACACATATTGAGCTTAATGTCTCTTTTTCAGTAAAATTCATCGTAATTTAATCCCCAGAAATTCCTTAGTAGTACAAAACGTAGTGCTGGCATGCAGACGTACCTCGCCTTTGTTACTCAGTCACTCACATTTACTACGAATCACCGGGCAGCCCCATGAAGGTCAAATGAAGGTTGTGGCAGCTACTAGTGAGCCGACCTGATGAAATAGCCTTGGTGGATACAAGACAATGCGAAGCGAAAAGGAAAAACGGTCGGCTGTCGCAGAAATCGTGGTCTTTCGTCTTCGGTCTGCAGTGAGGGCGATGCAAAAAAAAACATTGACGTAGTTTTCTGCCGAGGTCACCGTTCGTATCAAACATTGTGGTGATAAGCTGTAAGCTGTGGGGTGACATGGAGACCAGCTGTGATGGCTACACCAGGTTCTGGTGTTGACACTGAAAAACGTAGCTGTACATTCGGCTAGGTTTTGTGTTAGCGAGATCGCACAAAACTCCGCACCCGCATAGACCGGACTTAGGAATTGCTTCAAATATGTACATTATATATATATATATATATATATATATATATATATATATATATATATATATATATATATATATATATATATATATATCCAACTGTTAACTTAAAATAAACGTTCATTTGACTTGTCTATATGCTTGTTATGGCATTTAGGTTGCACAACTTCTGATGAAGCATGAAGGTTTTCCAAAGTAGGTGTTTTTGGCACATTGACCGCGGACTATGTAGTTTGTGATCGGTCATGGCTGCCTGGACAATGGACATCCACAATAGTTCTTCGGCATCGTTTGACCTTGGCCGACACACTATGCAAAATAAGTCACTTCAGCGCGCTTGAGTGCCAATGACAAACATACAGTCAGTCGGTACCAACAACAACCACACAGCCAGTCTGTGCCAATAACAATCACGCAGTCAGTTTGTGCCAATGACAACCACGAAGCTAGTCTGTGCCAATGACAATCACAACAGTCTGTCTGTCAATAACAACCACACAGTCAATCTGTGCCAATAACAACCAGACATTCAGTCTGCGTCAATAACAACCACGCATTCAGTCTGCGCCAATAACAACCACACAGTCTGGAGGCACCAATGAGAACACAGTCAGTCTGGAGGCACCAATGAGAACACAGTCAGTCTGGAGGCACCGATGATAACCACACAGTCCATCTGCAGGTACATACCAATGACAACCACACATTCGGTCTAGAACTTTTGGAGTTCACCGCTCCGTTTGCTTTTTCTTACCTCGTGTCCACAACTATTAATAAGTTATCCCTTCGCTACGTAACAGAGCCAGGGAGGATGATATGCCAGTACTGCGGCATCGAGGCGCCGTAGGCTGGTGTGACCTGTTCGGTACAGACTGACATGTTCTGCAGTGTTATGAGGCGCTGCTTGGAACTGGCATTCTGCCTGCGGTCGGCAGAAGCGACGGCAGCATTGAAGATGGCTAGACTGTCAGATCAACTGCTATCTCGTCCGCGGATCAGCCCTGGCTCGTGGTCACGAGCGCAGCCAGCGAGAAGCGTGATCTCGGTCGCGGCGTTTCGCGAATGGAGGCGAAGGAGGCGAATGGAGGCGAAGGCACCAGTGCATCTGCTGGCCCTTCCAAGCAATCGCAATCGGTGTTTATATTTAGTGTGTGTATTTATACTGTATATTTATACTGTATAATATAATCGGTGTTTATATTTATGCTGTAGTGATTCCACTTGCAACCCTGGAGTCTGGAACACTTTAGTCAAACGAAAGTTCGCTGCATCGGCTGAAGACAATGAAGACAATTAGCTAGCCTGTAACTTTGCTTCATGCTTTCAGCAATACAAATGCCAAATGCACTGATTGGTAAGATATGAAAATGTCCTTTGCTTTTTCACCATTAGTGGAAATTTCAGCCCGCCATTGTCCTGAGGTATCGGCAAAATTGGCCGCCAGCTGCTGGTTCGGCCTATCCAAGCCTGTCAGCTGGGCTGCAATGCAACACGACCCAACACGAAAGCCCGAGTCCGCCAGAGCTCAAGGTCGTCGTCTGAGTCCAGGGAAAACTGTATAGGCTGGGAGACATACATGCATGAGTACTTCCCGATGGAACACAATGGACCGATTAATATCGATCACTTGCCTACTTTTCTCAGATACTGCAGGGAAGCTTTGGTTAACTGTTTGCTCCATATTGATTGTCTACATAAATACATTGATGCCATGGCAGAATAGGGCAGTAAGGAAAAATAGCTGCGAGGAGCATGCAAACGACCTGCTGCCGTTCGCAAAAGAAGCAACTCCTGCACAGCGGCTCCCCATTCTGAATTCGGCCTGCCCAATTCCAACAATTGGGTGTTTCTTTTTCTCGGTGGTGCGCTTAAAGAAGGGATTAAAACACCCCCATCTGTCTGCAACGTTTTTCACGGGCCAGCATACCACTCCTGACGCCTGACTGCCAAGTGGAACGCCATTGTTCCGCTTGAAAACTAGCTGCGGCTTTCAGTTCATTGAACAGCGTCTCTGCCAAGGTCAAGAGTCATCTTGCCAGAGGCAGAAAGATCGGAAACATCACCACAAAAGAGGCCGGCCGATTTGAGCGTCTAGCCTTGTCTGTCTCTGGACAAGGTCAGACGGCCACAAATCGTGGACAATCCACGCGATCTGAGCGCGACCATGGGCTGCGACGGGGCACACGGAGGATGTCTGGGTGAGGACACCGTGAGGACACCGTGAGTACACCGTGAGGACACCGTGAGGACGGCGAGGACCAGTGGGTTGGCTCCATACCTCGGGTGTCTCCCTGTGCCGCTCGCCGTTGGGCGTCACCCACGGCTCGTCCGTGTAGTTCGGGTGCCACATGGCGTCGTGCGCGCCGGCTTCAGCGTTCCCGCCACGCCGCGACCACGGGCACCTCGGCTGCACCACGCCGTCGTCGAATTGCACGACTTTTTCCGGCCGAAATTCGCGGTGTCGACGCGGCCAGCGCGCGCGCGTCCTTCCCCGGCCGACACTTCTTGCGTCTGCTCAGCTTTACGTGGCAAAGAATCGCGGGGTCACGCGCACACGCCGCCGGCCGAAAGCCGGCTTTTTGCGCGGCCTTTTTGCGCCGGCTCTTTTTGCGCGGCCATGTTGATGGCGCACCGGCACCCTGGCGGCGGCGGCGCGAACCAGCGGCCGATCGGAGCGCGCTCGACCCGCTGGCCGGGTTCGGGTCGCCGCTGATGGGCAATGGGCGCTGCCCGACCTGGCAATGCCGCGCGATCACTATCGATCGCCGGTGGGCGTGCGCGTTGATGCAGGTCAGTTGCCACGCGATGGCGGCCGCCGCCAAACGCGACCGTGCAAAAAATATGCGGCCGTCTCGGCGGCGTCTGACGAGGCGCGAGCGATGAACCCGCGTCGGCGGCCGGCCTGAGGCGCCGCGCCGCGCCGCGCCGCCGCTAAGCTGACGCGCCCATTTCGCGCGGCCAGACCGACGCCGCCACCTTGGGATGTGGAAACTTTGGCGGTAGCGGCTCGTCATGGCCGCAAGCGTTGCTGCCGATTTTCTCGAACAGCGCCGCGTCAGTTCCTATCTGCACGTTCCGCAGCGGATGCCGGCGACAACTCCAGTGACAGAAGCTTGTATGTGTGGTTGTACGGAACGGGACACGAAAGGAACGTTATTCCGCTTCTTTACATGCGACGTCATAGATATAATGCTGCTTTCTGAAGCATGTCTCCATCGTCGTGGCAGTTGATCCGCCGCATGGTCGCTTCTGTCAGGACTCCTCCAGCACTCACTCGCAACAGTACAACTGGCTGTATAGATAGTGGAACAGGCGGCACCAGGGCGCCCGATGGCCCTTCTGTAGGACATCATTCAGCTTCAACCCCGTCACATCAATGGCAGATAAGGTATTTGGAGCGAGGTTCGTGCGGCCTTCAAATCCCGTCTTCCAGCTGCAGCGACACGCCATCTGAATCATGGAAGCTACCTGAAGCTACCTGAAGCTACCTGAAGCTACCTGAAGCCACCTGAAGCTACCTGGAGCGCGGAGCATCAGGATACGCTCACTGAGGATACATCCCAGCTGGCACCAGCTGCGGTGTTTCCGTTGCGATAAAAATACCAGCAGGACGCCTGAAGTATGGCTATAGCGTGTCCGGCCGTGATTATCATCCGCAGCCTCTTCAGACCATCTTAATTCGGGCCAGTTGAATCATAGGCTTCCCAGCACTGTCCCGGTAATGCATCAGCACCGCTCCTTGTTGTGCAAACATTATCCTAGGTTATATCGGTACAATCCCAGGCTGAATTGGTACAGTTATAATTTCCAGAATGTTGTGCACTTGGTACCACCCGACGGTAGAACCATCCTGTTTGTGTGTGTGCGTGTGTGTTTGTGTGTGTGTATGTGTGTGTGTGTGAATAGGCTAAGTTTACCCGAATTACCCATGATCACTGTCCTATGATGGCCTAGGTTACATAATTAATGTCCTAGTACATTATATATTATCGTATTTATAGCCTGCCGCATGTAGCAGCCGACTAAAATATCACCAGATATCACCTTATCACGCTTACACACCCGGACACACAAGGATGCTTACTATAGTGTCATGTTCCTCTTTGTTGCGTATCAGCGAATGCTACCCAGGTGACGCAGAGCGATTGTCTCCCACAACTAACCACACACCAGCTAACCACACACCAGCTCTTCAGCCTTCACCAACACACCACTCACGAGCACATCGTACACTCAGGAAACAACCGATATCACCGCCTGGGGGAAGGCTGGCAGATCCTCACCCTCCCGCTAGCTATCACACGGGCCGGACTTCACCTTCGATGGAGCCAACTCAATCTCCAACAGCATCAGCTTAGCCTCCGAGAGCCTTGGCATCCGACTTAACCTCTGACAGCACGGACTTCACCCCTGGCAGTACTGACTTTACATCCGACTAGGCCTCTGACGGCACGTACCTTTCTCCGACAGTTCCACTTTGGCATCTGACAGTGTTGACCTAACCTACAGCAGCACTGGCTTATCCTCAGACAGCATCCTCTTAACATCGGACAACACCGACTCTATCGCCGATGGCACTGGCTTAACCTCCCACAGGCACAGATCCAAGAAAAAACCTTGATGTGGCAAATCAAGTTCTTGTAAGAAAAATGCAGCATGGATCAGCGGATTCAAAAACTGTAGATCAGCCGATACAAAAACCTGTTCAACGTTTGATTTGATTTGTTTTGATTTGACGGGTACAACTGTTTGTCATGTAGGGATGAAATTATTGGTGTGCAACGTCACACCAATGTTGTATTTGGTGTGGCGGCTGTTATGCCTACTTATATTGAAGTATGTGTCCCTGTAGCCTTCGACAGCACCGAATTAGACACCAATAATTTATGCTTAAGCACTTATAACATAAACTCTATTATCACCGGCTTATGTCAGGCTGATTTAAACTGAAGTGGTACTGTACCCTCGGTACCCCGGGTACCAAGTTTGCTATCCGAGGTCATCTATGGTGTACTTCCAGGCTGTCTTAGGATAGCATAGGACGGTATTGCTGCATCCTAGGATCGCACTAAATAAGTGGGGTCGGAGCCATCGCATCCCAAAGTTGCATCGAATAAACCGTGGACGCATACATGAATCAATGATTTGGACATTGGTCCATGCATAGCGGATCGAATAATTTTTAACAGAGGGGCACTCGTCTTTGGGGTGCCATTTTCAGGCAGGGCGCCATTGATAGATACAATTTAAAAGAGCGAGACTGCACTCGAATGTCTCTGAACGCCATTGGTTGGGAACTTTTAGCTTAAAGGGTAGGGTGCACTCGAGCTTCCCTGGCGGGGCGCCATTCTCCAGTCAAAGGGGCGCAAGCCCCCTGCCTCCTCTCTCTTTCCTTGCATCCGCCCCTGACCTTTTTCGTGGAAGATCACATAACTAAAAATACAACTTGATTTTGAAATATGGCAGGCAAGCTGCCCCACCTGCCTTATGGGTCCCCTATGCCATGATACCACCTACCTACTTGCTCGCATGCCAAGATAGAACCGGTGTGATGCATGGTGGCGCTGGTGTAATATAGGACGATACTGGCATATCATGGAATGGCATTAATATAAGATAGGAAGTAATGTCAAACATTCTGATGGGCCTTGCATGCCCTGAAGCACGTCCGGGCGTGGGAGCGACATGACAAGTGGGAGGACGATTTGCATGTGGCGCCATTTCCTCGCAAGGGTGCCACTGACCGACAACTTACAGTGGTGCACTCGAGTGCCTCTGGTTGGACACCTTTTGTACTCAGAGGGCGCTTTCGGCTGAAAATGTCAGGGGGTGGGAGGGTGGTGGTGCACTGGAACATCCTGCATGGGCGCCTTTTCCAGTCAGAACGGCGTCTTTCTCCAGTCAGAGGGGGCGCTGCCAATAGTGGGGTGGGGGCTAGTTCCCTCACCCCACTCCCACCCCCATCCCAACCCACCACACCCCACCGCTAACGACGCCAATAATCGCAACAATGTAATACGGGACGGCGCTTGCATAGCTCAACGCAAAACACGAATAACAGCACGACACCGGCATGATTCAACACGGTACTTGAGTAATTTAGGACGGCATGGTCATAAAATACGTACACATTTTGGCATTTGCATTAGTACTTACATGACATAGCACGGTACTCACCAAACGTAGGACGAAATCTACGCGTTACAACGGTACCCACATGCCCTCACACGGTAGTTTAGGCAATTCACATAATATTTGCAGAAGCCACGGCACTGAGGAACAATGAGTTAGTGAGACGCAGCCTGCAAGCCTGCAACAGTACCAACATATTCCTGCATGTGGTACAGAAGTGACGTCAACCTTTGCCACATAGCGTGAGACGACATAGGCTAGTCCAACGCGGAGCCCGCACGACCAAAAACTGTACCAATACCTGACCTAGGGAAATACTGAGCTGACCTGCGACTGAACGGTGTCAATGCCTGACCTAGGGCAATACTAGGTTGACCTGTGACTGAACGGTGCCAATACCTGACCTAGGGCACTACTAGGCTGACCTGCGACTGAACGGTGCCAATACCTGACCTAGGGCAATACTGGGCTGACCTGCTACTGAACGGTTCCAATACCTGACCTAGGGCAATACTGAGCTGACCTGCGGCTGAACGGTGCCAATACCTGACCTAGGGCAATACTGGGCTGACCTGCAACTGAACGGTGCCAATACCTGACCTAGGGCAATACTGGGCTGACCTGCGACTGAACGGTGCCAATACCTGACCTTGGGAAATACTGGGCTGACCTGCGACTGAACGGTGCCAATACCTGACCTAGGGCAATACTGGGCTGACCTGCAACTGAACGGTGCCAATACCTGACCTAGGGCAATACTGGGCTGACCTGCGACTGAACGGTGCCAATGCCTGACCTAGGGAAATACTGGGCTGACCTGCGACTGAACGGTGCCAATACCTGACCTAGGGCAATACTGGGCCGACCTGCCACTGAACGGTGCCAATACCTGACCTTGGGCAATACTGGGCTGACCTGCCACTGAACGGTGCCAATACCTGACCTTGGGCAATACTGGGCTGACCTGCCACTGAGCTGACCCAGCTGGCGGTGGCCTCACCAGGCCGCGCCCACTAATCGCCGCACCCGGGCGCCCCGCAGAGGCCAAACTGTATGGCTGGTTTTTGTGGACGCCGAACAGGCTGCGCCCCGGTGGTAGCACATGCATTTTGAAAAGGATACAAAAACGAAACGCGTAATTAGCTCAGAACATGGATTGTGAACCTATGGGGAGCCGTGTTTCGGCCTTCATCATAATTTCCATCAGTGCTAGCCGTTTAACCTGAATATTTACCGTGGACTGTATTTTACTATGTAGCCGATCCTGGAGCTCCTCAAAGTTGTCAGAAGTTCTAAGTCGGTCCTTTTGCAGTGGTGATGATTTTTTTGGTGTGTTCCTCATTCCCTATATCGTCGGAAGCATGGAATTAATATTTCGCACGCTTGGTTATACTGACACATGGTCATTACGTCAAAGCCGTTGTTATGTTATCGCCACATAATGAACAATTTGGAATTGCAAAGCATAATCGCTAGCTATGTGGACTTCGGAACGATATCGGAGCACCATTTGCCGACAATCGACTCCCTCCCCGCCCTCACGCTTGTTGGTATGGGCTTAGGAACGTTGGGAATCTGGTCCGTGCTGCGCTCCTTCGCATCTGCCTGTGCGCATTCCGTTCGTGGTATGAATTGCTAAAACATATCCTACGTAAGTTGCCAATGAATACGCCGTTGATCACGAACGAGTCTACTGCCGCATATATGGCACAGCAGTTCAGATGAGCGATAAGCGCTGGCTTGGCCCGACCGTCGCTCTTTTAAAACCGTAATACCTTTTTGTTACAGTGTTTCGCGTTCTAATTTCTTCGCTGAGAGTTAGATGTGCTCTTTGAATTTTTACTTCGATGAATTAGTGTCCGAGCATTCTTCATGAAGTTTTCTTAATATTTGCTTAAAAACGGGAGTTTCGGCGGCGTTCCCGTTCGCGAACAACCTACAACAACGTTTCATGTTGAAAATAGCACTTGTTTATCTTACTTAGAGCCAGATCCGCCCTTTTCGCTTTGCAATTTGCCACCATCCATCACCGTATCTCTTCTCACATGTTCCTCATGTTGTTCACAGACAGGGGTTTGTGGCGACATTTCGCGCGCGAGCCCCTCACCATTCGTCTCGCACCGCAGCCGGCATTTTCCGTCCGTCCGTCAGACAAAGAGCAGATGTTGATTAGTGTTCCGGGGTTTTGAGTTCAGTCCCACCACACGGAGAGATGGCGCTTTCTAGTTCTCCCTTTAGTAATCCAAGTTGGTAAATGTGTCGCATCCGAACCAGCTCTGCATCAACCAACGCGGCTTCAACTCTGCATACATGCTTAAAGGCGAATGGCTGCATAAACAGTCGATGTTACGTGTCTGTGACTGATATCTATGGAGATGCGACTACACTGCGCCTTCAGCACCTACCCTGGCTGGTCCAGCGCTCCTAGGCGCTGGACTAGCGAACCATAGGGAGTAGCGTAGCCAATGAGGGGGAGGATCGAAGTGCGCGACAGCCTCTCTCCCTCCTAGGCGCAGATATTTAGCCGAAGAAAAACTAACGTGCATGTAGCAGTTGGTACATAAAGGGCCAATCAGATCTAAAGGCGTTCACCATGCGGGCTGACAAGCGCTGTGAGGATAAGAGAGAACTCGCCAGAGAGCTGGAATTTCCAATGGCCATGCCATCTGGAAGGGGCCGTCTCGGCTGGAAAGAGCCCCTAACAGCTGAAGCATAAACAGGGCATTGAGAGCCCCTGAGGAATAAACATGGCACCTGAGAGTCACAGAGGGCTGGGATGCTTCTGGAATTTGACAGGCCCCCTGGGGATGAACAAGGCACCCAAGAGCTAAAGGAATAGTGAGGGCCTATCCTAGAGCTGGAATGGCCCTGCGATGAGAGGTAGTCCGGCTATGGAGGACCGCGATGGGCCCCTAAATGCAGGAGATGGCCATGACGAGGGCCCTGGAGATCCAGGCAGGATCTAACTCGGTGTCGTATCAGCGATGAACTACAAACAAAGAAATAGAACAAAAAAATCAGTGCAACTAAGGATGTACTCTGCACCACCGTTGGCTTCAGATGCTGAACGGAAAACGATGTAGAGGCCCAATACCAAGGAATGGCAGCGGTGTCGGTGAGTTTGAAATCTACTTGTTCGGATGCTAAAGGGGATGATTATACGGAGTCAGTGGCACGGAGAGTCGGTGATACAGGAGGTCTGGGGGTACGTAGAGTCGGTGATACAGGAGATCTGGGGTAGGTAGAGTCGGTGATACAGGAGATCTGGGGTAGGTAGAGTCGGTGATACAGGAGATCTGGGGTAGGTAGAGTCGGTGATACAGGAGATCTGGGGTAGGTAGAGTCGGTGATACAGGGGGTCTGGGGGTACGTAGAGTCGGTGATACAGGAGGTCTGGGGGTACGTAGATTCGGTGATGCAGGAGGTCTGGGGGTACGTAGAGTCGGTGATACAGGAGATCTGGGGTAGGTAGAGTCGGTGATACAGGGGGTGAGCGGTACGTAGAGTCGGTGATACAGGGTGTCTGGGGTACGTAGAGCCGATGATATCGATGCTATCGATATGTAGGGTCGATGATATGGTAAGCTGTGCGGAATATTTGTGATACCAGAGGGACAGCGGTACGTAGAGTCGGTGATGCAGGGCCAGCGATACAGATAGTTGGTGCGCTGTCTGACTGGTCTGGACTGTCTAGTCTGAGGTAGGGAAAGTTGCGGTAAGTTGAGCCAATTTTTACTTGAGATGGCCTTGTGTGCATGTGGTGAGACAGATTGATCATTTGTGCCCATTTTCTGAAAAGGTGTTCTTTTGGGCACAAATGAGCCGCATAAAGATTTTTATCAAACAATTATATATCAGTAATATTTTTAAATACTATGACATGTTGTCTCTGACTCAACTTATCCGACTTTGGGAAAATTAATCCTTGTGGTGAAGTAGGTTAATCACAAACCTTATTTATATAAACAATTGCTGTGACGACTACTGGGCAGTGCTACTTTACTGTTGCAGGCTGTTCTGTTTTACTGTTTGCTCACGTGTTCTGTTGGAAGAGCATTAGGCTATAAGAAAATACCACGCAATATACTTCGATCTATAATTCTACACCACATTACACATTCACACACAATTACTGCTTACATAACAAGCTGATGAACGGCAATAGGCTGACAACTCCAATAGGCTGACAACGCCAATAGGCTGATCAACGCCAATAGGCTGACAACGCCAATAGGCTGACATTTTACGCCAATTGACGCCAACAATTGTATGCCAATTTATGTCATGTTTCATGAGAAAAACATCCGTAACGTGCAGCACATTAATAGACCACGGCTCATCTACGGCTCATCCTGCCCCGGTCACATTAATAGACCACGGCTCATCTACGGCTCATCCTGCCCCGGTCACGGTTGCTCAACTTTCCCCAATCCACCCCACTTCAAATAACATGTGGCTGCCTATCTCCTGATCATCCCACGCCATAGTGGCTTGGGTGGATATCAAGACAAAACACGTGCCTACAATTATCCTTACTTTTGATTTTAATATAATTTACGTGGACGAACATCGCTACCTTGCCATTGATTTCCTAATATCTTTCCATTCCTTAATCTACTTATGCTCTTGTCCTTGTGGCAGTCCATTAAGCCTGCGTCGACTTGCTGCAGTGATTTAGACTGCAGCTTACAAAGTTCCTCCGTCCCATTGCTGTTCGGCCAATTGCTTTATTCATCTCCATCCTGTGCAATAATAGCCACCAGCTGCGTGGATGTACTTGTAAGTAAATACAACACAGGTGATCTACGGTATGGTGAGTCTATGATGCAGGGGGCCCGCGGTCCAGGAGCAGAGAAAGGGAGGAAGGAGGTTGGCGGTAAGGGGTTGGTGATGCAGGTGTTCGCGGTCCAGGAGCAGAGAAATGAGGAAGGAGGTTGGTGTTACGGTGAGTCTGTGATGCGGGGGGGGAGCAGAGGAAGAGAGGGAGGAGGTTGGCGGTACGGTGAGTGAACAGTCAAGGGAAACGGCGACGGGGAGTGCAGACCGAGGGCAGACGCTGTCTCAGGTTTTGCTTTACTTCAGAAGTGGAAGGGATACGCAGGGCCAGGACTATAAATAGCGTCCCGGTCCGTCCGGGGCGGGGCAGCTCCCCAGTCGGCGTCCGTGTGCGGCTCCAGTACACTGACGGCAGCCAGCCAGCTGACGGCAGCCAGCCAGCTGACGGCAGCCAGCCAGCTGACGGCAGCCAGCCAGCTGACGGCATCCAGCCAGCTGACGACAGCCAGCCAGCTGACGGCAGCCAGCCAGCTGACGGCAGCCAGCCAGCTGACGGCAGCCAGCCAGCGACGGCATCAGCCAGCTGACGACAGCCAGCCAGCTGACGGCAGCCAGCCAGCTGACGGCAGCCAGCCAGCTACGACAGCCAGCCAGCTGACCCGGCAGCCAGCCAGCCGACGACAGCCAGCCAGCTGACGGCAGCCAGCCAGCTGACGGCAGCCAGCCAGCTGACGACAGCCAGCCAGCTGACGGCAGCCAGCCAGCTACGGCAGCCAGCCAGCTGACGGCAGCCAGCCAGCTGACGGCAGCCAGCCAGCTGACGGCAGCCAGCAGCCTGACGGCAGCCAGCCAGCTACGGCACCAGCCAGCTGACGACAGCCAGCCAGCTACGGCAGCCAGCCAGCTGACGGCAGCCAGCCAGCTACGACAGCCAGCCAGCTGACGGCAGCCAGCCAGCCGCAGCCAGCCAGCTGATCGGCAGCCAGCCAGCTGACGGCAGCCAGCCAGCTGACGACAGCCAGCCAGCTGACGGCAGCCAGCCAGCTGACGGCAGCCAGCCAGCTGACGGCAGCCAGCCAGCTGACGGCAGCCAGCCAGCTGACGGCAGCCAGCGGCATGGAGACGCACATCCTCTGGACAATTCCAGAACGCGCAAACTCCGAGAGGTCTGCCAAAATGTCATCAAGTTGACAATCCCCACGTACTTTGCTGGTTAACGACATGAACTCCGCTACCACTGGGGTTGAGGGCGCCTTTCAACATTGCATTGAACAGTGAACCTGAAACCCATCCTCATATCCTCCCCAACTGCCTTGCGTCGGAGGAGCCCACGGCTAATGAAATCGATCGGCTAGACCCGACAGTGCCTCAATGCTTTGACCAAAAGTGTCGCCTATATGTGCCACTTATTCTTATGTGCCGCTTCCATTTGCCATTACTATTTGCATATGCGGAGTTCCCATCTCTTTGGCGAGGCTCAAGACCCTCCCCCCCCCCCTAATGCTCTTCGGAGCCCTCTCAATAATTTTCCTTTGTTTGCCCGCTGGGACCAGTAACAACTGGGGGCCCTGAGAGGTGGTGGGCTCCCAAGAATTTCGTCGGTATTCGGCAAAGTTGCGCCAGCAAAATCGTACCGCCTTCCCCACAAAATCGCGCTTAGACCCTAAAAATTTGCATCGGGGGCCCAAATAAATACAGCTGAGCCCGAAAAAAAACGCACTGTGCCCACAAAATTCACGTAGGGCATCTAACATTTTTGCCAGACCTCAAATACAAGAAAGCGGGATCTCGAATACTCGGGCCGGGCCCAGAATATCGCACTGAGGTCTCCAAAATCGTACTTGGGACCCAAATTTCACGTCGGGGCCCACAAGATTGGCGTAGAGAAGCCGAAATAAACAACAGGGCTCCAAAATTCGCCAAAATGCCCAAAAATCGCAACCGGACACCCAAGAATCGTGCTGGAGTCACAAAATTCCCGTCGTGGCCTCAGTCGCGTACAGCGGAACCCCGATAACTCGTGTCGCGGCCCAAAATATCGCGATGAGTGCTTAAAAAAACGTAATGTCGAGGCCACAGAAATTCGCGTCTGGGACCTCAGATACATACAGCGGGCCCCGGAAAACGCGCTTGGTCCCAAAAAAATTCCGTCGGGGCCCCTAAACATTCCGGTTGGGGACTGCAAATAATGACAGCGGTACTCCGGAAGCTCGTGGCTGGAACCGAAAATCGCACCGGGGGCCCTAAATCGCACTAGCGACCCAACTAAGTACATTGGGGCCCGGAGAATTCGTGTAAAAAACTCGGCCAAAAAATCGCCCAAAAAATCGCACCGGCCACCCAAAAATCGTGCTGGGTGATTAAAAAAACTTCATGTCGGGGTCACAAAAACTTGCGTCGAAGGCCCCAAATAAATACAGCGTCCCTCTTTGATGTGGGCATGGTCAATGACCTTACATTTTCTGTGGTTGAAAGTTTCACATCAAACGGAAAAGATGATGGAAAAAGTACTGAAAATTTCGCGTCCTGGCGCACCGCCATTCTTTCCCTCCCACTGGAAGTCCTTAGGGGGTAAAAAGACCACTAAGACCCTGAACCCTTAACATCATTCGTCATTTTGCTAGCTTCTACGAGCATAGGGGATTGGAGGGCTGATACAGCATTCATCCCTGCCGATTCCAAGCCGGGTATGCTAGAGAAACGCCAACCAGAATGTAGTTTGTGACGAGATCTCATGATTGACACCAAATTTCACCATATGGGGTCATTGGCTGACCTCTGGGGTGAATTGAAATATAAAATAGTTGGCTAAAAATCATCAAGTCCGCAAATTTTTCCAAAGTTATTGCTGGGTTGAGTACCAAATGCCTTCGAATGTGTTTCTTAGAGTCATTCCAGTGACGTGTCTCTCGCGTCGCATTTTCCAGGTGAGAAATGTACCAGGCCAGGTCAAAGATTTGACCCTATTTGTAATATTTTGGACATTTTACCTAGTTTCTAGTTTTTGATTCTCTTAGGTAAAAATTGGACGCTGAATTTGAATTTATCGCGAAAAAAATTGCGATGGACTGTTTCGAAGCCATAAGATTATCATCAAATGTCACCTTAGGTAAATGTCCTCGGATAGCCTTAGAAAGATGAACAAAAATATCAATGTCATCGTGTTAGGATAAACCACAAGCGATCCAAAAGACCTAACATTGTTCCCTCAGTGCTATAAAGTGCCAGAAACTGCGAAAAGCAGAGGTTTTGCCGAAAAGTGGCCGGAGGTTACTTCATTCATTGCTCGATAGCTCCGCGACTAGACATGGTCTCGGAAAAAATCATGAATAGGCGCGGAAAGGATGCCCCACGAGCTATCCGCAAGCCTTCTGCCGCCCTGCGGCACAAGTATAAAAAGATTATTCTCGAGAAAAAAAACCTGAGGGGTGGTTGAGTATCCGCACCTTTTGCCGAATATCCGCCATCTTTGCCATTAAGTGTTAGGCTGTACAACACTCAAAATGTTTGCTCTATCCGATGTATGTAAGATAACAACGGAACAGCATAGCACACTGCAACCATATATAGCAGGCCCATTCCACGACAAATCGACAAGGGCAGAACACCCAATATTTATATTTTGATGAAAATATTTGTGTGGGGTTATCTGATGCGCCGAATCCAGTTGTGCCATTTTTAGAAAGATCAGGTCGACGGTCAAGGAGTTATAGCCTCGGGCATTTCTGAGATGTCACCAAACAAGGGTGTCTTTTGAGGTCTTTAATGCAATGAAGAACAATTCGAATTGTGCAAAAGTATATATTGGTGAACTGACAATAATCCACTGCATCGTTTGGATATTTCAGAATTTTCGTTTACGGCCATTTGAAATCGTGGCATCGTGACCTATGGTCACGTGACCTACATTAACTATCGGGACAGTCACAATGCAATTTGAAAAAGTGCAGAAATGAAGTTCGATATCTTATCTTTCGAAGCAAGAAATAAAAAATAAGGTTTTTCCCCTAAAAACTACATATCCGTTCCAAATTAAACATACATGGTTGTTTTTGCGCTAGCATATCGTGGCCTGTTTTAATATTTGTTTAGAACAGCATATTACTGAAATACAAGCCTTTTGGTGTCAGTGGCACATGATGGGATGAGAATGTTAGTCATCTGATCTTGAGTGTTGTGTTGCACAAGTGTTCTAACTCGTTGTGAGGTCAAGGGTTGGCAGAAATGTCTCCGAATTGTGGTAGGTGGCCCATTCCACGACAAGTCGACAAGTGAAAGGACCAAATTGCACTATATATATCGATGAAAATACTTATATAGGGTTAGTTTTCTCTATAATCCTGCTGTGCATCTTTTGGAAAGATCAGAGCCACGGTTAAGGAGTTATAACATCGAACATTTTTGAGAGGTCACCTAAGTTTTGGAGACCTGGAACTCAATGAAGAGTAACACGAATCGCACGAAGCTATATTTCGCTGAACTCGTCATGCTCCACTGCATCTTGTGTCAATTTATAAATTTTTGTTCATGCGTTTTTGAAATCGTGAGCTTGTGACCTAAGATAACGTGACCTAGTTTGGCCTTCAAGACAGTCACAATGCCATTTTGGAAATTCAGAAGCTACGAAGGATGATTTGTGAAGTCCTTGATCGTCACTTGTAAGGAGAAAAGCAATAAAAAAATTTCACCTTATGCAATATACTTATGCCTCAATGTCAGCATATCACAAATGTACGATCATATTTCACCGACACCACTGAAGAGTTTTAACACAGCCAATCACTGTAATATCATTCTTCTGGCATTTCAAACCCCACATTCTGAAAACGAAAAGATGAACCTGATTGACTGAGTAATAGTATCCATCTTAAACTGCTTGGGAACAAATTTGACGCGGACGCATCCATTGATACATGCTTAGCCTGAAATTAATCGCATGGGATCATGAGCCGTTTACACCGGTGTAATAAAATAAAGTCACAGAATTACACAATGCAATGCAATTCAATAATGTGTTGCAGTACATTATTATAATACAATGCAATGTAATAATATACAGATCTGCAGATCATCCCATACCTTGTCAGAATCCTAGTCCAGGCTGATGATCCGTCACTGCGATAATATTAATCAACACAACCTGTGTCAGCGCGCACACTAACAAGTCTCACTTCACCCAACTACCATTAACATACGCCACGCATCGGTAAGCAGTTCATGAACTATTACGGTGCTGTGGGTCACTGGTGCGAACTTGTGGTACCCCTGTGTTCCCTTCACCGTGATGGCTTTCGAGAAGTGCTCGGTGAGGTGGGTCGTGATGTCCATTGCCTCCTGCTTTGACACCAATATGAACTTGACGCAGCTGACTAGCTTGTGCGATAGATACTCAAACATGTCCTCTGCCGTCAGTATCTGGTTGTTAAGCGGGCGCTCGAGGCCCTCTTGAGCCGCGGCACGCTTGGCTGTGCCCCCTATGCCATCGCACTTACAGGGTTCCCCAAAAGCCACTCACAGGGTACCCAAAAATCTGCCTGACGGTGACACACATTCATGAAGTTATGCTTATTCGTACTGTGTAGCATTGCCGTCTGTGATTTTTTTAAAGTCAGGTATTTCGGTCCGAATTTCTGGGATGAGCCTTTGCAGGAACGCATGCACAATGTCAGTGTTGTGCTTTGTGCCGTCAGAGATAAGGCAGTAGCTCTAATGGCACAGTGCCTCGTCCTTACGCCAGTACATTACAAACGGGTACACGGTACACTGGGACGAATCCCTGTGGAAGCCTTGAGCTGCATCGTGCTCCACAAATGAATCATTTTCAGCGACATCGTACTAGACAATTACTTCGCCGTCCTTGGCAATAAATAGCCTTTGCGTAGGTGAGGTGCTGACCTTGTTTGTCAGCCACAAAATGGTGTCTGGTCAGTTTCACGTTTGCTGGCTCAAATATGGCATGCTTTCCTCTTTGGTCTAGACTATTTCTGTGAGTGTACAGCGATGCGTGCTCACCCACTGTGTGTACCCAATCTCATTATCCATGTCATCATCTGGGGCTAAATCACCTCCACTCTCTTCTTCTGATTTGTCCGCGAGGGTTAAAGTTAAATCCCGATTAAAGTTCCACTGCTGCCTGCCAAGACGCAATGCTTCAGACGAAGGGCGGCGAATGTTAAGAAGCCGGTGCGATAGTTTTCGGAGTTCTGCTTGTATAGATCATATATCTCACATAAATTTCCCAAAGCAAGCCTTTTCTGAACTCTACTTTTGGTTCCATCAACATGTCGCACCGTGACACGGTCGGTCTTGCCGAGACACATCCGGCTGATCTGGTCCCACTCATAAAATAGCTTTACTTTCACCTTGACTGCGCCCGACACCCTCAGAAATGACCTCGCTTCACAGGCAGCACGTTCAGCGCGAGTCAGCAGTGAGCACTGGGCACCCAAACACGGTGCCGCCCTTTGTTTGTGCTCTTCCCGATATTTCACTACATTCGCAGATTTTAATTTTCGCGAGGCAATAAATGGTTGTACGAATAGTTCCTCGGTTATCGGAATGTGATTGCTATATAGTGGACGCTTCTCCCTCCTTGTAATTCATGGTAAGGTATAATTCATAAATCATCTACTACTACATTTTGGAGACATTTCTGCGATTTTATTTAACCCTTGACCTCACGAGTTAGAACACTTGTGCAACACAGCATTCAAGATCAGATGACTAACATTATCATCCCATCACGTTCCTCGAACGTCAAAAGCCTTGCATTTCAGCAATATACCGTTCTAAATACATATTCATACAGGCCACAATAAACTGGCGCAAAACCAACCATGCATGCCTAATTTTGAACGGATATGTAGAGTTTTAGGAGCAAAACCTTATTGTTAATTTTTTGCTTCGAAAGATAAGATATCGAACTTCATTTCTGCACTTTTTCAAATCGCATTGTGACTGTCCGGAAAGGTAAAATAGATCACGTGACATTAGGTCACGATGTCACGATTTCAATTATCCCATAAACGAAAATTTATAAATAGCCGAAAGATGCAGTGGGTCATTGTGAGTTCATCTATATATACTTTTGTACAATTCAGATTGTTCTTCATTGAGTTAAAGACCTCAGAAGACACCCTTGTTAGGTGACATCTCAAAACTGCCCAAGGCTACAATTCCTTGACCGTTGACCTGATCTTTCTAAACTAAAAATAGCACAGCTGGATTCGGCGCATCAGATAACCCCACACAAATATTTACACAAAATATAAAATACTGGGTGTTATTTTGGCCCTTGCAGTGTCGATTTGTCGTGGAATGGGCCAGCAACCTTTATAATAAAACAGCTTAAGCCATTTTTACATTCTTTTGGTCATCACTAAATGAACATCTTTGTTTTTATCGCTGTCTACCCTGACCGAGAAGTGAATCATTTGATGCGATATCTTGACCTGGAGAAGTCGCTTCTGCTGCCGTACATGGCAGGTAATAACATTATTCAGAACGAGGCATACTCGTTTACAATCACTACCATGAATTCTTGGGGTAGACATTGCCTTGTTGCGTGTTGCTGAGAATACCAAAAGTATACCAGTACAATAAAGCATGGAAGTGGCACACGTGCATGGTAGGTAACGGTGGATGATATGGACTAAAACGTGGCTAACTTTGATCGCTCTCTTTCGTATTTCAGTTCCGTGATCTACGCCTGATAAAAATATAGATCTTTGGCTGTCCGTGTGATTCATGATGGAAGGTCGCGCGTGTGGTTCACGATCAGGCTACGTTCTGCCATAGCCCAGATGTCGCTTTATGCCCATGGTAAATGTGCAATAGGACTCTTTTTGGGAGGAAGGGGGGGGTCATTGTATCAGTTAGCGAAATTTAGTTCCCTTCTGAATCAACCCACGGTTGCGCCCCTGGTAGTAGAAACATGCGTGGGCGGCCCGTCGTCCGGGACGTGGTAGACGCTTAGCACACACTTTTAATCAGCTTTAACATTACATCTATGGCGATCCATGGAAGATCAAGTGAAAATGCACGTCGTCCATGAGTGTAGGAACCAATAGGCTAGGTATGGAGGCTTCCATTTAGTTGCTATATCGCTAACTTACCACGTAATCCATAGTAACAATTTTCTCTATAAACATGAGACCAATTAGCATTAACTGAATAGATGGCCCCTTCAGCCATTTCTTCATACTAATAATTTCCTGGCACCTACACCCATGTTCTCGTTCCCCACAGGAATCAGCCGGTGGAGCCACCAATGTATACCTAAAATCAGGGGCCGATTACAGGAGAGAACATTGTCACCTAAAACAAAAACCTGAAAAGTGGTCCCGCGATAAAAATAACGGGCGAAATTCGGTGACCTTTTAATTTTTGCTGTAGGATGGGGCCCCTAAAAATATGTTAGACCCAACTCCCCAGTCACATTATCCTAGATGCACTGCTGGTGACGTATATTCCGGTCCAACGTTGACCACCGTGACGCATATTCTGGATCAACGTTGGCCACCGTGACGTAGATTCCTGTCCAACGCTGGCCACCGTGACGTAAACTCCGGTCCAACGTTGGCCACCATGACGTATATTCCGGTCGAACGTGGCCGAGGTATTGTGAGAGTGGGGCTACAAACCTAGCGCCTGATGAGAATCAGCCCCGTCGTGTCAGGGACCGGGGGCGACAGCTCCGCCAGCGGGCTGTTGTGTCAGGGACCGGGTGTGGCAGCTCCGCCAGCGGACTGTCGTGTCAGGGACCGGGTGTGGCAGCTCCGCCAGCGGACTGTCGTGTCAGGGACCTGGTGTGGCAGCTCCGCCAGCGGACTGTCGTGTCAGGGACCGGGTGTGGCAGCTCCGTCAGCGGACTGTCGTGTCAGGGACCGGGTGTGGCAGCTCCGCCAGCGGACTGTCGTGTCAGGGACCTGGTGTGGCAGCTCCGCCAGCGGACTGTCGTGTCAGGGACCGGGTGTGGCAGCTCCGCCAGCGGGCTGTTGTGTCAGGGACCGGGTGTGGCAGCTCCGCCAGCGGGCTGTCGTGTCAGGGACCTGGTGTGGCAGCTCCGCCAGCGGACTGTCGTGTCAGGGACCGGGTGTGGCAGCTCCGCCAGCGGACTGTCGTGTCAGGGACCGGGTGTGGCAGCTCCGCCAGCGGACTGTCGTGTCAGGGACCGGGTGTGGCAGCTCCGTCAGCGGACTGTCGTGTCAGGGACCGGGTGTGGCAGCTCCGCCAGCGGACTGTCGTGTCAGGGACTGGGTGCGGCAGCTCCGCCAGCGGACTGTCGTGTCAGGGACCGGGTGTGGCAGCTCCTCCAGCGGATTGTCGTGTCAGGGACCGGGTGCGACAGCTCCGGCAGCGGGCTGTCGTGTCAGGGACCGGGTGCGACAGCTCCGGCAGCGGGCTGTCGTGTCAGGGACCGGGTGCGACAGCTCCTCCAGCGGACTGTCGTGTCAGGGACCGGGTGTGGCAGCTCCTCCAGCGGACTGTCGTGTCAGGGACCGGGTGCGACAGCTCCGGCAGCGGGCTGTCGGCGGAGCTGTGCCAGTGTGCTGTGCCAGTGTGCTGTGCTCTGCTGCCCGCCGGGCTGTCGCAGCGTGGCAACAGGTTCTCCGCTGTGTGTCGCAGCTGTGTCGCAGCTGGCTCCAGCCGGTCTTGGCATGGCGTGTCAACAATGAGACTCGCGCGTCGCACAAGTTCTCTCTATGTTTATCGTCGGCTGCTACGATATGCACAGTGCAGACTGGTCCTCCTGACAGCCATGCATGGTAACATTGTACCGGGGGCATCCAGGACTTGATGAAGCGATTAACAGATCAGGTTTGGTCACATTGTGTTGCGATACAATGGATCCAACGTCCAAGGATCCACGGATCCAACTTGCTCGGATCCAAAGCACATGAATGCGAAGTACATGGATCCAACGTGCATGGTTCCATCGTACATGCATGCAAAGTACATGGATTCATCGTGCGCGGAAGTAAATGGGTCGCATGTTCGTGTATTCGTGCGAATCGTAGCTTCTCTAGTTTTACGGCAGATGCATAGATGAACAGAACATTTAAATATAGTGTTCATAAACACAGCGTGTAATCATACATCACGGAAGAAACTCTGGTGTACGTAATCAATTTGTGATGTATGCAGGAATGTATGCATGTTTCAATACGGGTGGTACATTTATTGCACGTGATGTCACTGGATTGGCGCAAAAACCAGGCTTAATTCGTGGCG